>CAWUFW010001733.1:1575000-1752500 GCA_963921515.1 Calotriton arnoldi | reverse complement strand
ACCTGACATTCAGCACCGAAGTCATTGTAACCGAAACACCGTACCACTATGGCACCAAAAAAGGCGGCCTCTGAGCCAAAACCCTTGGCGCCAAAAATAACCGTGACTAAACCAGTGTCTGAGCCTAAAAAACAAATCGCTGCGCCACATTCTCCAGAGACTGTCCAACCAGTACTTGAAAAGTTGCATCAACAGCTGGATTTTCTGCAAAAACATTCAATGATTCACCCAGATACAGGAGAATCCTCACAAAACCCCCTCATTCAGGGACACCGCCTGCAAAAAGGCCACTTTCTTTTTAAAATAGAGCTCCCTATTATCCCAAGAAAGAAGAAGAAAGAAGACATGGCTACTAGTCCTCTCCGCATTGGCCCTCCTCCAATGCCTGCTGTAGGAAAGTAGGATCTGCTTCTTATGGTTACCCCCCTTTTTGCTTGATGTTGCACTGTTTTTGACTAGTCTGACTGGGAGCCTGCTAATCAGGACCCCTGTCTATCTGCTTTCTCTTTTAAATTGTTACACATGTACTTTGGTACACTCCAGATTGGATACTGGGGTACCCTTAAGTCCCTAGTATATGGTACCCATGCACCCAGGGCATAGGTACCCCAGAGGCCTCCCATTGGCTGAAGCATGTATTATGACACCCATGAGAGGCCATGCAAAATGGAACTACAGGTCTGCTACTGCAACCTGTGTAAGATGGTGCTTGCACCACTTACTTTAGATATAGGTTCACTATATCTATATTCACTACACTTAAAACTTATAAGTCACCCCTATAGCAGGCCTTATCAATCCTGAAGGCAGGGTGCTGGGTTTTTATTGAGAGGGTGCCCCTGCATGAGCAGAGCCTCTCTGCAGCCTTCGGAGACCATTGTCCCGGGTTGTCGGTGACTCAGCAGGACATATTGGTAGGGGTGCATTATAACCTCACGGTAAATGCTATCTCAAACGGCTGCATAGAAACATATCATGTTTGGTATCAAATACCTTGGAATCATACCTCCACACCGGTTACTGGTGTGGGAGGTATGATTCCACCCTTCTGAAGCAAGCTTCGTGGGGTCACTGGTCTATCCGGTGCCAGCCATCTCGACCCGGTCAGCACAAATGTGACCACCTCCCAGACAGGATTTAGTGTATTGGGGCTGGGTGGGTTCACTCTGAGAGTGCCTGAAAATCTGCACTTTGGGCACATTTGGTGTCCCTGTGCATAGTCCAGCTCAAACCAGTTCTGGGAGCCATTGGCTCCTGCTCTGGCGCGAAACTGGACAAAGGACATGGGTGTAACCACCCCTCTGTCCTTACCCTCCTCTAGGAGGGTCCCCCGAGTCTGTCCACCCCCCTCCAGTGGGTACAAAAGAGCTTACCTGGCTGTAAGACTTTAGATTTGACGTGGACCAGATTCTACAAGAAGAAACCACAGACCTTCGACCATCTGGACACTCGACTTCGACTGGGCCCTACTTCGTCTCCCTCTCCGTCCAAAGCTTTGTCTGTGCCCTTGCTCCATACAGGCTCCGTGCAGGACCTGTGGTGCATTAAGGACAACTGAAGAATCTCCCTTGGGGTGAAGGAGTCACTCCCCTGCATTCGCAAGCACCTCAACTGACCGGTCTGCTGCTCTTGAGCTCCTGCGGACTCCGAAGATTTCAATAACACAGGAGGTGGGTCACGAAGGTCCCTGAGGTTGATCTGCCCTCTCAGCAAGTTGGAGGTCAGTATCCCTCGTGGGGACAGCATAACCCGAACCCCTGTGCACCGCGTCCATTTGCAGTTGTATATGCTTGTTGGCGATTCCCGAGCTTGTGCATTGGACTCCGTGTAGTCCTGACCCTGAGCAGTATTTGCACCAAAGAACTCCGGCCTCCTTGCACGGAGTGCTCTGTGGGCTGGTACTTTGCAATCTTGCTTGAGGTCCCCTCGCGACTCCTGGTCATTCGGCCTGTGCGTCCTCTTGAGGGTCATCTTGATTTCTATTGGGCTTCTCTGGTTGCTCCAGACGCGCTCTGAGAGTCTTGGAGAGTCCCCAAGACCTTGCTGGTCCTCACCTTAACCTGCTTGACCTTCCTGCGTGGGTTGCTTTTGCCAAGGCTTGTTGGTGCTCCAGCTGGACACCGACCCCTCAGTGAGACAGGTCGCATCTGGCTCCTGGTCGTCGTCGACGTCTCCTGGTCCACGTGGCTGCAGAGTCAAGCATCCCTTCTTCGCACCTGAAGCACCCGACATCGGTGGGCATTTGTCTACCGAGCCCCTGGTCACTCAGAAGTGACCCAGACTGTCCCCTCTGCTTTCAGGTCCCTTCCTTCCAGAATCCAGGCTTGGATTCCACCGGACCCTTTTCACCTTCACGGCAGCAGTACTTCTTCGCAGCCCCCCATTGAGCAACGGCGGTTTCCGACACCACTCCAGACCTATGCACCCGGCTCCTCTAGGATAGGTAACTCGGGTACAACAGTATCCACGGGTGGGGTGGCTCTCCAACCTCTTAAGTTCAAACGGGTTTCCTCGAAGTCCTCCTAGAAGGGTCCTTAAACTGTAAAATTACAACCGCGACTTCCCCATAGAATTGTACGGAGCCAGCGGTCGTGTTGGCACACTGCACCCGTCCTCTGTGGAGTCCCTATCTACTCACCTTGGGTGGTTATGTGGGGTCCCAACGATTCTACGTGCTCCAGACCTTGTCTTGACCCGAGTCGTGGTTGTTATAACACTATTTTAGTATATGGTTTGGTCTCCCCCCTGGAGCCCACTGTGTATTGTGCTACTTATAACTGTTCTATTGATCTCATATTGTGTGCTTTGTGTTCTATCCTCGTGTAGAGGATACTAGAGTGTTATATTAATAAATACATATTTTTATATAACTACTGTGTGGTTCTCCTTTCATTTAATCAATATAGGAGGTGATATTCTGGTAAAACAAGCTGCTTTACATTCCTTCAAGATTAAGCATGAAGGTTGCTCTCCACAGCTACCACTAGGATAGCTTTCTAAAGGTTATCTTTGACCTCATACATCATAAGGGTCGTTTGGACTGGTGCGAGGTGCCCACTTTAATTAGTGGACAGCATATACCAGGCCAACTTCTCACACCTGCCGTATACACTCCATCACCACAACAGTCACCAATTCATGATCCTCCAGATTCACCAGAGGGCTCACTACACACCTTTACAGGGAGTGGGGGAGGGTGATGATCAGCATTCATTGCCACCACAAGATGACTGGGGGCATATGAGACAGATCCACCGGATAACACTGACCCGGATCTATATCCATCAAGACACTTCCCTCCTGATGACACCACTACTTAACACGATCTTTTAAGTAGACTGGCTAATTCTCGTAAGGTGACACACCACACTGAGCCATTGGAGTACGACTTCCTATTTGAACTCTCTTGTCCACTCCGCTTTCTGCGCAGTATGTTCCAGGCAGACTACGGATATTTTTAACGACCCAGTTAGATCCAGGATTATTATTCCTAGGGTTAATTAAAAAAAAAAAAGAAGAAAATATATATATATATCTCTCTCTCTCTATCTCTCTATATATCTCTATCTCTATATATATCTATATATATCTCTATCTATATATAGCTCTATCTATATATAGCTCTATCTATATATATCTCTATCTATATATATCTCTATCTATATATATCTCTATCTATATATATCTCTATCTATATATATCTCTATCTATATATATCTCTATCTATATATATCTCTATCTCCATATATCTATATCTCTATATATCTATCTCTATCTATATCTCTATATATATCTCTATATATATCTCTATCTATATCTCTATATATATCTCTATATATATCTCTATATATATCTCTATATCTCTATATATATATCTATATCTCTATATAAATCTATATCTCTATATAAATCTATATCTCTATATATATCTATATCTCTATATATATCTATATCTCTATATATATCTCTATCTCTATATATATCTATATCTCTATATATATCTCTATATATATCTCTATATATATCTCTATATCTCTATCTCTATATATATCTCTCTATCTATCTCTATCTATCTCTCTATCTCTCTCTATCTATCTCTATCTATCTATCTCTATCTCTATCTCTCTATCTCTATCTATCTATCCATCTCTCTATCTATCCATCTCTCTCTATCTCTCTCTATCTCTCTCTATCTCTCTCTATCTCTCTCTATCTCTCTCTATCTCTATCTATCTCTATCTATCTCTCTCTGTCTCTCTCTGTCTCTATCTCTATCTATCTCTCTCTGTCTCTATCTCTCTATCTGTCTCTCCCTAGTTAGGACCTATTGTCCATAGGAAATCCGCAACATTCTATTTGAAATAACTTTGGCGCCGGTTGACGAATCTTCGCGAAATTTTCAAAACTCGTGGCCCGCTCCGGTCCGCTCCTATCCTGAAAGTCTCGGGGTGATTCGTCAAGTGGGGGCCGAGAAAAAAGGGGGGTCCCAAAACGTGTTTTCACCATGCAATTTTCCATAGGAACCTTTCATCGCAGCTACAGCCCGAACTGCTGAACGGAATTACACCAAATTTGGCAAAAAGGTAGCCCTTGGTTCAGAGTCGTGCCTTTTGCTTAAATGGTGTAAATCCGTTCAGTAGTTCCTGAGAAATTTGAAAAAGAAAACACATATATATCTGGGCGGAGCCTAACCACACATGTCATCGTAAGATCTGATTGGCTGTCAGCACTTCATCCTGGAATTGCTGGCAGCCATCTTGGGACCAATATAAATGATAGTACCCCATTGAAATGCATTGTAGTGAATCGAAGATTTTGAGGGTTACCAAAAGGAGAACTATAAAGGGTGATAACAGACTTTAGTTACATTAGAATTCATTTGTTGATGGTACCATACTAATTTCAGGAATTGTGGTGTGTTCTAAGGTGATTTTTACCCTGTGAAAAACCTTCTGCTGGGATATCATGAATCATGTTTGAGAGAACTATTTTCACATGCTTGTCCCATACAGTTTTAGAAGGTGCTCCAGAAGCTAAAATGAGAGCATATTTTCTGTAAATTCACATTATCTTTCTCAGTCATGTGAGAATGAAGTCTGACATTCTCAGTAAAACATGTACATCCAACAAGGGCAGAGACTGTCAGTTGATTCCTTTGTGTTCTACTGCAGCTTCCCAGAGTGTTCTAAAGAACAACTAGAGTGCTAACAGCCTTACTTATGACAAAAGTATGGCACACCTGAAGCCATCTTGATTGGAATAAACTGGTAACACTTAAAACATTTAATTTAAAAAGGAACAAAATGATGGGGTTCATTTTGTCATAGAAACTACAGCAGTTTCTTCCAGTATGGATAAATATCACATCCGACCAATGGGTGTTGAATATTATCCAACATGGTTATTGCCTGAAGCTCACTTCAACACCTCCAAACATTCCATCCTCCACCCACAGAATGTCAACAGACCATCAAAAACTGCTCAGAGGAAGTTCAAGCTATCCTAAGCAAAAGAGTGATGGAACTGGTGCCATTACACCAACAGGGCCCATGGTCCTATTCCCTTTACTTCCTTATGCCCATAAAGGACAGGGCTATACGACCCATTCTATATCTAAGACCGCTAAACTGGTACATTCTTTCAGAACATTTTCATATGGTCACTTTTCAAGATGTCATACCACTCCTACAACTGGGAGACTTCATGGCTACATTGGATTTAAGAGGCATACTTTCACATTCCAATTTATTCACCCAGCACATTTGCAATACCTCAGGTTTGCTTTCTGTAGGAAGCTGGCTCTGTATATGGTATCACACTAGGTGGTTATACCATGCACAGAGCCCAGGGGTTCCCCAAAAGTGTACAGGGCTCAATGTAAAACCCAAAGTGCTCTATTAGTGGTAGAGTGGGGCGAGCAGCCTTAGGGCTAACACAGTGTAAAACATTTATTGCACAAAACTGACCAATAATGAACGATCAATTCAAAAAGGAGATTCACACCAATTTTAGAAAAATCTACTTTTTTTTTTTTTTTTTAACAGTTTTATATAGTGCGAACTTGACCCGAATCGGGTATCAGAGCGCTTTACATAGCACCAGTTGCATTACATGAGGACACATTCATTTTTTTTTTGTTAGGCGCGGGGAGATTAAGTGATTTGCCCTGAATCACAGGATGTTCAGCGTCATTGCTGAGACTCGAACCCAGTACCCCAGATTCGAGGTCGACCGCCCTAGCGGTTAGGCCAACTCCTCTCCCCTGAGAGGAGTTGATAAATACTTTGTATTTAATTTTAAGAACAAGATCTTCGAAATAAGGTAAGTATGTTTTTGACTAAAAATACTTTTCACTTTCAAAAATCGACACTTAAAACAATTTCTGAACAGCTCAATGTTTTCCTATGAGGAAAGCAATATTGCGGTTAAACAGGTATGTATCACACTTACAATTACAGTCTTGGGGACCAGAGGTCAGCAGTGGGGAAGGGTCAGGTGAGGACCAAAACTGTACCGCCAGAGGCACAGTGGCGGCCGGGTGCAGAGGTCAAAATCTGAGTTCGGCCCAATGCGTTTCAATGGAGACTTGGGGTGCTCAGAGCCACACTGCTTGCAGGTAGGTAAATTGGTTGCAAGGGCCAAGCGTTGGGGGTTAGTGCAAGCACAGGGGGGGCCCACAAAGCAGCACTAAACATCCACCACCAGTGGCACAGGGGCGGCTGTGTGCAGGGTGCAAAATCAGCATTGGACACCCAATGCTTTTCAATTGAGTTTCTTCTCTTGGCAGACAAGCTGCAGGCATTGCACCGGAGGTTGCAAGAGGGAGACCAACGACAGCAGAGGTAAGTAGAAAAGTAGGGTATCGCAGGGGCACTGTCGATTCAGCTCCCCAAGGCCCAGGGGCGTTTGGTGCAGGGGTGCCTTTTGACGTCGGAGTCTTCTTACCGGAGCCAGTCGCGGTCAGAGGAGCCTCTGGATTCACACTGTAGGTGAAATGAAATAATGAAATACCAGCATTTGTAAAGCGCACAGCTACCTCCCGAGAGGTGTCCTGGCGCTGGGGGCCCTCGGGAAGATTAAGCGAGCTACTGCCCAGAGTCACATGGTGCTGGGCTAACCTGCCGCCGGCACCGGGGATCGAACCGTGAACCCCGTGGTCCGGAGTCGGGCACCCTGGCCGCTGCGCCAAACCTCTTCCCAAGGTGCCGTTGTGGAGGTCAGGAGAGGTCAGCCAATGTTGGACTCGAGGTCAGGATCGCTGGGGAGACTTCACTGATCAGGTGAGCCACTCGTCCGTGGGCATCGGGTGCAGGAGACTCTGATCCGCCTGGTTTGGGGTCCTTGGAGTAGGTTTCTTCTGGACAGGGCCGATGTCCTCAGGACATTGGAGTCTTTTTCGAAGGCAGCAGTCCTCCTGGGGTTTTCAGAGGTCGCTGGGTGCAAGACAGGTCGCAGGTTCGTCAAAGCTGGAGACAGGCCGGTAGGGCTGGGGCCAAGGCAGCCGTCATCTTCAGTCTTCTATGCAGGGATGTCTTTTCTTCTTAGGTCGTCGCAGGTAACTAACTTCTAGGTCTGTGGGAGCCACCTAAATACTAAATTTAGGGGGGGGAGGGGGTTTATGGGAGTAGCAGGTAGGGCCAATGGGCACATTACCTGGGGTGACTACACCCGCTATTATGCCACCCTCCTGAGGGAGGGGGCATAGACCTGATTGGGGGGGGTCCCCTTATCTTAAAGATGGAGGGGACTGAAAAATGTGCTCAACTTCGCCTCCTCCGCCTGAGGGGTGGAGTTGGCAAAGGTGGGCACACCTCCTAGTCTTTTTAAGATTTCCCTCCCGAAGTGGGGGTATAAACCTGTGCTGCCTCTGCTGCTTTCAGCAGAGGTTGGGGGTTGCATTACAAAGGTGGCAGGCCTCTGAAGCTTCCCCTTCGAGCACTGGCCCTATCTGGGGGAGGAGGTGTGACAACTCTGCCCAAGATGTGCATTGTTTCTGATCCCAGAGAGCATGTGCTCTCCACCCAGGGGTCCAGAAACAGGTCTGGGGGTGGCTGGCTGCCTACAGCCAGTCGGAGACCACACCACGGTTGGTAGGTCTTCAGGGGGCACCTCTGAGGTGCCCTCTGAGTACATGGTACAATAAATCTCCCACTGGCAACTGTGGATTTAGTGAGAGGAGTAGTTTCGTACCATACTCTCCTGTGTTCAGTGAAGTCATCATGGTGCAGTGGAAGTAGAGTTGTCGAGTTTCCAGCCCATGTACTCTCTATGGCTTCACTGGCAATTGCAACATTAAGGAATGGACCCTAATATTGCCAATGGCATATCTGCTCATGCAGATATGACCTCACCTGTGGTATAGTGCACTCTGCCTTAGGGCTTTAAGACCTGCTAGAGGGGTGACTTACCTATACCTTCAGGCAGTGCTGGCTGGCATGGCACCCAAGCAGGGTGCCATGTCGACTTTGTCGTTTTTCACCTCCCAGGGGCATGCAAGCTACAAAGGCAGTGGTATGGTCCCAGTGGGGGGGGGGGGGGTCCCTGGGGACCCTCTTCAGCTCCCAGGCCCTAGGTACCCAGGGTACCACTTACTAGGGATTTACAAGGGGCAGAAGTACCAATTGTGGATATGTTTTAGGGAAGAAGCACTGGCACAGGGGACCTGGTTGGCAAGGACCCTGTTCACTACAGTTGAAACTCTACAATTCCTATCATGAAAACTTGCGTTTCTCCTCGCAATCACTTCACTCAGACAGGTTTGTGAGATTCAAGCATTAACTTTAGTAGAACAATTCTTCAAATACACAAAGACAAAGTAGCATCACAAACTAATCCTAAATTTCTACCAAAAGTAGTCTTGAAATTCCACATGAGTCAATCCATTGAGACACCAAGCCAATGTCGATCGAGTGGTACTACATACGTTATTTCAAACAAATGCACCCACCACAGGTTAGCCACCGCTTATGAGGATAAATGCTTTTCTGTCTATGCTAAGCATTTGTATCTACAGCAACACATGCCATCAAAAGGTGAATGTTACTTACCCTGTAAGCAGGTTTGTGGCATGCAGTGCTGTAGATTCACATGCGGCGACCCTTCTCCGGAAACCTGTGGAGGTTACAGTTATCATACTTGCATTTCCATGGTCATCTCACTAGGATACATTATCCTTTACACTCCATCCTCACCCGGCAAGTGGAAAACAATCTAACAATAGAGTTGAGGACCATGCGCATTGCAAGCAAGAGGAGAAGTCACGGAACCTCATGACTCGAAAGACTTATTCTAAGAAAAACAACTTGCACACTTCCGAGCCCAACACTAGATGGCAGTTTTATGCTAAGCATGTGAATCTACAGCACTACATCCCGCAAACAGATGCTTACAAAGTACCATTCACTATATATAGATAGATAGAGAGAGATATATATAGATGGATATAGTTTTATAGATATAGTTATTTTCTGATAAAAATCGTTATTACTATTTTCTGACTAATATTTAAAAATGAATGAAAACATTTAAAAATAAACTCTTAAACTTTTATATATACATTTAAGTTGCATTTTCTGAATTGAGTTTTAGCTTTTGTGTATTTTGTGCAATTTATGTTTTTATTTTGTATTCCAGATAGTCAACCACCCCCTGCGAAGAAATTGACTAGCTTGAAAGATTACATCAATGACCCTGATCGAGATGAGCCACTTATAGGTGAAGTAACTATTTCATGGGTTGAGAGTTAGACATGTCAGTAATAAAGTTAATGTGCCCAATGTTCCTTTACTAGCACTTATCCATATTTGTCATTAGATAGAAAAAATTTGTAGTATTCTTATTGATGACCTTTTTTGTCACATTTCTGCTCAGGTGTAATCATTGTAAAGTTGCTATAATTGTGTTGCTTTTTAAGCCAGAAATGTTGTTAGTCTGGCATTAAAGCTAATTTCCAATTCGGGATTGATCTCTTTCTGCACTGATAAGCTACTGTGAGAAAGTGCCTCTTTTGACATGGTTAGCCCCCCACTTTTTGCCTGGAATATGTTTTGGTTTTGTAGGAAGCTGGGTTTCTGTTGCAGTAACCCCCACCCCCACTTTTTGCCAGATTTCTGATTCACTTCGACTTGATGTGCCCAGGGTCCCTGCCAATCAGGTTCCCAGGGCCGGTGTTCTTTCCCAAAACTGTACCTTGTACCCCCAATTGGCACCTCTCTGGCCACATGCAAGTCCCTTGTAAAAGGTACCATGGGTACCAAGGGCACTGTGACGGGAAAGCCCTCTAAGGGCTGCAGCACATATTGTGCTAGCCTTAGAGGTCCTGTACCTTAACACACACACACTGCCATTGCAGGCTGCGTGTTTTGGTGCAGAGAAAAGTGAAGAGCCGGCATTGCACACATCCCTGTGTGCCATGCCTACAACCCACTGCCTATGGTATAGGTAAGACACCCCTCTAGCTCGGTGCACTGTACCACTGGTGAGGGTACAGTTGCATGGGCAATGTACCCGTACAGTGTCTAAGTCCCTTCTTAGACATTGTAAGTGCAGTAAAGCCATAAAGAGTATATGGTCTGGGAGTTTGTCATTACGAACTCCACAGAACCATAATGGCTTTACTGAATTCTGGAAAGTTTGGTAGCAAACCTCTCAGCATAAGAAACCCACACTGATGCCAGTGTGGGATTTATTATACCATGCACTCCGAGGGCATCTTGGAGATGCCCCCTGAAAAACAACCAGCCTCTGGTGGGTTCCCTGACTGGTAAACACCAGTCTGCCACCACAAGACGTGTTTCTGGACCCCTGGGGTGGGAGCCTTCGCTCCCTGAGCCCAGAAACAAAGCCTTTCCTGGGCGGAGGTGTTCACACCTCCCCCAGGTCAGGAAGAGCCATCTGTGGCAGGGGAGCTTCAAATGCCTTGCCACCTTTGTAACGCAACCCCCAGCCTTTCCTATCAGGAGCAGGCCCCCTGCCTGTCTCCCCTCCTTTTCGGCGGGAAGACAGGTGGGAAAAATGAGAACAGCCCAGAAGGTGTGCCCACCTCTGCCAACCCCAGCCCTCGGGTAGGGGAGGCGAGGTGAAGCCAATCAGGATTAGGGATTGTGCCCACTCCCTCACTTGGGGTGAGTACACCAAGGGTGAAGTCACCCTAAGGTCAGTAGCCCATTGGCTACTGACCTCGAGACCCCTAAAACACCCCCTAAATGCAGTCTTTAGGGGGCAGGCCTGAACCAAGAAGGCAGATCCCTGCAATGTACGCAGAAGGACGAAAGAAGACTCCCAGCAGAGGAGACTGCAGAGAAGAACCGACTTGGCCCCAGCCGTACTGTCCCATCTGCAGCTTTCGGAGATCCTGCGCCAAAAATCACCTTTTCGTGCAGCCAGCGACCTCCAGCACCCCTGGGAGGACTGACTGCCTTCAACAAAGACCGGATCTCCTGTAAACAGCTGCTCTGTTCAAAAGAAGCACCAAAGAAAGACTCCGAGCCTACTGAGGACACAGAAACCCGACGCCTGGAACCACCACTGCAACCGATGCCTACGGCCTGAGTCCAAGTGGCCCATTGGTCCCAGCGAGGTCCCCCAGCGCTCCAGAGTCCGAGTCCACCGTGGGTTGACCCCTCCAGGACTTTCCAGCCTCTGCACAGAGACGCCCCCCCCAACCGTGAGTGACCCGGTAAGGTGAAATCTCACCTCAAAAGTCACCCCTGCATCCGGCCGCCCTGGAGAAGAGGACCTGAGGTGCACCCACGTCCCAGAGCCCTCCAACTTACCTGCCCAGCTGTTGATTCCTCCCGGAAGACTTCCTGGACCGAGCCTGCAGCCAAAACCGGCAACTCCCCATTGAAAACAGGGCACCCGATGCCCCGGTGGGTGCACTCTGTGTGCTAACTTGAACCCCCCTTTGCCCTGGGCTTAACCCTAGGAGCTTTTCTTCCTCAACCTTGTTCCCTGCTCGTGAGCAGCCACCAACCGGAGGCCCTCTATTACCCATTGGATAACATTGGGCCTCAGCACTCTGCACCCAGCCGCCCTAATTCCGCTGAGGGTGCTTTTTGAGTGCATCCTTGACCCTGGGGGAACCCTTGTTCTAACTCCAGAAACTCATCCCTCAAGGCCGTTTACTTACCTGCAAAACGATAACCCTATTTTTCTCCATAGGATTGCATTGCCTTTTCCTCTGAAAAACGTCTGTGTAGAGGGTGTTTTGTATGGTAACCTAAGAAACTGTGTTTTGATAAACTGTTTTACTCGCCTTTCATCCAGGAAATGTCCTAGTGTGATATCCAGGCCAATCACACGGAGTAGAAAAAGTAATCTGAAAAGTAATCTAAAAAGTAATCATACAGTAATTGCAAAGTAACTGAAAAGTAATTTCAAATGTTTCTGAACATTTGACCTACCTGTAACTGCATTCACCTGTATTTCCTTAGAAAAGTATTATTTTACTTTCCTGCACCAAGTCTGGCTTGGTTCTAAAAATAAAATACAACAAAGAAATATTTTTATGCAAAACCTATTGGTCAGAGTTTATTCTTTGAGTGTGTGAAATCATTTCCTAAGGCCTTACTGCTCGCCCACACTAGCCCAAATAGAGAGTAAGGTATTCTCTACTTTTACCTCTGTAAGCCTTTGGGGATCCACTGGACTTGGTGCACACTATACCTTACTTTGGTATAGTATATACAGAGCCAGCTTCCTACACAGCGCCTTTCTTTTGTTCAGTGCTGCACCAGCGCATCACCATCTCAACATCAGCACAGCACCATCTCAGCATCCGCACAGCACCACCTCCACATCAGTGCACCACCACCAGCGCAGCCCCGCCTCGGCACCAGCGCAGCATCCCAACTCAAGATCACTCCGCATCACCTGAGCATCACCTCCGCTCTAGCACTCTAACCTTAGCATAACACAGCACCACCTCAGTCTGCCCTCCGAATGTGACATCTGTTGATTCTCCTCTAGTGTCCGTCCGCTGCTCGTGTTTTAATTCAGGTACTATTTCCCAACCTCCACTCTCCTGTTGTCTTCTTGTATATATATTAGGTAACAAAAATGCTTATAATACTTTATTATAACTTTTTAACATTCTGCACAGCAGCCACAATGCTCTACAACATAGCTTAAAGACATTGGCAATGCTAATAACTCTGGCTAAACACTTAAGGTCACAAAGGCGAGACCTATTGGCTTTGCCAGTGCTTGTGCTGATCATGAGTTTGTTTTCTTCACATCTAAGATGTTGAACGATTTATTTAGCCCTATTTGTGCCTGGTCTAGAAACACTGTGTCGTCAGCATATTGTAGGATCTGGATTTTGTGAGTGTCCATTTTTGGAGGGAATGCTTTTGTTTCTTCTAGAGCTTCCTTTAATTCACATAGGTATAGATTGGACAGCAAGGGAGCAAGTGTACAGCATTGCTTTAGTCCCTTGTTATGCACTTTCGTAGATGTCGTCCAGGCTGCTGTCACTTTGACTTTACCCCTGTGCCAGAGTATAGAGCTATTCTATCCTTTAAGAGCAGTGATGGGATCATTCACTTGTTTAGTTTGGCCCAGAGCGTACCCCATGGGACACTGTCAAAGGGTGCAGCAAAATTGACAAAGCCAAGATCTAAGGATTTATTTTTTGCGAGCACTGTTTCTTCTATCTGGTGGGAAATGCAAAACAGATTGTCCTCGATGTGGCGCCCTTTTGGCATGGTGAAATCAGCCTTTTTCCTTCACCCATTTTTCCAGTTCCTTGTTTAAAATATTTGCATAGCGTTTTCCTTCTTTGCCCAGTAAGGCTATCATCCTATAGTTCTCAGTATTTGTGCGCTACACTTTTTTTTTGAATTGGTACTAGGATTGAGCCTCTCCAGTTATCCGGGGTTGATTTGCCTAGGAGGTGAAATTCGAAAATAGGTGCTATTTCCTTGGCCCATTTTTTGGTGATTTTTAAATATGGCTATTGGAATGCCATTAGGTCCGGGTGCCCCATTTGCTCGCAGTGACCAAACAGTTTTTCCGTTTGGGTTGCAGATACGTTTAACGTTTGCTTACATGCCTCTTTGCTAACATTTGCAGTTTGGATAGTAGTTGGTGCTGGGTCATGGAAGAGGTTGTTTATTTGCGTCTCCCATTGTGCTGGAGAGATGCTTACAACCCCTTTTTTGAGGAGCTGCGCATTCTATGCCATTAATCCACGTCCAGAACTTTTTCTGGTTATTGGAACTTACGATCTCACATATTTGTGCCCATTTGTTGGCCTCTTCCTCCAGCCCTTTAGCATAAAGCAGTTTTCTACAGGATTCTCCTATCTCGTACATTTTATTTCTGTCTAGTTAGTTGTCATTATTGCTCCAGCATTGTTCCCTCAAGACCTTGTTTAGTAATAAGTAAAATGAAGTTATTTCCTTGCAGAGCTTTGTTGGCTTTGCATTGATTCCCCGCTGACTGCGGCTGGATATTGTGCATTCATGTTCGATCTTTTGGAGGAGCTGTGCCCATTCGCACCATGGATCATAATTTTTTCTTTTTTAACACCTACTTTTTTGTATTGGTGTAGGTCTAGCAATTTTTCTGTTACCCAGGATAACACCTCTTGGTTACTAGTGACACATTTTATTCTTTTGAGGGATTATGGACCTTATGGTTTGCTGATGTGCTGCTGCTTAGAGTGATGCTCATTCGGCAGAGTCAGACTGCATTTTACAACGAATGGTCACTGTAGGAAGCTGGCTCTGTATATACTATACCAAAGTAAGGTATAGTGTGCACAGAGTCCAGTGGATCCCCAGAGGCTTGCAGAGGCTCAAGTAGATAATACTAAAAGCTCTATTTGTGGTAGTGTGGTCAAGCAGTTAGGCTTATCAGTGGGCTGTGTTAAGCATTATATTGTTCACACTCTGGTAAGAAATGATTGCAAACACTCAAACTGAATCCAGACCAATTGTTTTGTATATAAAGTTATTATTTGGTTATTTTATTTCTAGAACCAAGAAATACCCAGTTGTAGGTAAGTAACAGTTTTCAAAGAGTACTACTTTTCAAAATACAGTAGGAATTGTTTTGCAAGGTAGTAAACAATTCTTCACAGTAATAAAAATACTTTAGTGATAATGGTTCAAAACAGTAGAAATTTGCAATAGATAGACTTTTGTATGCAATAGGATGAGAACGCAATGCAATCCTATGGAAGGAAAGCAGTGTTATGCATTAGCAGGTAACTATTTGACTTCAGGGGTTTGGACTAACATTGGCAAGGGTCAGTTCATGGTAGGTACTGCTCCACCAGCGGCACTAGGGAGGCCGGGTGCTGAGATGACTGGGTCCAATTTTAGTCAATGGAGGCGGGGGGTACCTCAAAGAGGCATGGTTTGCAGACATGTACCCTTGGTTTAAGGGCACAGGCCCCAGGGGTTAAGATCAGCACTGGAGGCCACAAGGCAGCACCAAAGTTAAACCACCAGCGGCACAGGGGCAGCCGGGTGCAGGGTGCAAAATCGGCGTTGGCCGCCTAATGCATTTCAATGTGGAATCTCGATCACACAGAGGCTGCAGGCTCGGACCTGGAGGCTGGATGAAGGTGACCCCTGGCTGGGCAGGTAAGTTGGAGAGTTGAGGGACACCACGGTGCCATTAGCTGGGCTCCCGAAAGTCAGGGGGCGGAGGATGCAGGGGTGCCTTTTGGTGTTGGGTTTACTTTACCGGGGCCGGTCGCGGCACCCTTCATGTTGAGGCTGCAGGCGGCTTCGTGGGGTCTTGGAGAGGTAAGCCACCGATGGAGACGAGGTTAGGATCACTGGGGAGACTTCAGAGGATAGGTGAGCCACTCAAACTTAGGCCGCGGGCGTCGGGTGCAGAGTGGGCATGGGTCGTGGATCCGCCTGGATCTGAAATCCTTGAAGCTGGAGTTTTTCTGGACAGGGCCGCTGTCCTTGCAAGATCTGGTCTTGGCTGAAGAATAGCAGTCTTCCGGGGGTTCTTGGAAGTCACTGGCTACTGGACAGGCGTCGTCTTCTTCGCAGGGTCTTTGAGCTGGAGACAGGCGGGTAGGGCTGGGTACAAATCAGTAGTCTTCCAAGCTCTGCTGCACGGCGTCAGCTTCGTCCTTTTCTTCTTGGGTGACAGGAATCTGAGGGTCAAGGTTCAGGGGTGTCCCTAAATACTGAATTTAGGGGCGTTCGTTACTGGCAGATGGTAGCCAATGGGCTACTTACCTTTAGGGTGACTACACCCTTCGAATGTCCCCTCCCTTTGGGGAAGGGGCATCCCCCTAACCTGATTGGGTCGAATCCTTCCATTCAAGATGGAGGATTTGCTAAGGAGGGGGACACTTCGGTCCAGGGCACCTTAGAGGTGGTCCGGCAAGAGCGGGGGTACACCTCTCCTGACTACTAATTTTCCAGCCGCCCTTGCCACCAAAAGTGGGGCCAGGTAAAGGGGGTGGGCATCTCCACTAGCTGGAGAGCCCCTGGCTAGCATATCAAAGGGTGGGAAGCCTTTGAGGCTCACCGCCCCGAATGCTGTTCCTGCTGGTGAGTAGGTGTGAAGCACTTCCACCCGAAGCAACCTTTGCCCCTGACCCACAAGAGCACAAAGGCTCCCACCTCAGGGGTCAGAAACATGTCTGTGTGTGGCAGGCTGGTGCAGACCATTCAGCTGGACACAAGGGAGTTGGTAGTTTTTCAGCATTCAGTAAAGCCATGATGGAGTTGTGGAGTTCGTAATGACAAACTCCCAGCCAATGTACTCCACATGGCTCCACTGCACTTGCAATGTCTGTGAATAGCACAGACACTCTATGGGCACATTGCTCACACAGCTGTGCCCTCACCTGTGGTATAGTGCACCCACCCTTAGGGCTGTGAGGTCCCCTAGAAAAGTGTCTTACCTATGCCATAGGCAGTGGTTGGTGGGCGTGGCACACAGTGATGTGTGGCATGTCGACTCTTAGGTTTTGTCTGCACCACAACACAGTCTGCAATAGGAGTGTGTATGTGTTTGGTGAGGGTCTCTTGGGGTGACACAATACAAGCTGCAGCCCTTCGAGACCCTCTCTGAAGAAGAACACAGGCGCTGGGAACCAGATTTGCAGGGACCTAGTGCACACTGAGTCCAAGTGCATCAAATATCAGTCAAAAAGAGGGTGGGGTTAAAAATGCAAAAGAGGCACTTTCCTACAGTCGCTGGCTGCTGAGGGGAGCACCTTGAATGAGCTCACATGCCGGAAATAGGCTATTGATATCCACATGTAGTCCAGAGTTGCTAACCTGCTGGATGATACGTGCTTGTAGGCCGCCGGTGAATCAGTCGGTATTCTGCCATTTAAGAGGCGTAATCCCATGTTTCTAAGCGCCGTGCTGAATTCTGTCCCATGCTTATTGTGTCTTTGGAATTGGGAGTTGATCTCTAGTCAATTCCATATTTGATCATCAAATTTCTACCATATGTTAGTGTCTGTAGTCATTAAGTTGGCATTAAAATCTCCCATTAATAGCCAAAGTGAATCAGAGTAGGAAGCTGGCTCTGTATATTTTATACCACTAGGTGGTTATACCGTGCAGTGAGTCCAGTGATTTCCCCCGAAGTGTACAGGACTCAATGTAAAACCCAAAGTGCTCTATTGGTGGTCGTTTGGGTGAGCAGCCTTAGGCCTAACACAACATTGACCAATATGGACACACGACTCCGAAAGATCCATATCAATTTTATAAAAATAAGCTTTGTTTAAGTTTTATTTTAAGCCAAGATCTTCGCAATATGGTAAGTATTTTTGCAGGAAAAATACTTAAGATTTTCAAAAGTCGATAGTGCAATTTTCAAAGAGTTCAATGTTATCCTATGGAAGAAAGCAATAATGCGGTTATACAGGTAAGTGCGCGACTTACAATGCCAGTCTTTGGGATCAAAGGTCAACAAGGGGTAAGGGTCAGGGGAGTACCAAAACTGCACCACCACCAGCAGCACAGGAGTGGACGGATGCAGAGGTCAAAATCTGAGTTCGGCCCAATGCGTTTCCAATGGAGACTGGGAGTGATCGATGACTCCCTGCTTGCAGGTAGGTAAATCGGTTGCAGGGGCTAAGCTTTGGGGTTTAGCGTAAGCATGGGGGCCATAAATCAGCACCAAACATACACCACCAATGGCACATGTGCAGCCGGTTGCAGGGTGGAATTACAGCGTCGGGCGTCCAATGCTTTTCAATGGAGAACTCGCCTCTCACCCGGGTCTGGTAGCATTTCGGGTTACCCCATTGATACTTGACTCGGACAAACAGGCTGCAGGCTTCGCACTGGAGGCTTCAGGAGGGAGACCAGCAACAGCCAGAGGTAAGTTTGCATCGTAGGGGCACTGTCCGTTCAGCTCACCAATGCCCAGGGGTTTCAGGTGCAGGGGTCCCTTTAGACGTCCGAAGCCGGTTGCGGTCAGGGGGAGCCTCTGGAGTCAGGCTGCAGGCGTCCCCTTGGAGTCCAGGAAGAGTCAGCCAACGCTGCCTGAAGGTCGGGATCACCGGGGAACCTGTTCTGGTTCATAGGTCCACCTGGACACGGGCTGGAGGCGTCCGGTGCAGAGTGGACAGGGCTCGCTAATCCTGAGGCACCGGAGTCCTTTGTGTAGGTTTCTTTGTGTACAGAGCTGGTGTCCTTGGGAGCTCTTCTTCAGAGGCAGGCAGTCCTCCCGTGGTTTGTGGAGGTCGCTGTCTGTGGAACAGGCGTTGTTTCTTTGCAGGTTTTTTGAGGCCTGCAGACAGGCCGGTAGGGCTGCAGCCAAGTCATTAGGCGTTTTCAGCTTTCTTCTGCACGGCATCTTCTAGTCCTTTTTCTCCGTTAGTCATCAGAAACTAGTTTCCAGGTCTGGGGGAGCCACCTAAATACAAAATTTAGGGGCGTTTTTGGGGAGTAGCAGGTAGACCTAATGAGCACCTTACCTGGGGTGACTACACCCTTAATTATGCCACCCTCCTGTGGGAGGGGGCATACATCTAGCCCTGATTGGAAGGGGGTCTCCCTAGTTTCAAGGTGGTGGAGACTGAAAGATGTGCTTCACCTCACCTCCCCCACCTTAGGGGTGGAGTTGGCAGAGGGGGGCACACCGCCTATCCTCCTATGTTTTCCCGACGGTTTTGCCACCCAAAGTGGGGGTGTAAAACGGGGACGGTCATCTGGTGCTAGCAGCAGAGGCTGGGGGTCGCATTACAAAGGCGGCAGCCCTTTTGAAGCTTTCCACCTGAATGTGCTTTGTTTTTGGTTTCAGAGAGCAGAGGCTCTCGACCCAGCGGGTCCAGAAACATGTCTGGTGGTGGCAGGTTGCCTACAGCCAGGTTCTCGGGGTACTCCGCTGAGGTGTCCTCTGGATTCATGGTTCATTAAATCCCACATTGTCAGTGTGGGTTTATTGAAAGGAGTAGTTTGGTACCAAACACTCCTGGGTTCAGAGATGCCATCATGGTGCTGTGGAACTCGAGTTGTTGAGTTCCCAGCCCATGTACACTCTATGGCTTCCCTGGCACTTACTATATCCAAGAATGGTGTAAAATATTGTAGGGGCATATCTGCTCATGCAGATATGCCCTCAGCTGTGGTATAGTGCATCCTGTGCCTTAGGGCTGGAAGGCCTGCTAGAAGGGTGACTTACCTACACTTAAGTCAGTGCTAGTTGGCATGGCACACAGGCAGTGTGCCATATCGACTTTGTCGTTTTGTCTGCGCCAGGCATGCTGCAGTGGCAGTCTGCATGGCCTAGTTGATGGGTCCTTGGCGGACCCTCTTCAGGCCCAATGCCCTAGGTACCCAGGTAGCATTTGCTAGGGACTTACAGGGCCCTGAAGGGTCAATTGTGGTATCGTTTTTAGAGAAAAGCACTGGCACGGGGGACCTGGTTGGCAGAGACCCTGTGCACTACAATCGATACCACATCAAATTCCAGGCAAAAAGTGGGGTCTAACCATGTCAAGAGGCACTTTCTCACAGGGATGCTTTGAGGTCTCAGTGCCAGGAGAAGTGAGGCCAATGTTTTCTTGTGTTTACATTTTGTCGGCTGTAGATATGTACTACCTATGATCCATGACTGGCCGTGAAGTTTATTGGTTGTAGTGCTGTGCATGATACAAATAATGACACAATCTCCCTCTCCTATTGCTGGTGAGTACATTGATGCAATTAGTTCGCTCTTCACGTACATGGCGACGCCCCCCCCAATAGGTGTGGCCTCCCGCTATTGATAAAGTTGCGGGACTTCCTACACTGTGAAATACGGCCATGGGGAGAGGATGTATCCTTACGGCTAGAGCGGTCAACCTCGAAGCTGGGGGACCGGGTTCGAGTCTCGACAACGACGCTCAACATCCTGTGATTCTGGGCAAATCACTTAATCTCCCCGTGCCTACCAAAAATGAATGGGTCCATCTGTAAAGAAACTGGTGCTCATGTAAAGCGCTCCGATACCCGATTTCTCGGGTCTAGTTCGCGCTATATAAAACTCTTAAAAAAAAAAAATTTAAAAATTGGGGTAGAATCCAGTGCCCACGTTTCTTGTACTGAGATTATGTCCGCCTGAGTTAAAGCTACTAATTCTTCCCTTTTGCTGTTTGATTCTGAGAGACCCCTGGCATTCCATGAGAATACAGTAAACGTGGATGGGTGCGCCTTTCTTTTTGTACTAGGGGCAAGTTATTAGGGCGCTTCGGAGCTGTTACCAGTCTGTTGTCTGCATTTGTCGGCATGTGCGCGTTCTGATGTTCCCGGAGGCTCTAGTTGTAATCGTTATTTCGCCTGTGGACCCCGCTGGGGGGTTTTGCCACACTTTTTGCCTCGAGCGGAATTGAATTGTTTAGGTTTTTAGGTCGAGCCTAGAGGCAGCGCCTATGTGCTGCTCTGCGAGGCATGCTGTAATCCTTCAATGGAGTTTAAACACACCCACCACTTTTCATTGGTTGCTTGGCCCACCTTTACAAATTCCATAATTTCTTTGTGGCTAGAGTACATTTATCCTGCCTCGTGGCTGTTCCCGCCATAGCAACTGGACCTTCTACATGGATCCTTTCGATATGGGCCATATGTTCTGGTATGAGCACAACTTTTTCTTTTGCCTCGGCTTGCTTTCTAACTTTCCTGTTAATGTTCCGAGCTCTGCTGCTATCTGTCTGCCATTACTTTGCTCCTGCCCCACCTCCCGCTGTAGTTTGTGTTGACTTTTTAGTCCCTCTCCTCCCGTTGTCTGTTAAATTTCTTCCCGCCCCCCCTTGTCCCTGTTGTCTTTACTCCCGACCCCCCACCCGTTGTCCGTGCTCTCTTTACTCCCGCCCCCCCTCCTGTTGTTGTGCCGTCTTTACTGTCGCCCCCCTCCCGTTGTCCATGCCATCTTTACTCCCGCCCCCTCCCGTTGTCCATGCCATCTTTACTCCCGCCCCCTCCCGTTGTCCATGCCATCTTTACTCCCGCCCCTCCCGTTGTCCATGCCATCTTTACTCCCGCCCCCTCCCGTTGTCCATGCCATCTTTACTCCTAGACCCCCCTCCCGTTGTCTGTGTCGTCTTTACTCCCCCCCCCAACCCCCCAGTTGTCCGTGCCGTCTTTACTCTCACCCCCCTCCCTTTTACTGCAGAAAGTACAAGAAATGGGTCCAGGCACCTTGCACTTACCTTATTCCCTTAAAAGTTACCCCTTTTACCTTTAGATCTGGTGCATTGGCAGAGTCGATCATCACTAAGTTCCAGTGTCATTTTATTTTGCTTGAAGTTTAATTTTAAGGCCTGTAGACACAGGGATGCTTATGAGTGCAGCACGCTCAGCTGTAAAGCAGCTGCTTCTAACACTTCTCACCAAGCACTCTTGCTGCCTCTGCTAAAATTGTGTGACCGATTTAAGCAGCAGATGTCACCAGTCCCTTGCTCCACCAAAATCTTGTCCACTCTCTAGAGCTGGATGTCCCTGCCTCTCCCGCCCACTCCGCAGGAGGTCAGATGTTGATGTCAATGGCTCTTTTTCTGGCTCTCCTCGGCTGCATTGCCCCTTCATGCTATTAACTGTACCCATGAGTCAGCCGCTGAAGCACCATTATCAAATGCTTCACAAAGTACTTAATTTGTAAATCAATAGATATAAATGTAGGTGCTCAAACTTTTTCTTATGAGCCTGCCTCGACTGGTACTGCCGCACTGGTATGCTGGCTCAGCCCACTTCCAAAATTCTCACCTCCTGCTGCCTGCATTTACAGTGCCCAAAGTTGAAGTGCAGAAAATGAGTGAAGCGAGCAAGCCTTTCTTCCTTAAAGTGGGTTTCAGGTGGGGGTTGTCCCATCAAGAATTTTTTTTGAAAGATATGTATATTTGGCCGTTTTACATCATTATCATTTATATTTGTTGCAAAATGAGACTGCATCCTTCAACAATATACATATTTTGAATTACCAAGCTATCGCGGTCAGGAGGAGACTGCAATCAAATATCAAAATAAACACAACCGTGCCATCTAAAAACATGATACTGAATGTAGTCGGTGCTTTAAGTGGGATAAAAAAGGTGAGGGCCTCTCTAAAAGGGCCATGCCCAAAGATGCATAACTATGAATCTTTCCCAAAAGGCATGGGCTATGTGACTAAGGACATGTATTAAAACATGTAAACTACAATCCTGTGCTTCTCAGAGCAAGCAAACTGACAAGTATTTTGGTGCCCCCCTGGATTCCTGTTATTCCATAGAACACAGAAACAGGCATACACCTAAAAACAGCCAGAACTGTAATCTCTGCCGCTGCTCGTTAGCAGACATTACTGAGGACCGTGGAAGGGGTAGTGGTCTTTGGAGTGTCTGTCACTTATATTCTCCCTTCACATCGCTCTCCTCTGCAATCCCTGCTAAACGGTTGTGTCTTTTTTTTCCATACACAGTTGTCTTGCAGTCTTTACTCCCGCCCCCACCCTTTGTCCGTGCTGTCTTTACTCCCGCCCCCACCCTTTGTCCGTGCTGTCTTTACTCCCGCCCCCCACCCTTTGTCCGTGCTGTCTTTACTCCCGCCCCCACCCTTTGTCCGTGCTGTCTTTACTCCCGCCCCTCCACCCTTTGTCCGTGCTGTCTTTATTCCCGCCCCCCCACCCTTTGTCCGTGCTGTCTTTATTCCCGGCCCCCCACCCTTTGTCCGTGCTGTCTTTATTCCCGGCCCCCCACCCTTTGACCGTGCTGTCTTTAATCCCGCCCCACCCTTGTTGGTGCTGTCTTTACTCCTGCCCCTCCCGTTGTCGTTGCTGTCTTTACTATGTTGTCCGTGCTGTCTATACTCCCGCCCCCACCCGTTGTCCGTGCCGTCTATACTCCCACCCCCCCTGTTGTCCGTGCCGTCTATACTCCCGCCCCCCCACCCGTTGTCCGTGCCGTCTATACTCCCGCCCCCACCCGTTGTCCGTGCCGTCTATTCTCCCGCCCCCACCCGTTGTTCGTGCCGTCTATACTCCCGCTCCCCACCCGTTGTCTGTGCCGTCTATACTCCTGCACCCACCCGTTGTCCGTGCCGACCTTTACTCCGGCCCCCCCACCCGTTGTCCGTGCCGACCTTTACTCCGGCCCCCCCACCCGTTGTCCGTGCCGACCTTTTTACGATGTTGTCCGTGCCGACCTTTACTCCCACCCCCCCCACAGTAAAATACATGAGATGATCTCTAGTACCACATCAGAGTTAATCGGGCCTGGATCATCTAGAATCGAGATCTCTAAGCAGCCAGTAGAAAACCATGAAACAGCAACAGGAATGTGCTAGCTTGGCAGGTAATGCAGATACATAAGCGCTGGACGAGCTTGTGCAAAGTTCAGAGCTTTCAGTAACAGGAGGAGGAATAGACTCCTAGGCGCACTGAAATATTTGCACAATAACACAAAATGTAGGGTATCCTGTGGAGACACGTTGTCGCAGCCATGTATTAGTTGCGTAATATTTGGGGCGGTGCTGCAGGTCGGGACAGACCCAGACTGATCCGGGTGTTTGAGCTCGTGGTAGTGATGTAGAAATCTGGTGGCCAATATGTTCCTAAGGATTTTATAAACCACATTTAGGATCGAGAGAGGCTTATAAGAAGACATGCGGGCCGCCTCCTTTTCTTGTTTCAGGAGTGGCACCAACAGGCCATCCTGCATATCGGTAGGCGATTACCCTGGTCCACGTGGTGTTCTATAGCTTAGTCAACCTGGGTGCCAGAGTTTCACTATATGTCTAGTAGAACTCGATAGGTAAGCCATCTGTTCCCGAGACTTTACCCAGTGCCTGGGACTTAATAGCACCCCGTACCTCCTGCACCTGCATATACCTCCCTCTAGCACCATAGCTACCTCGTGTCCCACCCTAGAGGCCCAGGCATTCAGAACATAAGTGTGCAACGCTTGAGAGGGCGGGAGGGAGGCTAGGTCGGGGGGGTGTGAAGTCAGACGTAGTAGTTGTGGAACTCCATATTCTTCCCTGAGTGTATGCTCGCTCTCCAGAAGCATTGACAATAGATAGTATTTGCTTTAGATCATGGGAGGGACTGGCAAGCCAAGCGATTAAGTGGCCGGTTTTGTCCCGTTCGCTATGTGCTTTAAGGATTTGCCGGTAGTCATAACCTCTTAGTCTCTCTAAAAGCTCCAGCAATTTCTCGTTTGCTTCTGGCAGTTGCCAGGGTCATGGGGGCTCGCTCTTTCTAATGTGTCATGTAGGCGTTCTTGTTGGGAAGCCTCTTTGAGCAATTGCACTTGGATACCTGCCAATCCCACAATGCAATGTCCCCCAACTACCATCTTAAATGCCTCCCACCCAGTTAATTTGGGAGCTGCGACCCCCTGGTTTTCTTAGAAAATAAATCCTAGATGGTATTCGACAGGGAGTTCCGGAATACCGGATTTTTCAAGGCATCTGTGATCAGTTTTCAGGATAGAATCTGTGGGTGGAGTGCCTCCTAGTGAAGCGAGCGTCCTCGAGAATGGGTTGTGGTCTGAGTACTTTTTGTCAAGGTACAACCGAACGGATCGCCCTGCTGCTGAGTGGGTCACAGCATCTCCAGCTATACAGGGTAGCTGTGGCTCTGAGCAGCAAGGCTTACACAAAGGGGCAAGTGCAAAGCATTTAAACAGCACCAAAACAATTGAAGAGGGCATCAACACGACCCTAAGAAAATCCAGTGTATGAAAATAGACTAGTTTTATAAGCATTTATTCACCAAAACGAAAAAGATCCATGCAACTAATTTGACCCTTGGAAACTTTTTCAAGGAAAACTTGCGCAAGTATCAATGCGGTCGGGCAGAGTTGTTTGGGGCAACCAACTCTGGCAGAGATTTAGTCAGGGGGACCAGCAAAGTATTCAGAAACTGTTACCTCCACAGGAGAAGCAGTCTTCAAACAGTTCCAGGCACTTTACCTGTGTTGCAGTGGATTCCTACGGAGTGGTCCTGATGCAATGGATGAAGGATGCTGAGGATGCTGTGGATCCGATGCGGTCAACGGGTGTCATGCTGCAACTACCCTTCAGTCCCTGAGCTGGGTGAGGATGTCCTGGAGTCTGGATGCTCTTCCTGTTATTTGTATCTAGAACCAGATCCTACTTGGAAAGAAAGAAGAAACCTAGTGAAGATGTTGGGGGGGGTTTTGAGGGAAGGGTCCTTGGACTTGTAAGGCTCTACACTTGTGCCCAGGCTGCCAATTGCTGTTTACAACTGGAAGTCTTGAGTTTATTACTAGCAGTACCAAAATCATCGAGGTCCTCAATCACGACACAGGTAGCTCATTAGCGACCATGATTGAAAGCATTCTAAACCATGCAGAACTGCAGGTGTATTGTACGTTCATGTTCTTTCAATCCTGGTCACAGCATGTCTAATAACAATCCCAAGCAGGACACTATCAGTTACTGCATCTCCCTTACCTTCGCTTTAAATGAAGTGTTTTTAGTTCCCACTAGAAGCCCATATGTATTTGGTAGCTTGTTTTTCATTTTTCATTGCTCTGTGTATTCATTTCCACTCTGGAGTGTCCTTATGATATTTGTTTTACTTAAAGGCTTGATTTATAGATCATGTATTATTCAGATGTTAAATGCAGCACGATTAATATGTTCATTTCCTCACAAAATCTGCTTTCCTTTAACTAAAGTGTTTGTCACTTTACAGGTTTAAAATATGTGGAGGAAGGCAAGAAAATTAAAGGCAAGAGGCACTACAGATGCACTTTGTGTGAGCATGATATGGCTATGCAAATTATGTTTGACCACCTAATTGGTCACAAACACAGAAGGTCCTATTTAGTAAGTAGCATGCCTTTTCCGCAACTTTTTGTTCAATCCGCATCCTCTTGTGCTTAACTTGAAAAATAATAAATTAGATGATGCCTGCCTTTTCCTTTATATAATGTTGCATAAAACTTCTCTTCTTTCCATAAAATATGAGGTGCAAAACGCCTTGAACTGTATCCGCAGGGATAAAAAATGTGGTTTGATTGTAGGATTTTCCTGAGCGAGTTTAATTTATTTTCCCAGTAAGGGAATCTGCGAAGACTAATCGTCGTTTTAGTTCATTTGAACTGTATGTTGCACTCTTGCGCCTGTTGATTTTGACGTACAGTAGATGAGCAAAAAATTATTTCTTTGCCACCATTTGAAGGAAAAAAGAGGAGTTGCATATGTTAGAAGATTATCTGGGAAGCGGCTGGCCTGTTAATCATGTGTTGTAGTTTACTGTGGGTGTTTGTCTATCCATCAGGCAAATATAATCTTTTCTTGGTACAGTTTGTAAGAAAGTACCCTCTTTTTGCATGGTTGTCCCCACTTTTTGCCAAACTGTTGATGTACTTTGAGTGTGCCCTGGGTTCCTGCCAACCAGGTGCCCATGCCAACCAGGTATCCAGGGCCTATGTTCTTTCCCTAAACTGCATTAAAACAAAACTCAATTGGCACTCTTTGGCAACATGTCACACACACACACACACACGCACGCACACGCGCACACCCCCCCATTGCAGGCTGCGTGTTTTGGTGCATAACAAAGTGAAGAGTCTACATGGCACACATCCCTGTGTGCAATGCCTACAACCCACTGCCCTGGCATAGGTCAGCACCCCTCTAGCTGGGCGCACTATACCAGTGGTGAGGGTACAGGTGCATGAGCCCTGTACCCCTACAGTGTCTAAGCCAATTCTTAAGACATTGTAGGTGCAGTAATGTCATTAAGAGTATATGGTGCTGGGAGTTTGTCATTACGAACTCCACAGCATCATAATGGCTTTACTGAAAACTGGGAAGGTTGGTATCAAAAACTTCTCAACACATTAAACCCACACTGATGCCAGTGTGGGATTTAATGAAAAATGCACACAGAGGGCATCGTAGAGATGCCCCCTGAAAAACGACCTAACACTAGTGTCCAGGCTGAGTGGCTGCTCGCCAGCTGCTGCCACCAGACATGTTTCTGGACCCCTGGGTCGAGATCCTGCTGCTCTCGGGATCTGAAACAATGCATATCCTTGGACGAGGTGCCAAGCCTCCTCCCCCAGGATGGGCAGGGTCCACGAAAGGGTAAGCTTTAAAGGCTTTATGCCTTTGTGAGCTTCCCCGGGCCTTTGCTGCTTCCAGCAACTGGCCCCCACCAGTTCTAACCCCCACTTTGGGCGGGAGAATCGGTGGGAAAACCAAGTGAGGAAGGGAGGTGTGCCCACCTTTGCCAACCCCACCCCTCAGGTGGGGGAGGCTACTTGAAGCACAACTGTCACCGCAAGGGGTGGGGCCCAGTCAACCAGAGTGAGGCGTGTGCCCCCTCCCACTGGAGGGTGGCATAATAGGGGGTGTACCCACCACAAGGAAGGGACCCATTGGTCCCAACCTTTTACTTACCTGTAACGCCCCTAAATCTAGTATTTAGGGGCACCCCTGAACCTTGCCGCCTCAGACAAGAACCGACCAAGAAGAAAATAAGGACCGAAGAAGCCGTGCTGAAGCTAAGGAGAGGAGTACGCCCACTGACTTGGCCCCAGCCCTACCGGCCTGTCCCCACCTCGAACCTGCAACAGCAAAATCCTGCTGTGTCCTGCAGCCAGCAGCCTCAAGAACCTGAAGGACCTGCCCTGCCTTCCAAACCCAAGACCTTTTTTTAAAAAAATTAGTTTTTATTGATTTTCAATGACATAATAGTACAACATTGAAATCATTCAGAGACAGACACAGCAATTTGATTCTACACACCATAATCGGTACATACAGAAGCAGTTCATGATGAAAGGGAAATAACCACCCCAGCGCTGATGTTTTCTCTGGGCCTCACCAAATAAAGCAGGCATTGCGGTCGTCGAGACCTCATTCACAGTAACAGCTGGGTTAGGACTAAGGGGGCAGATAGTATTAACCCAATGAGGATCCATAACCCAGTATCCGCATATCGACATTGGAACATCCGGAAACAAACATGGAGAGAGTGAGGGTGAAGTGTTGATACGAAGTGTACAGAGAGAGTATCTCATGCACATTGCACTCGTAAATATCTATGCCACTGGTTCTGTCTTCAGTGATGGCAGGAGTTACAGAGGGAAGAGTGTTAAGGTAGTTTTTTAGGGGATCTCTGGGTCGGGAAGTCGAGGGGAGTAATTCTGCATAATTACTCAATTGTTCTTGACAGTATGCTAGATCGGAGAGCCAATCCTTAAACTTCGGCGCTCTGCCTCTGCCCTACCTACAAGCGACACGGCGTTTAGCCATTAACAAAGCAATTGACAGGAAGCGACGATGGGGCCTCGCTATTGATGCAGTGTAGCCCAGTAAAGCCACTAGTGGGGAGGGCTCTAAAGTAAGTGCTGTCGTCTGTTCTAGAGCCTCAAAGACCTGCCTCCAATACTCATTCACCACGGAGCAGTCCCAGGCCAGATGAAGAAAATCTGCCCCAGCAGAGCCACATCTATCACATCGATCCGAGTCTTTCAATTTGTACTTATACATTTTGACAGGGGTATAATATAAACGATGCAAAAATTTGAAGTGAGTAATGCGGAGTCTACTGCTGGCCGAGATTTGCTCTGTGTGTAAGCAGCAGTAAGCCCAATGTTCGTCTGTGAGCTCAGAGCCTAACTCTGTGTTCCAGTGATCGCGAGAAGGGCAGGGAGCCACCTCTTGCTGTGTGTGAATGGTGTGATAGAGTCTGGAGACGACATGCCCCGGAGAAGTGGCCTGTAAGACCAAATGTAGAGGGGCCAGCGTGGGGGGCTCCTGAGGAAACGTGGAAGAAATGTGTCGCATACCCTGCCTGAGCCGCACATAAAGGAATACATCTATTGGAGAGGGCTGAATATCGAGAAATATCTGCTCTAGCGATTTGAATGTCCCATTGAGCTAAAGGTCCCCCCCAAATTGCAATTTTCGTCCGTTCCAGTAGTTTAAGAAATCCCGTCTCTTGCAGCAATGGCATGTGGGGATGGTAGGACAGTGGGAGTAGTGGAGAGTAAAGTAATGTACCTCGTAGTAGTGTAAGAATGCGGAGCCAGGCAGCAACCGTGCATGTGATCGTTGTGGGTGTTTTGTCCCTTGGCTGAGGGGGGGAGTGGCACAAATCATACCCGCAAGGGGGACCGGGTCTGCCAACCATTGTTCTGCTGCTACCTGCTATGTGGGTGGGCGAAACCAAAAGTAAGCATAGTGTGCCTGAGCGCAAGTGTAATATAATTCAAAGTCTGGGACGTCAAAGCCACCCAAGGCGTAGGGCCTAGTAAGTATATTCCACTGTAGGCGCGGCTGTTTGCCCCCCCCCATGTTAATCTGATCATTTCGGAACGCAGCGCCTTAAAGAAGTGCCTACCTGGGTGGTATGATATGTTAAGAAGTAAGTATAGCATCTGCGGGAGAACAACCATTTTTACTAGGGAGACACGACCTGCCATGGAGAGCGCAAGGGAGATCCATCGGGTGACACGACTTGCAATACGATCGAGGGTTATACCATAATTGAGGCGCATTAATTCCTCCCGATCTCTAGAAATGCGTATCCCCAGGTAGCGTAGATCGGAGCTACACCATTCCAGTGAGAAGTCCATGGGGAATTGTGTGGCAGCGGGAGTGAGGGGGAATACTTGCGACTTCCCCCAGTTAATGTGAATCCCAGAAAGTTTCCCAAATACAATAAATTCTCTAAGGAGTGGGTTTATATTGTGTTGTGGGTCCCGAACATATAGGGTGACGTCAGCATAGAGGGATATGAGTATTTGGCGCAAGTTGCAGCGTAGTGCCTTGTCCTGGTGGTGCTGCCGAATCTTAGCCGCCAAGGGTTCGATCGCGAGGGCAAAGAGCAGGGGGGAAAGTGGGCACCCCTGCCTGGTGCCCCTGGTTATGGGGAAAGCTGGAGACAGTCGGCCATTGATCATAACTTTTGCCGTTGGGAGTCGGTAAAGTAGACAGATCCACGAAAGGAACAGTGGAGGGAAACCCATTCGTTGCAGTACCCCTAGTAGATAATCCCATACAACAGAATCAAATGCCTTGGTGGCGTCTAGGAAGACAGCCGCCAGGGCCAGATCGGGATCAACATTGTGCAATATGGAGAAAAATGTGCAAAGGTTGTGTGTAGTCGAACGTCCAGGGATAAATCCCGATTGATCGGGGAGGACAAGCTTTTCCACGAGCAGGTTCAGCCTATTGGCAAGGACCTTAGCTAAAATTTTGGTATCACAGTTGATGAGGGACAGTGGTCTATACGAGTCGCAATGGATTGGCGACTTCCCAGGTTTAAGTAGGGAGGTGATGAGCGCCTCTCTCAAAGACGGGGGGAGCGTACCTTGCTCTAGGGAATCCTCATATACTTCCCTGAGGATGGGAGCTAGTTGATCAATGTATGCCTTATAGAAGTCGATGGGGAATCCGTCTAGGCCAGGGGCCTTTCCAGACTTCATGTGCATAATTGCTTCCCGGATTTCATCCAGTTCAAATGGGGCACACAGGAACTGCGAGTCGCCCAACCATCCCAGGGCAACATCGGCGAGATGGCTGTCGAGGTCAAGGGCATCCCGCCTGCCCGAGGTGTACAACGTAGAGTAGTGCGTTGTAAATGTGTTAAGTATGTCAGCCATGTCTCTGTATAGCACCTCCCCAGGACCTCAACTTCCAGGACATAGTTGGAAAAGCGAGGTTGCCGTATGGTCTCTGCCAGAGCCCTGCCGAGGCGCTCGCCCTCGCCATACCGTCGGGCCACCCAAAACGTTCCCCTGAATTTCGTCTCCCGGTCTGCTGTGCTGGCGCATTCTGAGAGCTTATCTCGAAGCTCACTTTGAGCTCGTCCATCAGCGCCACGAGAGAGTCTAGTCTCTATACTTTTAAGTTCCTTCTCTAGTTTCTGTAGAGTACGTTGGATGTCCCGTAAGACTCCAAAGCTTTTTGAGATACAAAATCCCCGAATTGTGACCTTGAAGGCCTCCCATATTGTTTCGACACTCAACAGAGCTGTGGTTCCTCTGAAAAAAATCAGCAATTTCCTGTCCTAGTTCTTCGTGAAATCCTGCATCAAGCAGCGTATGGGGCGACAGTCTCCAGATGCTGTGTGGGAGATCATATCCTGGAGGAGAGAGCGTCAATTTTACGGGGGAGTGATCAGAATATGTGCGCGCTAATTGCGTGACGGCCATAATCGACGGGCCGAGGCCCCGGGAAGTGAGACAATAATCCAATCTGGCCCATGAGGCAGAGTGCGCTGTGAAGTGTGTACCTTCGGCATTGTGAGGATGTACATGACGCCATACATCTATCAACTCATTGTCTGTCAATATACCTTGCAGCATTTTTTGAGATCTATTGTAATGGTGCGGCGTGGGGTTGGACCTATCTGCAGCGGGGTTAAGGGCAACATTGAAGTCCCCCTCCCCCCCCCTCCCCCCACCATAATCTGAGTGGAACCGATCTCAGTGATTTTCCCCCACAGCGTGGCAAAGAATTCTGGGGAGTCGATGTTAGGGCCATAGCAGCAAGCTAAGGTGACCGATACAGGACCCAAAGTACCCCATACAATGCAGTATCGACCCTGCTGATCCTGTGCTGTGCCGGCCACTACAAAGGGAGTTTTCTTTTTTATAAGTATGGCTGTCCCTCTAGAGTATAAGGAATAAGAGGAAAATGTTCTGTGATCAGCCCATTTGGATGCAAAAGTATTGTTGTGGTGGGGATTGAGATGGGTTTCTTGGAGCATCGCGACCTGTGCCTGGTGACGATCCAGATATGCCAAGACCCTCCGCCTCTTCCTCGGAACTCCTAACCCCCTAACATTCCAGGTGAGGACATGTAGGTGTTGGGGAGGTGATGAATTAGCCATGTGATGATGCGAAATCTAATGCTCGATATTATTTCCCTACTTCTGTAATAAAGGTGAATAAGCTAAACTTCGTCTGTCTGTCCCAGTATGCTGCGTGTACTGAGGAAACTTTCAAAAACAGTCCCATTCCCGCCCCCTCCCACTGAAGCATCCCAAACATGCCAGAAATTAGTCCCTCTCCACCCCCCCCCCAAAAAAAACCATGTACCCCAGGAAACATCTGCAGACCAATCTGCAGTAAGAGTCAAAGGGGGAACGCCCTCTGGGGGGAGAACTCCTAGGCGCATGCACGGTTCCTCCCCGCCCTCAGAGTGGCAGGACGGTGGAAAGACCATACTCATCGAGGGCGAGGGCGCTCAGTACAAGAGTTGGTGAGCCCTCATTCGTCACTTGCCTGGCTGGTGGCATCAGGTGTCCCATTCCGTCGGAGCCGTGTATCCAGTTCGTCTATTGCTGCGATGGCATGGCATCACAAGCACCATTGGAATTATGATGACATGACACTGGAGGCAATCAGTCTGCAGCTGTAGAAGTCTTTCCAGGAGATGAATCCGGGGTAGGGGATGTGTTGTTATGGCGCTTTAGACGTTTCAGGAAGTCATCTACCTGTTGCGGGTTGGTAAAGAATGATTGCTTGCCTTAATGTGTGATTCTCAGCCGTTCTGGGTAGAGAAGGGCGTAATCAATCTGGGCTTGGCGTAGCTTTTGCTTGGCGGGGTTGAACTTGCACCGTTCCTCCTGCACCACAGTTGTGAAATCTGGATAGAGAGTGAACTTGGTTCCTTCAAAGACAAGTTGGCGTTTCTCCCGAGCCATCCGGAGAGCAACATCGCGGTAATTTAAGAGTTGGGCAATTATGGGACGTGGAGTGCCTCCTGGGGGTGGCCTGGGACCAAGAGTGCGATGTGCCCTTTCGACTATGAACTGGGAGGAAAAGGATGCGGTCCCTATAGTGTCTTTCAGAAGTCTCTCTATGTATTCTTCCATTCTGCCGGTGTTGGTGCTCTCGGGAATACCAAGAACGCGTATGTTATTCCTCTGACTTCGCGCTTCGAGACCTTCATTTTTTTGCGGCAATGATTTTAAGCAACTTGTCCATCTGCGCCACATGAGTTTGGATGTTGGAGGTGCTGTCTTCCACTTCTGAAACCCGGCGCTCCGTTTCCTTGATGCGCTCGTCGTGCCCATCCGGTTGGTCATTGCGTCCATTTTTTCTGCAATAGATGTTAGACTCTGTCGCACTTCTAAAAGTAGGGACTTCATATCGTCCTCCTGTGAAGGGGCAACACTCTATGTATTTTCCTCCCGGGCTCGCTCAGATCCCTCCTGCTGAGAGCGACCAACCCTTTTGGTCTCGCAGGTCAGCCGGGGTTGCTTGAGGTCTGTCTTCCCCATGATGACGATTCGATGATGGCTGACGCGGGGATGGTAGTGAGCAGGTCCGAGCAGCAAGCAGGGAGGGCAGGAGCCTATCCGAACTGAGCTGAGCAAGTAAAGTAGAATTACGCCTTGCTCTTCACCAAGTCTTCCTCACAGGGCCCGTAACGCCAAGAAAATAGAGGTATCGTCGATCAGTCAGTCTCCCGGGAGGCGCGGCACTGCTGGGACCACCACGCTCGGTAGCATAGGCTGTTATCGCACTTTAGAGGCCGGGGGTCTGATCACTCAGTGTGTGGCATGTGCAGCCTCGGGAACCCACGGGCAGGCTGCGCCGTCAGGAAGAGCTCAGGGTAGCGCAGAGTGCCAGGGAAGCCTCCGTCCGCAATACAAGTAGCTGCGCAGGCCAGGAGAAGGCAAAAGTCTCAGTAATGTAGAAGTTATTTACCCACCAGGCCACGGTCGCACCAGTAGTGAAGAGTCAGGCCACAGCAATGGTCAACAGTGTCTAAGAAGGGCGGTGGCGCAATGGAGATCTCGAGTGCAAGGCCTGCTCCCAGGCCGACGGTGCAGGCAGATGGCAGACGTAATTTTCCTCACTGTTGCAGGCTGAGCATATAAGCACTGGCGTGGCAGGGTCAACAGTTATATACAGCGAGTATCACGCCAGGGATTACTGCAGTAAGTTGTGGTACCGGCAGTAAGGCGCTCCCCTGCATCGGTTGGTGCGCCCCCCCGGAGTGGGACAGCAGTGGAGAGACGTGGGAGCAGCGAGTTGTTTTAATCCGACTCCCCCTGGGGCGGGAAGCAACACACCGCTCTGTTTATGGGGCCGCCACACCGCCGGCAGGATCAGTGAATGCGCGGTTGAACAGCAGGTGACAGCGGTGTTACGGGGAAGGCCGGGTATTACTGAGGGAGGCCACCGTATGGATTGGCGGTGCTTTGCCGATTATTGTCCTTTCGGATGGGCAGGAAAGGGTATCTCCAAGTGCGCGTCGGGGGCAGTATGTAGATCACTCACCCCTGGTGTGCAGCAGCGGTGCGGGCTCCATCCGCGTCCAGGTTGGGGCCCAGCCACCACATGGGCGCCGCGGCACTCGAGTAGCGGGCCGATCCCGGCCAGGGCTCCAGTCAGGACAGGACTCTCCGGCGGTGGCACCAAGGCAGCCTTACGATGGTATTCAGCAGTGCGCCACCAGCCGCAAACTCACTCCGTCGAGACAGCGGGTCACAGCCGCCGTCACGGCGGTGTCGCGGCTAGCCGATTAGGAGCTAAAGGGCAGGATAAATGGTAGGATGATGGTGCCGAGCAGCAAGAGCCTCACATCAGTGCGGCAATTTTACTCGTGCGCCACCTAGCGCCCCCCAAACCCAAGACCTTGTCTACCGTGAGCACCAGATTTGCTCACCAAACACTCTGACCCCGAGTCTGCACCCGACGCCTACGGCCTGAGTTTGAGTGGCCCAACACCACGAGGAGGTCTCCCCGGCGATCCTGACCTGAGATCTGGTGATCTCTGACCTGCCTCGACACTCCTAATGACGCCTGCAGTCTTTCTGGATGACCTCCATGACCGCGACCGGAGCTGGTAAGAAACCGGACACCTAAAGACACCCCTGCACCCGACATCCCACATCCTTCGGTGTCCCAGCATCCCCAAGCTTCCCAACTTATCTCTCCAACCGGTGGTCACCTCCAGAAGATCTTCTTCCCCGAGCCTGCAGTCTTTGTTGCAACCGGAGAATCCCCATTGAAAACAACAGGGCACCTGACGCCAAAACAGCACCCTTCACCCAGCCGCCGGTGCGGGTGCACTTTGGGTGCTAACTCGAATCCCCCTTTGCCCTGAGCCTAACACCAGGAGCTTTGCTCCCACAACCCAGTGGCCTGCTCGTGAGCAGCCGCCAACCGGAGGATCCCTATCCCCCATTGGATAACAGTGGGCCTCAGCACTCTGCACCCAGCGGCCCTAGTGCCGCTGAGGGTGCTTTGAGAGTGCATCCTTGACCCTGGGGGAACTCTGGTTCTAACCCCAGAAAACCAACTCCCAAACCCAAGTACTAACCTTGAAACCGATAACCTCATTTCCTCCCTTAGGACTGCATTGACTGCTTTCTTGTGAAAATTGTTGTGTGTGGAGTGGGTTTTGTATGAAAACTTAAAAAACTGCAAAGATCTAAAAACTACTTTACTTACCTTTCCTCTAGGAATTGTCCCAGTGTGATATCTAGGCATTTCACACTGAGTAGTAAAAGTAATCCATAAGTAATCTGAAAAGTAATCAAAAGTAATCTAACGGTAATTTGCACTGTATTGAAAGTATTTTCAAACCTGTAACAGTCATTTTCATTCAACTTGCTGGTATTGTTCAACCTGCCTTGAAAAGTACCATTTACACTTACCTGTACCAGGCTTGCTTCGTTCTAGAAAATAAATATAACAATTATTTTTATACAAACAAAGTGGTCTGAGTTCAGTCTTTGAGTGTGTGACATCATTTGCTGCCTGAGTGTGTACAACAAATGCTTAACACTACCCTCTGATAAAGCCTTACTGCTCGCCCACACTACCACAAATAGAGAGTAAGGTGCGATCTACTTTACCTCTGCCTACCTTTGGGGGTCCACTGGACTCTGTGCACACTATACCTCATTTTGGTATAGTATATACATAGCCAACTTCCTACAACCCTTTGTTGAAGCAGGGCTTGCATACTCTATTTTTGCCATGCAAAGGCTGGACACCTTCTCAAACACAGGACGGGTGAATTCCACTAGAGGGTCGACTGCCATGGCTGCACTCTTCCCTGAGTGCCTCTTTTGGAGATTTGCACGGTGGCAACTTGAGTTTCAGCTCATACCTTTGCAAGCATTACTGCCTGGACATCCAGTTGGCAGCCAATGCAGCGATTGGACAGGCAGTGTTGTGGAGTCGGATTTCTTAGGGTGAGTGTTGGGACAGAAAATTCCTTTGCATGGTAAAGACGTGTACCCCTGCCCTAAGTGCCCAAATGTACTGCTGTTGGGAACACTAATGCTGATAGGGGAATATGGATCATGCATGTGTGCCATAACATAGGACTGTCTCAAAGATTTCGGTCTTATTGGACTGGGAGGTGTGCCCTAAAGCGCTGTCTCCTTCACCAGGGGTTAGCAGCACGAGTGCGGTGGTGGCCGCATACAGTGTAGTGATCAGTAGTAGTGAAGAGGATCTTTTTGCTCTGTCACTGGAGTGAAGCTTACAGGCTCATTCGCATGTTTAAAGGTTTGACTGCTGTTTGCTTAACTCATCCTTGGCCTACATCAGGTGTGCTGAGCAGTGCGTTGGTTGTATGTTTTTCCTGGGAAGGGTACAGTACAAGGATGGAGCATTGCTTTGCAGTGCACGTGTGGTTAGTACATGTGATGGGTGTACGTATGCCTGAGAGGGATACATTACATGAGAGATGTAGAGCTGTGGCATGCATGCACACGGGAAACATGCACTGGGTGTATGTGAGAAGTTGGCCTGGTATATGCTGTCCACTAATTAAAGTGGGCACCTTGCACCAGTCCAAACGACCCTTATTGATGATTAGGTCAAAGATAACCTTTATGAAAGCTATCCTAGTGGTAGCTATGGAGAGCAGCCTTCAGGCTTAATCTTGAATGAATGTAAAGCAGCTTGTTTTACCAGAATATCACCTCCTGAATGACTAAATGAAAGGCGAACCACAAAAGTGTTATATAAAAATATGTATTTATTATTAAAACACTCTGTACTAATCTCCACCCGAGATTAGAATGTACAGTACACAATGTTAAATCAATAGAACGACAGTAAATAGCACAATACACAGCGGGCTCCAGGGGGGAGACCGAACCATATACTAAGAAAGTGGTATAACAACCACGACTTCAATAGACACAGTGCCTAGAGCACGTAGAATCGCTGGGACCCCAAGGAACCACCCACTGGAGTGACACTGGGAGCCCACGGAGGACGGGTGCAGTGTGGGAACACAGACGCGAGCTCCGTACAACTCTATGGGAAAGTTGTGGTTGGAAAATTACAGTTTAAGGACACTTCGGAGAGGACTTCAAGCAAACCCTTTGAAACATAGAAGGTTCTAAGGCCAGCACCCTTGTGAGTGCCGAGGTACCCGTGTTACCTATCCCAGAGGAGCCGGGTGCATAGGGGTCAAGTGATGTCGGAAACCCTCGTCGTTATCAATGGCGTGATGCGAAGAAGTACTGCTGCCGGGAAGATGAAAAGTGTCCGGTGGAATCCAAGCCTGGATTCGGAGTAAGAAGAACCTGAAAGCAGAGGGGACAGAGTCTGGGCCACTTCACGTGACCAGGGGCTCGATAGACGAATGCCCACCGATGTCGGGTGCTTTAGGCGCGAAGATCGGATGCTTGACTCTGCAGCCACGGGGATCAGGAGACGACGACCAAAGTCCGGAGGTGAGCTGTCCCACGAAGGATGTCGAGTGCTGAGGGGTCAGTGTCCGGATTGAACACCCACAAGCCTTGGCAAAGGCAACCCACGCGGGCAGAGGAAACAAGTGATAGTATGGACCAGCAAGGTCCAGGAGATTCTCCAAGCTATGGGGATTCAGGGCACGTCTGGAGCAACCAGGGAAGCCCAAGGAAAGTCAAAGTGACCCTCGCCAGGACCCACAGGTCAACGGACCAGGGATCGCGAAGGGACCTCGAGCTGAATCACCAAACACCAGCCCACAGAGCACTCGTGGAGTGGAGGCCGGAGGTCTTTGGTGGAAGTTCTGCTCGGGGTCGGGACTACACGTAGTCCAAAGCACGGCCTCAAGGATCGCCGAAAAGCATATGCTGCTGCTAAAGTACACGGTGCACAGGGGTTCGGGTTGCACGGTCCCCACGAGGGATACTGGTCTCAGGATTGCTGAGAGAGCAGATCGACCTCGGGGACGCTCTGGAACCCACCTCCTGTGTTGCAGAAATCTTCGGAGTCCTCAGGAGCTCGGGAGATGTGTGAGAAAGTGCCCTCTTTCTTGCATGGTATGCCCCCACTTTTTGCTGAATTGCTGATGTTCTTTGACTGAGTGTGCTCTGGGCTCCTGCTAATCAGGTACCCAGGGCCTATGTTCCTTCCCTAAAACTGCATTGAAGCCTAAACCCAATTGGCATCTCTGGCCACATGTCAGCCCCTGGTAAATGGTACCACAGGTACCCAGGGCACTGTGACCAGAGAAGGCCTCTAAGGGCTGCAGCACTTATTGTGCCACCCTTAGAGGTACTGTACCCTGAAGCTCACACACTGCCTTTGCAGGCTGCGTGTCTTGGTGCAGAACAAAGTGAAGAGTCGACATGGCACACATCCCTGTGTGCCATGCCCACAAACCACTGCCCTGGCATACATCAGTCACCCCTCTAGCTGGGTGCACTATGCCAGTGGTGAGGGTACAGGTGCATGAGCCCTGTACCCCTACAGTGCCCATGTCCATTCCTGGGCACTGTAAGTGCAGTGCTGCCATTAAGAGTATATGGTGCTGGGAGTTTGTCATTACGAACTCCACAGCACCATGATGGCTACACTGAAGACTGGGAAGTTTGGTATCAAACTTCTCAGCACATTAAACCACACTGATGCCAGTGTGGGATTTAATGTAAAATGCACACCAGAGGGCATCTTAGAGATGCCCCCTGACACTCTACCAACTTCCAGTGACCTGACTGAGTGGCTGCGCAGGCTGCCACCATCAGACATGTTTCTGGTTCCCTGGGTCGAGAGCTTGCTGCTCTCGGGGGGCCTGAAACAATGCACATCCTGGGACGAGGTGCCAAGCCTTCCCCCCCCCCCCCCCCCCCCCCCCCCCAGGATGGGCAAGGTTCACGGAGGAGAGGCTTCAAAGGCATGCCGCCTTTGTGAGCCTCTCCAGACCATTTGCTGCTTTCAGCAACTGGTCCCCACTGGTTCTACCCCCCCACTTTGGGCGGGAGAACCGGTGGGAAAAACAAGTGAGGAAGAGAGGTGTGCCCACCTCTGCCAACTCCACCCCTAAGGTGGGGGAGGCGAGGTGAAGCACAACCTCGAGTCCCCGCCATCTTGAGGATGGGGGACCCAGCCAACCAGGGACAGGCTACTGCCCCCTCCCACTGGAGAGTGGCAGAATAGGGGTGTACCCACCCCAGGGAAGGGACCCATTGGTCCCTGCCCTTTACCTACCTGTAACGCCCCTAAATTTAGTATTTAGGGGCACCCTGAACCTTCCTTCCTCAGATCCAGCAACCACAAGAAAAAGGAGAAGAAGAAGGACGAGAAGCCGTGCAGAGCTAACAAGCGGACAACGCCCACTGACTTGGCCCCAGCCCTACAGGCCTGTCTCCCCTCGAACCTGCTCCTGCAAAACCCCGGCGTGTCCAGCAGCCAGCAACCTCAAAAACCCCGGAGGACCTGCCTGCCTTCACTTTCCAAGCTGTTTCTCACGTGAACACCGGACGTGTTTGAACTGCAGCTTCTGGTGCCAGCCAGGAACCGCGAATCCCGCACACTCTGCACCCGCCAAATCCGGCCCGAGCTCGAGTGGGCATATACCCCGAAGAGGTCCCCCCGGCGATCCTGACCCGAGATCCGGCGACCCCTGACCTGCCTCAAGCCTCCTGACGACGCCTGCAGCCTTAATCCAGAGGACCCCCCCCTACCGCGACCAGAGCGGGTAAGAAAATCCGACGTCCCAAGGCACCCCTGCACCCGACGCCCCACGGCCAACCCAGCGGTGCCTAACCAACCCTCTACATCCCAACTTACCCCTCGAAGTGGTGGTAGTCTCTGGAAGATCCTCGTCCCGAGCCTGCAGTGTTTCTTTGTCCCGGAGAATCTCCATTGAAATCAACAGGTCACCTGACCTCAAAACAGAACCCTGCACCCGGCCGCCCTAGTGTCGCTGAGGGTGCCCCTTTTGTGCTAACTTGGTCCCCAACGTGCCCTGAGCTTAACCCTAGGAGCTTTGCTCCCACAACCCCGTGGCCTGCTTGCCAGCAGCCACCAACCGGAGTCCCCCTATCCTCCATAGGATAACATTGGGCCTCAACACTCTGCACCCGGCCGCCCTAGTGCCGCTGAGGGTGCAACAACAGTGCATCACTGACCCTGGGAGACCCCCGAGTCTAACCCCAGAACCCTAACTCAAAATACCGATTACTTACCTCGAAACCGATATCCTGTTTTTCCTCATAGAATAACATTGACACTTTTTCTCCCAAAAAGTTTCTAAGTGTCGACTTTTGAAAACTAAGAATATTCCTTAAAAATCGCACAAATAACCTAAACGAATTTTCTCAACTATTTGCAGGAAAGGTCCCAGTGCTGAATCTAGGTATCCAGCAATGAGTAAGAAAAGTAACGTTAAAGTAACTTACCTGTGAATTGAATTTCCTTCCATAGGATAGAATTGGTGGTTCTATGTGAAAAAGTTTCTAAGTGTCAACTTTTGAAATACAAGAATATTCTTTAAAAATCGTACAAACTACAAAAACGTAATTACTTACCTGTTTTAAGTAAATGTCCCAGTGCTGAATCTAGGAGTCCAGCACTGGATTACAAAAGTAACGCAAAAGTAATTTTACCTGCATTTACCTTAAAAAGCCATTCATTTCAATGTACTGCATTTACTAAGTATTGCAACCTACCGCATCCCCTGTAAATCAAATCAAGTACAATCTTCATTGCTTTTTAAAACTGTGTACAATAAGTAACTTATTACTGAAAAGAATTGAATGCGTACCTGTATCATGCTTGCTTGGTTCTAAAATAAAACAGTATATTTTTTTATACAAAACAATTGGCCTAGAGTTCAGTTCTTGAGAGTGTGAATTCATTTGCTGACTGTGTGTACATCAAATGCTTAACACTGTCCTCTGATACTGCCTTACTGCTCGACCAAGCTACCACTATTAGAGAGTAAGGTTCTATCTAACTTTAACCTCTGCCAAACCTCTGGAGATCCTTGGACTCTATACACACTGTACCTCGCTTTGGTGCAGTATATATAGAGCCAGTTTCTTACAAGATGCAAACCGGTCAGATGCGTTTAGGTGCCTGCTGCTGCAGGGGAGTAACCTCTTTACTCCAAGGGAGATTCTTCTGTCGTCCAGCGAAGTGTAGACCACCGTCGAAGTACGTGGTTTCTGCTTGCAGAGTTTAGTCCAGGTAAAATCTAAAGTCCTGTAGTCGGGTTTCCTACTTTATACCCAAGGAAGGGGTTGGACTAACTCTGGGGACCCACCTATGGGAGGGTCAGGACAGAGGGGTGGCTACACCCATGTCCTTTGTCCAGTTTCGCGCCAGAGCAGGAGCAATTGGCTCCTGCAACCGGTTTGAGCTGGACTATGCACGGGGACACCAAATGTGCAGACTTTCTGGCACTCTAAGAGTGCACCCACCCAGCCCCAATACACTAAAGCCTGTCTGGGAGGTGGTCACACCTCCCTGTGACAGGAAACCTATTGTCAGGCCTTCCTCTGCTCGAGCTTGACTCAGCAGCAGGAGGGCAGACTCGTGTCTGTGGCTGGCAGATTCCATTTTGTGCTGCCCAGGTCGAGAAAGCTGGTACCGGGTAGACCGGTGCCCCATAGTAGTGGTACTACAAGGGAGGAATCGTACCTCCCACAGCAGTTACTGGTGTGGAGGTATGATTCCAAGGTGTTTGACACCAAACACGACATGTTTCTAAGCAGCCGTTTTAAAGTTGGCATTTACCGCGAGGTTATAATGCACTTAAGTATATATGGTTGGCTGCATCACAGACAACCCCGGAGAATAGATTCCGAAGGCTGCAGAGGGGCTCTGCTCATGCAGGGGCACCCTCTCACACAAAACCCAGCACCCTGCCTTCAGGATTGACAAGGCCTGCCATAGGGGTGACTGATAGGTTTATAGGTGTAGTGATTTAGAATAGATATAGGTAACCTATATCGAAGTAAGGGGTGCATGCACCTCCTCACACAGGTTGCAGTAGCAGACCTGTGGTGTCATTTTGAATGGCCTCTCAGGGGTGGCACAATACACGCTTTAGCCCCTGGGAGGCCTCTGGGGTACCTATGCCCAGGGTACATGGTGTACCATATACTAGGGACTTATAAGGGTACCCCAGTATCCAATCTGGAGTGTACCTAAAGTACATAACACAACCAATTTAGGGAGAAAGCAGATAGACTGGGGTCCTGAATAGCAGGATCTCAGTCAGGCTAGTCAAAAACCAGCAAAACACCAGGAAAAAAGTGGGGGTAACCATGTAGTCAGATTCCACCTTCCTACAGTGTATATGTGCATGTGTGAAGTAAAATACACGAAGGGGGAAATGTTGTGCAGAGAGCACATACTGTGTGTGCGCGTGTGTGTGTGCGTGTGTGTGCGCGCGCGTGTGTGTGTGTGTGTGTGTGTGTGTGTGTTTTTTTTGTTGGCTTTTTGTTTTTGTAAAGAGCACACCCTAGTTAAATATAGTAAAGGTTCAGTGCTGAACAGTGTGCGTAGACTGAGTATGTGTGCTGGATACATGGTTACATGTTGGGGTACAATGCATGGAGGAACAGTGCTGGACTGAAAGTGTGTTCTGAAGTTACACTGAGCGAGTGTGCCTGCAATGGTACATTATATGGAGGACCCTGGGTTTCATTTTGGGAAGCCCAGGCCTCCTTCGTAAAGACATGTGGAGAGGAGGAATCCCTCTGGACAGATTTGTGTATTGCTGTATTCCTGTGAGCTGGGTGGGGACACACTGGAGGGAAAGGGAAGAGACTCCCTTTACATTTCAAAAGACTGTTCTTTGATTTAGTGATGGATCACAAGGAAGGGGCCTCAACACATTTCAGGAAGGGAGAATCGGGCTGATAAGAAATCATAAATAGTAGGTTTGATGGTCTGGGTTTAACCTTTCGATTCACATTTCATTGTGGCTGACAGCCACTCTGTTATGAATTGTGTTGTAGACAATCCGAAGAAAAGATGTGCCCACTTGTGAGAAAATGGGGTTCTGTTGCCGTACCCCCCCCTCCCCCCCCTACTTTTTGTCGGGCTTTTGATGCAACTTAAACTATAGAGTACTGGGTCCCTGCTGTTCAGGTTCCCAGTGCCAGTGTTCTTTCCCTAAAAACATGTCCACAACTGTTACTTCTGCCCCAGGTAAGTCCCTAGTAAGTGGTACCCTGGGCCTCGAGGCGGAAGAGCCTTGGAACCCCTCACTAGGACCATGCCACTGCAGCTGCAAAAACAACAGTTGATGGACAGAATGCAGAACAATGTCATACATTCACCCCAGTACAGAGATCTGGGCCTAAATCCATCGTTTTTTTGCTCACCATGCCATTCCAGTTTGAACCCAGCCATATGCAAATCAGTCTTGACCCTGTGCCTCATGGGAACAGTCCAGCCCGAACTGCCAAGCCAGGTCCTCCCTGGACTGGAAACAAGCATCCTAGGACCGGTTTCGGGTTTCACCCTCTTCAGCCAGGATAGCTTGATTCCAGTGGCATGGAGAGCACGGGACCCACGTCTGGGCATACCCGTCCCACTCAGGGTGACAAATGCAAAAACAACAGTTGATGGACAGAAGGCAGAACAATGTCATACATTCACCCCAGTACAGAGATCTGGGCCTAAATCCATCGTTTTTTTGCTCACCATGCCATTCCAGTTTGAAACCAGCCATATGCAAATCAGTCTTGACCCTGTCCCTCATGGGAACAGTCCAGCCCGAACTGCCAAGCCAGGTCCTCCCTGGACTGGAAACAAGCATCCTAGGACCGGTTTCGGGGTTTCACCCCTCTTCAGCCAGGATAGCTTGATTCCAGTGGCACAGTGAGCCCAGGACCCACGTCTGGGCATACCCGTCCCACTCGGGGTGACAAATGCAAAAACAACAGTTGATGGACAGAATGCAGAACAATGTCATATCTGAACTGGGGTGGTGGAGTGAGCTAAAGAATGATGATGGATTAAACCCAGATCAGTTGACTGGGGGTGAGTGTTTGATTTGCTCTAACGCTCCGTCCATCATCCCCTTTGGTATCGCACTGCCCCTGCAGCTGGCATGCCCCTGTGAGGTGAAAGAATGACCAAGTCGACATGGCACACTGCCTGTGTGCCATGCCAACTAGCACTGCCTAATATATAGGTAAGTCACATCTCTAGCAGGCCTTGCCAGCCCTAAGGCAGAGTGCACTGTATCCCAGGTGTAGGCATATCTGCAGGAACAGATATGCCCCTACAGTAGTAGGGTCTGTTCCCTAATATTTTAAGTGCCAGGGAAGCCATAGAGAGTACATGAGCTGGGAACTTGACAACCTGAGTTCCACAGCACCATGATGGCTTCACTGAACCCAAGAGTGTTTGGTACCAAACTGCTCCTTGTAATACATCCACACTGATGCTAGTGTGAGATTTATTAAAAGATGTACGCAGAAGGCACCTCAGAGGTGCGCCCTGAAAACCTACCAACCCTGGTGTGGACACTAACTGGCTTTAGGCAGCCTGCCACACACAGACATGTTTCTGGACCCCTGGGTGGAGAGCCTCTGCTCTTTGGGGCCAGAAACAATGCACATCCTAGGTAGAGGTGTCAAATCTCCGTCCCCCGGATGGGCCAGTGGTCGAGAGGGAAGCTTTAAAGGCCTGCTGCCTTTGTAATGCGACCCCCAGCCTCTGCTGCTAGCAGCAGATGGCAGCCCCTGGTCTACACCCTCACTTGGGGTGTTAAAACCGGCGGGAAAACTCAAAAGAATGGGAGGTGTTCCCACCTCTTCCAACCCCATGCCTAAGGTGGGGGAGGCGAGGTGAAGCACAACTTTCAGTCCCCGCCATCTTGAAGATGGGGAGACCCCTCCAATCAGGGCTATGTCTATGCTCCCTCCCACAGGAGGGTGGCATAATAGAGGGTGTAGTCACCCCCAGGTAAGGTGCCCCTTGGCCCTACCTACTACTACTCCTAAAACACCTCCTAAATTCATTATTTAGGTGGCTCCACCAGACCTAGAAGGCAGATCTGCAACAACCTACGAAGAAAAGACTTCCTGCAGAAGACGACAACTGCCTTCCCAGCCCTATCGGCCGGTCTCCAGCTTCGATGAAACATGCGACCTGTCTTGCAGCACAATCTCCAAAACCCCTGTGAGGACTGTTGCCTTCAATAAAGACTCCGGACCTGTCCAGAAGAAACAGACTCCAAAGTCTCCAGATCTAGGTGAGTCTGCGTCTCCAGACCACTCTGCACCCGACGCCCACGGCCAGAGTCAGAGTGGCTCACCTGTGCAGTGAAGTCTCCCCGGCGGTCCTGACCTCATGGCTAGCGTTGGCTGACCTCTCCTGCCCTCCACGACGGCGCCTGCAGTGTGAATCCAGAGGCTCCTCCCGACTACGACTGGCTCCGGTAGGAAGATTCCGACGTCCAAAGGCACCCCTGCACCCGAAGCCCCTGGGCCTTGGTGAGCTGAACTCACCATGCCCCTACGACCCCCTAAATCCCAACTTACCACAGCTGTTGTTGGTCTTCCTCCTGCAACCTCCGGTGCCGCGCCTGCAACCTCTTTGCCGTCAGGAAAATCCTTAGTGCCCGATGTCAAATTTGCACCCTGCTGCCCCTTTGCCGCTGGTGGTGTATGATTGGTGCTGTTGTATGCCCCCTCCCCCTCTGTGCTTGTGCTAACCCCCAAAGCTTGGCCCCTGCAACAGATTGGGTCGAACTCCGATTTTGACCTCTGCACCCAGCCGCCCCTGTGCCGCTGGTGGTGCAGTTTTGGTACCCACCTGGCCCTTGCTGACATTTGGCTCCGAAGACTGACATAAGTTCGATACACACCTGTTGAACCGCAATATAGTTTTCCCCGATGGATAACATTGGACAGTGTGAAAAAGTTTCTAAGTGTCGATTTTTTTTTTTTTTTAAAGTGAAGTGTTTTTAATTAAAAACTTACTTATTACGAAGACCAGGGTCTTAAAATAAAGTACAAGTATAATTTTATAAAATTGGTCTGGATCACCTTGAGTCGTATGTCTTTTATTGATCATGTGTGTGCAATAAATGTCTTGCAGTCCTCTGTGTTAGGCCTAAGGCTGCTCGCCCACACTACCACTAATAGAGCACTTTGGGTTATGCATTGAGCCCTGTACACTTTTGGGAACCCCTGGACTTTGTGCATGGTATTACCACCTAGTGATAATAGCATATACAGAGCCAGCTTCCTACACCCCTTCAAAAGAAGCAAAACTGCAACATAAAACTTCAAATACCCAGACCCTAAATCACATTTGGTTTCTGGAAAAGGAATATAAGAAGGGGGAGGTTGAGTCCCTGCCAAGCAGCCAGACTGCCTGCGTGAGAAGGGGAAGCTCTGCAAGACTCCTGCCTTTGACCAGGACTGGGGGGGGGGGTGTCAAGGCCTTCTAGTATCTCTGCTGTGTGGGGGTACATCACCCAGGGAAACCAAGACCACCTGCCCTGGAGCACCTGCCTTGCCAAGACCAATGTACCCTGTGAGGAAGAGGAGAGCATTGGAGAGAGGGAGTCCAGTGGGAAGCCCTACCTTGAGGACTCCCTGTGTGAGGTTTCGGCTGTACACCTATCATGCCGTAGCCCGCGTGCAAGACTGTGTTTGGTGACCCTGTATTCCTGGAGAGGGTTGCCGTAGACTGTGCCAAGTATTGAGCACTGTGTGGAGGGCACCAAGCCCACACGGCCTCTTTGCGATTAACTTGTATGCCAGGAGGAGCCGCCAATGTGCGGGCGTTTGCACTTGGATTCTACGTTGCTTCTGGAAGGTACCACAGCAACCCTGTTGGTCAAGGTTTGGGGGTGGGGGGCTGCTGGGACCCAATCAGCGAAGACTTAAGGCCATCGTCTGGGACTGGAGTGAGTCTGTGACCGGAGGGTCTAGCCAAACTGACGGATTTCCCCTGCCTGACCACCGTGGACTAGGAGGGCATTGAGGAGTACACCGCACCCTCGCAGGACTCCAGTCCTCACCGGGGAGAACTTGACTTATCACATTGCTATGAGCTGGATGCTGCATTGCTCGGGAGAGCGGTCGCGCCTCTCTGGAGAGTGACCCTGTGCTTGCAGATGCCTGTACCGCAAGCAGACCAACGTCTCTGAGCAGGACCTGGTCTTGCAAGTGCCTCACCGAGGCACCAGCTGTAACACCAAATGTTTCCGTGCTACAGGAGGGGGTAAGACTTGAACTAGGGCCTCTGGAGCCCTGAGGATTCACTGTGGAATGTGCTGCGGCACCATAGACACTTTTGACTGAAATCCTGAAGAGTCAAAAGGTCACTCTTGTGTGCCACCTAATAGTTTGCACACTCTGATATGACCACCAGTGAATAGGAAATAACCCCAAACATGTTGCACGAAAGAGGGTGGAACAGGGTTTCGCCTGGCAACTATTAGATCCCCCACCTCAAGGGGGATTGTGTTATTGCATTTGAATATCACATCTCTTTGCATGTTTAGAATCAGAAACAAAATACGACCTTTTCTGATAAAAGCGGGTATTTGGCTGGACATTAATTTATTGTTCGTTTTGTTTGACTTTGAGTTATCAGTTGTGCCCACCGACCTTTATCTACATCCCACCCTAGGGAGCCTTGACTGCTTGACCAAAGCTACCATTGAGAGTCAAGTGCAGAAGACTTACTTGGCTCACATGAGTGGGATTCATGTTTGTCTGGGCCCTGGGACAGCGGGTAAAAGGCCTCAACCACTATGGTTGGTCCCAGTACCCACATTTGTGCCATATGGCCGCCTGAAAGGGGTTCGGACAGTGGAGCCTCATTTCAGCCTATGTTTTATGCATGTAGTACTTTACTGCTTTGGTCATCCTAATTGAAGCATATGCATCTGTGAGTCAGCTGTGCCTCTGTGAGGCAGCAAGAACTGTGAGAAGGAAAATTATACTGAGGGGTGAGCAGAGAAATGTAGGACGGGACCATAGATGAGACTAACTTTTTGCAGACACTGTGTATAGCCTGAGGGAAGAAGGGCATGAGTTCTCTAGGGGGGCAACATGGACTGAAGGATGTGGCAAGGATGTTTATCCTGGGTAAAGCTGTGACTGAGGGATTTAAGTCGAGTTTACAGACTGAGGGAAGAATGGCACAAGGTCTCCAGGAGAAGAGCGGAGACTTGGGGCGCCCGAAGAGTGCAGCCAATGTGAAGGATGTGAGCTATGTGATCTCCTTGACATGAGAATATGCAAGTAAAGTATTTCACATTGCCAATGGATGCCCAGTGTTGACAAGCCCCCACCACAACCTGAAAACTGTGCATTGCATGCTTTGTCACCAGGCCATGCTATGCAGCCAGCCCTTTATAAAGCAAAAAGGGCTGACAGCATCCCATCTCCCTGGGTGTCTGTTGTGTAACGGGACAGATCTATGACTGATCGCTTGTGTCTGTTCAGAAAATGGGGTCAAGGCAAGAAACTTGTACAAGCGTAAGGTGTCATTTCTAAGGAGTCAAGTTCTTGCTGTTCTGGCTAGATCTGGGTGGCTTATGAGTTCTAGGACACTTGCCAGCCTTAGGCAAGCCATTTAGGTTGTAACTGCTCTGCATGGGTGAGCTGCTCAGGCAAGAGTGCTACTTTGCGGTCCCTCGGGGACCATCTGACGGTGTAGGGAGCTATACCTTTACAGCTTCCAGGCCTCGGGATATCCCCAATAGTAGCAGCCCCCGTGGCAGGAAGGCGCTGCAGTGAGAGGGCTGCATCTGCTGCCACACCTCCCCCTAACTCAGTACTGCACAGCTCTGCAAGGGAACACTGCTATTAAACAATATGTAACTGGTGGGGTTTCTAGCATGGGTGAGTAGGATGAAAGCACCAGAGAGGGATGGTGTGAGAAGGTGAGCAGCGAGCAAAAGGCGCTCTGGGAAAACAGTGCAGTGGCTGCCTGTGCCTCACCTCTGCTCCGTCTCTTCTACCTACCAGTGGACTTTGATTGCATCCAGCATTAACTGCTGTTCAATAGTTTATTTTAACTCAGACCATCTCCTCAGCCATTCAAAGTGTACCATGCTTGACTGGTCACAGTGAGAGTGATGACCATTAGAAATGTGCAAAAATCAATTGGAACCATTTATAACTGGACTACTGAACCAAAAAAACATGAATGTCTATCTAGGAGGCATGCGTGGGTGCCACAGAATTCTAGTAGAAATATAATTGGAGTTCTAACTGAGCCCATAGAATTTGCCAGTAGTGTCACATGTTTTGAATAAATAGCTTTAGAATTCTGTACTCTTACGCAGTACTCTGTGGAGTGTAATATTTTTGCTATTGCCACCTCCACAAGAAACCAAGGATCCAAAACATTCTGTTCAATGGCATGTGTGGCTGTAAGTACACATGATCTGCATACTCCTGCTATCTAGTGTTTGGTTCAGAGTTGTGCAACTTGTTTTCCTTAGAAGAATTATTTTGAGTCGTGAGGTAGAGTGACTCATCCTCTTGGTGATATTGCGCATGGTCATTGACTCCTTTGTTAGATTGTTTTCTTTCCGCTGCCGAGTTCGGACGTGTGTCTCTCCTCTGTGTTTAACTCTGTTCGGTATGAGTCTTCGGTCCTTTCTTGTCGTTGATGGTATATGTATCTCAATCGTGCTTTTCCATTAGTGCACCGCTTGAAAAGTTTAATTGTTTGGACATCGACGGATTGCCAGTCGGGGCACCGCCCGTCTCGGGCCTGCCATTCCTCGTGCACCGTCTATGCCAAAGATGTGTTCCTGATGGAACGGAAACCTTTTAGATTTTACCCTCAGTGCCACACCAAATATCCGCACAAGGACCAACCTCTGGTGTGCAGTCTTTGCCTTTCGCCCGAACACCGTGAGGCAGACTGCATTGCTTACAAGTCTTTCCAGTCGAAAAAGACTCTCCGGGATCTAAGGGAGCAGCAGCTGGAAATGTCTCGCAGCACTGAAGAAGACACTCGTGATATTTTCAGGGAGGCACATGCCCAAGAAGAGCATGCTGCTGAGGAGGAAGAGGTCGCTTTCTCCAAGGGAATTTCTAGCTTTGACGTGGAGGAGGAATTGGAGTACACCCTGCCACTCGGGCAGTGCATGAGTACTGTCGACCCAGACCCTGCTCCAGGACCCAAAAAAGTCACCCGTTGTATTATTACTGCCACCTTGTTATGGTTGGATCTGAATTTTGTTTTCGGATGCTCCGCCTTTGGGCCTGGCACTGATAAGTTCCACCAAGGTTAAATCCCCTGTTCCGACCTCCTCAGATCGAGTACATTCCTCGGTCTCAACCCCGCCTTTGTGACCGAATCGGCAACCGACCACAGCTCCCTCTGTGTCGACCAAAAAATATTCCTTATCTTCCAAAGCCTCTATTGTGAAAACATCTGACTCGAAACTGCCTTTAGTTCCCATGTCTCCAGTCGAGAAAATCCTCGAAAGATGGACATTAAACAAAGAGTGATCCATATTCAAGAAGGCACTGGGAGAATAATTGCCTCTCTGCCACCTAAGAGGCAATTGACGTTTGTGGATGCATTGGATGTGCCCGAACCTCTCAGAAAAAGGACAGAGGACAAGGATACCGGCCCTACTCGTCATCCTGCACCACCTCACCTCCCCCGCCTCCCCCCACACCACCACCACCACCATCCCCTCCTCTTCCACCATCCCCTCCTCTTCCACCATCCCCTCCTCTTCCACCATCCCCTCCTCTTCCTTCATCTCCACATTATGAGCCCCTTGAAGCTGTGCGCTTCAAGGGTCTCCAAGGCCACACAAACTGGGTTTAGGAGATCTATTGGGGGAATTCTGATTCATGGGACACATGATACAAACCCCATCACTACCCAATTATCCAGATCTTCATCCAGCCCGCCCCTCCTGAAGATATTAGTGCTTACCAGCAAGTTATTGCTAAGGCAGCTGCTTGTCATGGGGTCGATCTACACTAGGAGTCTTTAGAGCAAGACTTCCTTTTGACACTCTTTCATCTACCCACAAAGACACACAGTTTCTGCCCATGCTTCCTGGCATGTTGCGTCACGCTGATGATAACCAGTACGGGCCTGTGTTATTACCCCATGGGTTGATAAAAAGTACAAGGACGGCTACCTCAGACCCTCTTTTCATATGCAGTCAGGTACCACCAGACTCTATAGTTGCTACTACAGCTTGTAAAAAAGCCAATAGTCAGACAACTGGGGTTACGCCACCTCAAAAGGAGAGCAAATGCATTGCTGCTGCAGGAAAAAGAGTAGCGGCCCAGGCATCTAATTACTGGTGCATTGTCAACTCTCAGGCTCTTCCTGCATGTTATGATAGGGCCCATTGTGATGAAATGGATGAGCTACTACAGTATCTCCCTGAAGAACATTGCCAACAGTTCAATTAGATTTGCATTAGATGCAGCATTTACAGCCACAAGGGGTATCGATACCAGTGTGCTCCTTAGGAGACATACTTGGCTCAGATGTTTTAAAGCAGAGGTCCAGCAGGCAGTTCTCAACATGCCATTCAACAAGGAACATCAGTTTGGGCCACAGGTGGACACCACATTACACAGAATGAAAAAAGACACGGACACTGCTACAGCTAATGGAGACTTGGAAAATCCTACACTTAGAGGCTCTTTTCACCACTCCGGCTGTAGGGGTGGATACAAATCCACCACTACAGACGCCTCCACTTTTCAGCAAAAGCAGGGTCAATCCACCTATAGCGAGGGCTTTTTCAGGGGCTCCTTCAGAGGCGGTAACAATGAAGGAAGAGGCAGAGGTGCCTCTGCACATGGAGCAACCTCCACTGCAAAGCAGTGGGTACCCAATCCTTCCCTCTGACCACACAACATCTGTCTGGTGAAGTCTACATCTTTTTCACCCGGTCTGGGAGTCCATCACAACAGATCAATGGGTACTAGCCATTATCCAGCATGGCTACTGTTTGGCGCTCATTACCACACCACCCAGCATTCCACCTCGCACTCACAGGCTAGCACAAGATCCCTGAACACTTATCAAACAAGAGGTCAAGCCCTCAAAGGGGTTATAGAACCAGTCCCTCTTCAGCAACAAGGCACAGGAGTATATTCCCTATACTTCCTGATAGCAAAAAAGGACTGGTCCCTAAGACCAATCTTGGAGTTATCCAATCAGGGTTAGGGCTATGCAACCATCCCACAGCAGGGTGGCATAATAGTGGGTGTAAACACCCCAGGTAAGGAACCCATTGGTCCATACCTGTTACTCCCCTGTAACACCCCTAAAGCTAGTATTTAGGTCGCTCCTCCAGCCCCTGAAATCGGATTTCGACCTACGAAGAAAAGCCGTTCAGCAGCAAAGACTGAAGACACCAATAGACTTGGCCCTGCTGAAGAATAGCGATTTGCCCCGCAGACCAGCGACCTCCAGAACCCTCGGCGGACTGACTGCCTTCAGGAAAGACTCCTAATCTCCCGTGGACAGCATACATGTCCAGAAGAAGCCATCAGCAAAGAAAAAGTACTCTGCTCTGAGGGACCTCAAACTCTCCTTAGGATCCATCTCTGCACCCGACGCCCAGGACTCTAGTCCAAGTGGCCCACCAGTTCTGTGAAGGTTCCCTAGCGCTTCTGAGCTAGAGTCTACTGCGGGCTGATCCCTGCCAGACTCCTCCCTGACACATGTAGCCTCAACTTGAAGACCCACACCCCGATTGCGACATTCCGGTAAGAGCTTTTCCGACGCCTAAGGACCCCCCTGCACCAGAAGCCCCCGGGTCTTGGGGACCTCCACCATTGGTGTCCTTACGTCCCCTAGAATCTCTACTTACCTGGGCAGCTGTGGGCTTTCTTCGTCTGGCCTCCTGGCCTGAGCCTGCAGCCTTTCTTCAAGACCGATCTTCCCCATTGGTTAGCATTGGGCGCTTGACACTGTGTTGGCACTCTGCACCTGGCTGCCCCTGTGCCGCTGAGGGTGAGAGTTTGGTGTTGATTGTGGCCCCCCTTGTACTTGCCTTAACTCCTGGAGATTGACCCCTGACACTGCTTTACTCACCTGTGAGAGCAGCGCTACTTCAAGTAACCCCAGTCTCCATTGTTAAACATTGGGTACCTGACCTTGAATTTAACCTCTACACCCAGCCGCCCCGGTGCAGGGTGGTCGTGCACTCTTTGAACTGATTTGAACCCTGCCTGGTGTTGACCAAAGAGCCCGAAGACTAAATCTGTAAGTTGAGTACTTACCTTCAAAAACTGCATTCTTGTTTTCCTTCCATAGTTAACATTGCAAAGCTTGAAAATTGCACTGTCCACTTTTTAAAGTATAAAGTATTTTTCTGGAAAAACGTACTTACCTTTTTGCGAACATCTTGGTCTTAAAATAAATCTTGAAATAAGCTTATGTTTGAGGCATGTGTGCTGTAGATAGACATGCTTTGTATAAGTCCGCCATCTAGTGTTGGGCTCGGATGATTACAAGTTGTATTTGTTCCAAGACATCTTCTTAGAGTAACAAGGCTGTGTGACTCCTCTTGGTAATACTGCACATGGTCGACGGCACCATCTTCAGATTGTTTTTTTCCACCAACGCATTCGGATGTAATATCTCGTGTTCCAGTTCAAGACTCCTTTGGGTTCCCTTCGGTTCTTTAGTAAATCTTCACTCGGCGGTATTGTCTCGATCGTGTAATTTTATTGCGTCCGACCGATCACTCTTGCGGGTAGTGGATCTTCGGCTCGGTTCCTTGGCCCACGGGCCGCCCTTCTCCACTTTTAACGTCCTTCGGAGAATGACCTGCTAATGGAACGCACTTTGTTCCGTTTCTGTCCAAATTGTCACTCTAAGTATCCTCATACCTACCGAAACTCCATTTGCAACCTATGCCTCATGCCCAATCATCGAGAGGAAAGCCGTGAGGCCTGCAAGTCTTTTAGATCAAAAAAGACTCTTCGAGATCGATGGGCTCGACGCCAAGAAATGCAGCGTAAGCAAGCAGACGATGTACCAGACATCTTCGGTCGACAACAGGAGGAAGATGAAGAAGCTTCAGCAGCACAAGATGAATCACTATAGATCCACGATTCCAATTCAGAGTCCCACTTTAATCAGGACTCAGTCACACTGCACACTGCACAGAAGCATCAGACTGTGAGTATTTATACCCTTGATCCAAAGCATCTGCTTTGACCGAAAAGACTGCTCACGGTCCTCCACTGCAAAAAAGCCATGGCGCGCACTGAATAACTGATTCAGAAGCCCCACAGTTCTGAAATTTCAGCCAGCAGCAGGGGTCTCCCCCCCCCCTCCTCGACCTCTGCATCTGCTGCCCCGCGATCTTCGGCCTCGGCACCGAAACAAAAAAAATCCATTTCACATCCGATCACAGCTCCAACTATATTGAAGCTTCCTCCACCAAAATGCTTCGTTTTGGGCCGAAATCTCCACTGGAGCTGATCCTCGATCAGTTTTAAGAACTGCTCGACCCGAAGCAAAAAACGCTCTACATTCAGCCTGGAACTAAAAAAAATAGTTCTTCAACCAGCAAAACCTCACTTGGGGAGAGGATGTGGCCTAATTGCTAGAGCGGTCGACTTTGAAGATGGGGAATCAAGTTAGTCTCGGCAGGGGCACTTAACGCCCTGTGATTCAGGGCAAATCACGTAATCCCCCCGTGTCTAACAAGATGAATGTGTTTGTCTGTAACGCAACTGGTGCTCATGTGAAGCACTCTGATACCTTCTGGTCAAGTTTGCGCTATATAAACCCCCCCTCCCCCAAAAACATTAAGGAGCAGTTATCTTTTGAAGAGGCTTTGGACGATGCTATACAGCATCTAAAGAAGGAGGATGCTTCCACTAGCCCATTTCACATCCCCATTCCACCTTCACCTGCCCCACAAACACCACCCCCCACCATCTACTTCACCACCTCACTCACCACAATTACCTGAGGCAGGTGACATGTCTCCTCACTCACCAATAATAGAGGATGATGAGGATATTCCACAAAACATACACCCAGGGGATGCTTGGGATGACTATGATGTTGAGCCGCAAGGGGATACAGACCCCGATCTATATCCCACACGACCATCGCCACCTGATGATGCTTCTGCATATCCGGATTTAATATCAAGGCCAGCAGCTGTCCATCAGGTCCCCTTATATAAGGACACAGTAGAGGAGGATTTTCTTTTCAAAACTTTTATCTAATGCTCAAAGGGGGGACAGTACTTACCAATCCTTAAAGGCATGATATGTCATGCAGATGACATTTTTAAAGACCCTGTAAAAAAAAATAAGGCAGCACCATCAGATTCTACGTATATTGGAGGTCAGTTATCCCCAGATTCACTAGTAGTCTCTAATTCAAGAAAAGGGGCTAACTTCCAAACATCACGAGATGCACCACCGCCAGAGAAAGAGTCTAAACTAATAGATGCTTCCGGGAAAACGTGTCGCTGCACAAGCAGCTAATCATTGGCGCATAGCCAACAGCCAAGCTCTATTAGCTAGATATGACGGAGCTCACTGGGACGAATTGGAGGGGCTCCTCCAACACCTCCCAGAGTAGTACAGGAAAAGGGGCAGGTATTTGTCAATGAGGGAAAACTCATTACAAACAATTCCATTAAATGTGCATTAGGTGCAGCTGACACAGCTGCTAGAGGTTTAAATACTAGTATCCTATTACGTAGGCATGCATGTCTCCGTTTTTCAGGATTTAAGCCTGAGGTACAACATGCTATTCTAAATCTACCTTTTGATAAGGAACATCTTTCTGGTCCTCAAGTGGAAACAGCCCTTGAGAAAATGAAAAAAGACACGGAGGTCACAAAATCAATGGGGGCTCTACAGACAAGCACATACTGTGGTTCCTTTCGCAGGCCCAATTACAAGCAAGGTGCAAGATCTGCCACCTCAGACACCACTGGGTCGGCACACAAAACCCAGGGACAAACCTCTACTCCAAAAACCTTTTACAGATCTTCTTACAGAGGGAACAATTTTAAAGGAAGAGATAGAGGGAACAATACCCGTTCCTCAAACAGCAATAACAAGCAATGACTTCCTTACCATCCCCCCCAACCACTTAACACCTGTTGGGGGTTGTCTTCAACGATTTCTCCCTATTTTGGAAATCAATTCCAACAAATCAATGGGTGTTGGATATTATCCAACATGGTTACTGTCTGGAGCTCATTACAACTCCTCCAAATATCCCACCTCGCAAACACAAACTGTCCATTCAGCATCAAAATCTCCAACAAGAAATAACCGCTCTATTACAAAAAGGAGCAATAGAACCAGTTCAAAAACAGTTTCAGGGAGCAGGAGTTTATTTACTTTACTTCCTTATTCCCAAAAAGGATGGGTAGCTACGGCCCATTCTTGATCTCAGACTACTAAGTCATTTCATCATATCTGAACACTTCCATGTGGTCACTGTAAGAAACTGGCTCTATATATACTACACCAAAATGAGGTATAGTGTGTATAGGGTCCAGGTGTCTCCAGAGGTAGGCAGAGGTTAAAGTTAGATAGAACCTTACTCTCTAATAGTGGTAGCTTGGTCGAGCAGTAAGGCAGTATCAGAGGACAGTGTTAAGCATTTGATGTACACACTCAGTCAGCAAATGAATTCACACACTCAAGAACTGAACTCTAGGCCAATTGTTTTTTTTTTTGTTTTTTTTTTTGTTGTCCTCATTTATGCGATTTTGTTGTAAAAAGCAACAGGGACACCTCATTTGACGCCCTCGAGAATCGGGTGGGAACCATGCTTTAGTACCAACATTGCCAATTTACCTGAGTTAGTATCTCGCTGTTCCGACCCCAGTGAAACTCAGAATGACCATGATCACAGTTGTTTAAATCATTGGACCACCCTTCCTATCCTACCGTCTATATAAATCCCATAAATCCCAGTGTTTTGTACGTTTGCAGTCCCCTCTGGCTCTATCCATATTCCTGAATTTGTCAATAGACCGAACCCAGTCCTCAACCTTAGGAGGAGAAGGGAGGATCCAATTTATACAGATCTCACGTCTTGCGATTAAAATGAGTGTAAAAAAGAGATATTTCTGCATTTTAGTTAGTGTGATATTAGAGTTATCGATATCCATTAAGCCGAAAATAACATTGAAGGCGCTTACCTTAATGGTTGTGTTTAAGCTTCCATCAATGATCTTACCAGTTTCACTCCAAAATGTGTCGAGGTAGTGACATGAATAAAACATGTGGATATCGTTTGCTTTCCTCTCACCGCACTTTGGACATTTCTTGATCATCTGGATATTCATATTAGATAACTTTTCAGGAGTCCAATAAGATCTGTGCAGGGTAAACAAATGATTTTTCTGAGAGGTGTAGAAATTATAATGTGCCATAAAAAAGTGCAGGATACTTGCCAAACTTGCTGTAGATCTTGAACTGGAAAAATCTTCTTCCACTTGAGGTCTGGGGTATCATTATCACCTTCCTTCTTCTCCAGCATCTGCCAGTACCACTTCGATACTTCTTTTTTCCCAGAGTCTTTAAGCAGTTCAAGCTCCAAATTCCCAACATAATCTGGCCAGGTCGTTTGCTCTTTAGACCAGCTAACCAACTGATAGAATTTAAACCTGGATATTCCATTCTTCGATCTTTCCACTAAGTCATCCCAGTATCTTAAATTACCAGATTCCAACAGCTCTCCCCACTTGTTAATCCCGACCCTTTTCAACGAAAGGGCTAATGAATCTTTCAAGCATTCAGGAGTCCCAGGAGAGTTCCATATCGGTGCTTGAGGGCTATAATATGGATATTGCCATAGCTTCCTTATGTCTGACCATAGTTTGAATGCGGCTTTTGGCACCTTTAGTCTGATTTTCTTGAAAAACTTTTGGTGTCCGAATTTATAGAGACAATGATCATAAATTGTCACTGCTTTCCAATAGGAAGAATATGAGTCATGATCTCGGAAAAGGTGCCTTATGTTCTTAAAATGGAAGGCTTTGTAGTATAAAATAAGATCCGGACTAGCTATCCCCCCTGAGTCTTCTTCTGGGACAGTTTTTTCCATGCTATCCTGACACTTTTAGATGCCCAAATAAACGAGTTTATTTCGGCCTGAATTTTTCTTAAACTTCGTAAATTAAACTCTAAAGGAATTGTGTTAAAAATAAAAGTGAATTTCGGAAGGATGGCCATTTTTATTACATTAGCTCTCCCCATAAAGGTGAGCGATAAACAGTTCCAAGACTTCAGTAATTTCCTCATCTCTTTAGTTTTTATGTCTAAGTTCACTTGAGCAATATCATCGATACTATTTAAAACTTGAATCTCTAGATATTTGATTTTTTTCTTGGACTCAATTTGTGGATTAGGTATGTTCCAATGCATAACCTCTGTTTTATGATTATTTATTTGATAACCAGAAATTGCCCCAAAATCTGTTAGTATATTAATTATATTGTTCCATGATTCATTTAAATTACACGAGTAAAGCATCAAATCGTCGGCATATAATGCCACCTTTAACTCCCAATTGTTAAAGCTAAAAGGGGGATTTCTTTAGATGACCTAATTATATTGGCTAGCGGCTCTATATACAAATTAAAAGATGGGGTGAGAGTGGACACCCCTGTCTAGTGCCTCTCTTGATTTGGAAACTATTTGAAATGCTTCCATTGACAAGTATTTTCCCCGTAGGAGCCGAGTAAATATTATCAATTACCCGTGAGAAATTTAAACCTAAATTATTGTGTAAGATAACTTTTTGTAAGTATGACCAGTTAACGCGGTCAAAAGCCTTTGCCGCGTCAAACGTAAAAATTGCCAAGGATACTTTCTCTTGAGTTGCAATGTCAATGGCTCCAATCAGTTGGTGTGTGAGGTCATGTAATTGCCTACCTTTAATAAATCCCTTCTGATCCTCACAAATAATTTTATGAGATAGTGAGCCAAGTCTTTTTGCTAAAAGCTGGGAAAAAATTTTGTAATCTGTGTTGAGAAGCGATATTGGCCTGTAGGACTCACAACATAGAGGATCTTTTCCTGGTTTTAGTATCAAGCTAATCGTCGCCTCATTCCAAGATTTGGGGATTGGAAGGCCCTCCAAAAAAATGACGTTAAAAAGGACAGTTAATCTGGGTGCGAGACAATCTTTTAGTGCTACATAGAGCTCATTAGGTATGGCATCCGGTCCAGCTGCCTTACCTCTTTTAAGGTTAGTAATTACTTCCTGGACCTCGTTTAAAGTGATGTGTGCATTTAAAATTTCGCAAGAGTCTTCATCTAACTTCAGACCACATGATTTGTTTAAGTATCTATCGTTAGAGATGAAGGTACTAGGTCTTCTTTATATAATAACTGGAAAAAATGTTCAAAGGCCTCTTCAATGCCTGACCTGTCTTCAGTTATTTGTCCTCCATTTCCCTTGTAAATAGCTGATATCTTATTTCTATTTTGCTCTGTCTTAAGCTTCCAGGCTAACAATTTGCCGCTGTTCTCCCCAAATTCGTAATTTGACAACGTACTGGCTTGCCATCTCCTCCTTATCTTTTCTTCTAATTCTGAGGTAAGCTCCTGTTTCAGCTTCGTTATTTCTTTTTTTAAATTACTACAAACTTCTTCAAGGGTCGAACTTTCTAGATTGGCTTGTCTCTCTTGTAAATCTGCCTCTATTTGTGAAATTTTAAGCTTTTTCAATTTAGTTTTTCCTATTGCTATGCCGGCTAGCGTACCTCTAAGCACAGCTTTGTACGCATCCCAGACTATCATTTTGGACACCTCCCCGCCACCGTTTTCCTTAAAGTAATTTTCAGTTGTCACCACTAATTTGTCAATAACATGTTGATCTAATAGGAGTGTTCGATCCAGAGTCCACCTTTTCTCGCCCTGTCTTAACTCAAACTTAATATTTAATTGAACTAATGAGTGATCAGACAAGTGTGCGGGCAAGTGCAAGACTTTCTTAACTTTATTACTTAAGAGTTTATCCACTAGAAAATAATCTAATCTGGAGGCATGGTGATACTTATAATTTCTAAAAGTGAATTTATTTATTTTGTCCCCTTTTGATTTCCAAATATCAATTAAACCCAAATCTTCTCTAAGTCTGTTCAAGTACTCTCGCATCTTGGGTAGATTTAACACTTTACTTGGGGGATATCTATCTCTTTTAGGGTCTAATAAAATATTATAGTCACCGCCTAGTATTATTGGAGTGGACTGTACTAGCAGCTGTGTGTATAATGACTGAAGGGGCACTGGATCATCTATATTGGGCCCGTAGTACCCCGCTACGGATAAAGCGATATCATAAGCTTTTATGTTTGCTATAACCCATCTTCCTCTTGAGTCTACTGTTTGTCCTGTTAGCGTAAAATTATGTGATTTTCTAATAATGATCGACACACCCTTAGTGTTACATGTTTGGTTGGTAGAAACGGTCTCCCCAATCCATTTCTCATATTTTATAGCTTCAAGCCACTCATTTCTTAGCAGATGTGTCTCTTGTAAAATAATGATATCAGAATTTTGCTGTTTAAGATACTCAAAAATCTTTTGACGCCTACCCCTTGTTCTTAGCCCATTCACATTCCAAGTTGCTATTTTCAGATCACCCATTAGATTGATTTCTTTCTTGTTCCCTATGGCGCCCTCCCTGTTTTGCTATATAACTCACATATCGGACAAATATTTTTTTAGTTTTATCCCTAAATGCTCCCCACCCAACGAAAAAATCAACGTGCACGAAAAGAATCCTAAAAAAAAAAATATTCATACCCCCACCCTGGAGAACCCTCCCCATTTCCATTGGGCAACCTCGTTGCCCAGTTTGAGAACCGCAGTCGAACGGCTATAATTTTTTAGAACATTTTAACATATCAGGCTACTTATCCCTGCTTGTCTTCATAGTTTCTAATAAGTGCTCCACTTCTTTTGGGGCTCTAATGTTATAGGTTTTATTGCACCACATTATACGTAGAAGGGCTGGAAATTTCATCTGAACAGTAGCTCCTTCGGCCCTAAGGTCCTGCATATATTTTCCTAGGGCCCATTGCCTGTCAGCGGTGGCCTTGGAAATGTCCGAGCGGATTTTATAGTTGTACCCGTCTCTTGTTAGGTTGCCAGAGTTTAAAGCTTTAATCAATATGCGTTCTTTTATTGAATAAGTCTTAAAGTTGACTAAAACTCTGCGTGGATTTTTCCTGTCTCTGTTTAACCTAAATGGGTCTCTATGGACTCTTTGTATGTCTTCGTCCAACACTTTCTCATCCAAATCAGGTATAAAATCTTTCAAGAGGCTCACTACGAAAGGTCTTATATTTTGGCCTTCCTGGCCTTCAGGAATATTTAATAAGCGCAAATTATTCCTCCTAGTATTGTTTTCTAGGGTCTCAATTTTATCTCTAAGTTCACTTTCTGATGAAAGTATTTTCTTGATGTCACTCTGGCAAATCCTCACATCATCCTTTACGTGTTCCAGAGCCGATTCGACTACTACCACTCTATTAACCAGTGCGTTAACTTTAGCCTCCAGAGCCTCACAAGTGGCCTGAATTTTCTCCTGATTTTTCTCTGATTTGGCAAACCCATTTTTCATCTCCATTAACAATGAGGCCGCAAAAGCCCCCATATCCTCCCTTAAAGGGGAATCTCGAACTTGCTCGCTTCCTTGGCCATCAGCTAGCTTACTATAGTGTAAGTGGCCTTCACTTTGTAGGGGATCTGTTTGTGGGACTTCTTCTGAAATAGCCTCTGAGGTGTGTTCAACGTCCTGGCCTTGATCTTCTAGTCTGAGAATTGAATATTTATTTTGCGACTCCATTATATTCGGTGTTATTGTAGGCATTACATGCGTAGAAACTTCGCTCTGTGTCGGCTTCTCTTGGATTTTAAAAAAGGAGCGTAATGAGGGGGTAACTTTTAGATTAGAGCCTCTTTTTAGCTGTTCTTTTTTCGCTATTTTTGCGGCTCTGGTGGAAACCACTGCTGTCGTAACTCCTTTGGATTTTTGGGCCCTTTGTTTCCTGCTAATGTATTTAACTGAGCCAGTATCCTGTAGTGAGCTCCAATCTCTAACTTGCTCCTGGACTGACTCAGAAATTTTATCTGACAGCTCTATTTCCACTCTTCCTTGACTCCGCAGGTTTGGCTTTTGAGACCCATTTCCTAATGTGTCAGACGTAATATTAGCGACTATGGAATTATGCTTATCACTCTTACCCGCTACCGGTGACAGGGGCAGCTGTGAAACGGGCGAGCCCTTCTTCTTGCCTTGAACTTTCTTCCTATTGGAATTCATGCAAACAAAGGGTTCCACTTCGTCATCTATGTAAAAGGAATGAGTATGGGAGCCCGTTTGATATTTAATACTTTTTAGCCCCGTTATTTTCAACCTGGGTATGACATAAGCACTGGGGGCCTCTGCGTTATATACTGAAAATGATGGAAACCCCTCAAATTCAGAGTGGTGAAATAACTTATAAGGGGCCCCTCTAAAGTTTTGCTTAAATGTAGCCCTGCGTAAATTCCGAAGTGTATAAGCTGCCACTGACCAAAAGTCCCCCAACTCACTTCGGTCTTTTCCAGTCCTGACCCCGTCGTCGCAAGGAGTGGGGGACAACACACCTCCCAGTGCCTCCACAGCTCCCCGTCCCATTCAGCTCCTCCGTGCTCTCTGCTCAGCACTCGTCACTGGGGTCGCTCGCCTACTCTCGCGAGCTCCAGCAGCTCCGGCAGCCTCCAAGCGGCAGCGGGTGGGCCGCCGCACAGCTCCGCAACTTAGCTCCACAGACAGCACCAAAGCAGGGAGACGCCGCGCCGAAAACAAACTCCAGGGCTCGCCGCTAAACCCAGATCCTCACCTAAGCCCCGCAACTCATGGTATAAACTCCCAACCGTAAGTCCTGATTTCGAAAGCCGCTCGACTGCGGGACTCGCGACCTAGGCGTTCAGCCGGCCGCCATGTTCTCCCGCCCTTCCTCAGCTGTTCTCCCCACTAGGCCAATTGTTTTGTATAAAAAAATAAATAAATAAAAAAAAAAAAAAAAGATACTGTTTTATTTTAGAACCAAGCAGGCTTGGCACAGGTAAGCATGAAATACTTTACAGTGATAAGATGCTATATGTTGAACAGTTTTAAAAAGCAATAGAAATTGTACTTGATTTGATTTACAGGGGAGCAGTAGTATGCAACACTTCGCAAATGCAGTACATTGGAATGAATAGGCTTTTTAAGAAAAATGCAGTTAATTACTTTTCGGATTACTTTTTCTAGCACCGTGCTGGATCCTAGATTCAATACTGGGACATTTCCTCAAAACAGTTGAGAAAATGCGTTTTAGTTAGATGTACGATTTTTAAAGAATATTCTTGTATTTCAAAAGTTGACACTTAGAAACTTTTTCACATAGAACCACCAATGTTATCCTATGGAAGGAAATTCAATTCACAGGTAAGTTACTTTTACGTTACTTTTCCTACTTAGTGCTGGATACCTAGATTCAGCACTGGGACCTTTCCTGCAAATAGTTGAGAAAATTCGTTTAGGTTATTTGTGCGATTTTTAAGGAATATTCTTAGTTTTCAAAAGTCGACACAAACTTTTTGGGAGAAAAAGTGTCAATGTTATCCTATGAGGAAAAACAGGTTATCGGTTTCGAGGTAAGTAATCGGTCTTTTGAGTTAGGGTTCTGGGGTTAGACTCAGGGGTCTCCTAGGGTCAGTGATGCACTGTTGTTGCACCCTCAACGGCACTAGGGCGGCCGGGTGCAGAGAGTTGAGGCCCAATGTTATCCTATGGAGGATAGGGGGTCTCCGGTTGGTGGCTGCTGGCAAGCAGGCCACTGGGTTGTGGGAGCAAAGCTCCTAGGGTTTAGGTCAGGGCAAAAGGGGAAACAAGTAGGCACAAAAGGTGCACCCTCGGCGGCACTGGGGCGGCCGGGTGCAGAGTGCTGTTTCGACGTCTGACGCCCTGTTTTCTATGGAGAGCCTCCGGTTTGAAGAAGCACTGCAGGCTCGGGGACGAGGACCTTCTGGGTGCGACCACCACTTCAAGGGGTAAGTTGGGATGTCTTGGGTTGGTTAGGCATCGTTGGTTGGGGCACACAAGGGGTGGGGCGTCGGGTGCAGGGGTGCCTTTTAGGGTCGGATTTTCTTACCCGCTCTGGTCGCGGTAGAGGGGGGCCTCTGATTTGAGGCTGCAGGCGTCGTCTGGAGGCTTGAGGCAGGTCAGGAGTCACCGGATCTCGGGTCAGGATCGCCGGGGTGACCTTCTTGTGGTGGTTTTCCACTCGAGCTCGGGCCGGGTTCGGCGGGTGCAGAGAGGGCTGGATTCGCGGTGTACGGCCGGAGCCAGAAGCGGCAGTTTAAACACGACCGGTGTTCACGGGAGAAACAGTCTTGGAAGTGAAGGCAGGCAGGTCCTCAGGGGTTTGTGAGGTTGCTGGCTGCTGGACACGCCGGGATTTCGCAGGAGCAGGTTCGAGGTGAGACAGGCCTGTAGGGCTGGGGCCAAGTCCGTGGGCGTCGTCCTCTTGTTAGCTCTGCACGGCTCTTCGTCCTTCTTCATTTCTTCTTGTTGGTAGGCTGGATCTGAGGAAGTAAGGTTCAGGGTGCCCCTAAATACTGAATTTAAGGGCGTTACAGGTAGGTAAAGGGCAGGGACCAATGGGTCCCTTCCTGGGGTGGGTACACCCCTATTCTGCCACTCTCCAGTGGGAGGGGGGCAGGAGCCTGTCCCTGGTTGGCTGGGTCCCCCCATCCTCAAGATGGCGGGGACTCGAGGTTGTGCTTCACCTCACCTCCCCCACCTGAGTGGTGGAGTTGGCAGTGGTGGGCACACCTCCCTTCCTCACTTGTTTTTCCCGCCGGTTCTCCCGCCCAAAGTGGGGGGTAGAACCAGTGGGGACCAGTTGCTGAAAGCAGCAAATGGTCTGGAGAGGCTCACAAAGGCGGCATGCCTTTGAAGCTTCTCCTTCGTGAACCCTGCCCATCCTGGGGGAGGAGGCTTGGCACCTCGTCCCAGGATGTGCAGCCTAAGCAGCCACTCAGTCAGGTCACTAGAAGTTTGTCGAGTGTCAGGGGGCATCTCTAAGATGCCCTCTGGTGTGCATTTTACATTAAATCCCACACTGGCATCAGTGTGGTTTAATGTGCTGAGAAGTTTGATACCAAACTTCCCAGTCTTCAGTGTAGCCATCATGGTGCTGTGGAGTTCGTAATGACAAATTCCCAGCACCATATACTCTTAATGGCAGCACTGCACTTAGTGCCCAGGAATGGACTTGGGCACTGTAGTGGTACAGGGCTCATGCACCTGTACCCTCACCACTGGCATAGTGCACCCAGCTAGAGGGGTGACTGATGTATGCCAGGGCAATGGTTTGTGGGCATGGCACACAGGGATGTGTGTCATGTCGACTCTTCACTTTGTTCTGCACTAAGACACGCAGCCTGCAAAGGCAGTGTGTGAGTGTCTGGGTACAGGACCTCTAAGGGTGGCACAATAAGTGCTGCAGCCCTTAGAGGCCTTCTCTGGTCACAGTGCCCTGGGTACCTGTGGTACCATTTACCAGGGACTGACATGTGGCCAGAGATGCCAATTGGGTTTAGGCTTCAATGCAGTTTTAGGGAAGGAACATAGGCCCTGGGCACCTGATTAGCAGGAGCCTAGGGCACACTCGGTCAAAGAACATCAGCAATTCAGCAAAAAGTGGGGGCATACCATGCAGAAAGAGGGCACTTTCTCACAGTCACGCTTCAGGAGATCATTCCTTTGTTACAAAAAAGGAGACTTCATGGCTGCCCTAAATTTAAAGGACTCCTACTTCCATATACCTATTTCATCCCGCACACAGAAAATATCCCCGGTTTCAATTCCAAAGAAACCATTTTCAATTCAAAGTTCTTCCCTTCGGGATTACCACCGCACCAAGGGTTTTTACAAAATGTCTAGCAGTAGTGGCAGCACATCTGCGCAGACAAAACATACATGTCTTTCCATATTTAGACGACCAGCTAATGAAAGCAAACTGCCTCAGCCTTTGCAAAGCCTCATGGGTCCTCCTTTTGAACCACTCCATTCTTGTCCATTGCAGTACTTATCATGGAAACTTGCCATTTTAATCGCTATCACTTCACTTAGAAAAGTCAGTGAAATTCAGACATTAATCCTTGCGGAACCACTCTTCCAACTACATGGGGACAAAGTAGTACTTGGAACAAATCCTAAGTTCCTACCAAAGGTAGTTTACAATTTTCATATTAATCAATCCATTGACTTACCTGTTTTTTTTCCGCATCCAAATTCTGTTGCTGAAAGGGCATTACACACTTTAGATTTCAAAAGGGCCCTAATGTATTATGTCGACAGAACTAAATCTTTCAGGGAAACAAAGAATTGTTTATTGCCTTCTCACCTCCTATCGGAAAGGCAATTTGTAAATCAAGCATTTCAAAATGGATAGTTAAATGCATTGAAACTTGCTATGCAAAAGCTGAAAATCTTTTACCTGTTCCTCCTAAAGCTCACTTGACTAGGAAAATACGAGGTTCCATGGCTTTTTTAGGGAACATTCCTATTGCTGATATTTGCAGAGCAGCAACATGGTCCACTCCACTCACTTTCACCAAACATTATTGTGTGGTTGTCTTTGCACGCCAACAAGCCAATGTTGGTCAAGCAGTTCTAAGAACTCTTTTTCAAACAACTGCAACCCCCACAGGTTAACCACTGCCTAGGGAGAGGGACTGCTTTACAGTCTATGCAAAGCATGTGTATCTACAGCCCACATGCCTCGAACAGATTACTTACCCTGTAAGCATGTGTTCTTGGCATGTAGTGCTGTAGATTCCCCAGAAAACCCTGTGTAGGTTGCAGTTCATATACGTTATATACTTATATCATACTACTACATGGACATCACAATGTGCTGATACATATCATACTTACATTCTCACCTACCGATAGAAAAACAATCTGAAGATGGGGTCGATGACCATGCGAAGTATTTCCATGAGGAGGAGTTGCACAGACTCGTGACTCGAAGAAAACTTCTTGGAACAAAAACAACTTGTAATCTTCTGAGCCCAACACTAAATGGCGGACTTATGAATGTGAATCTACAGCACTACATGCCAAGAACAGATGCTTTTCTAAAATTGGTGTGGATCTCATTTTTGAGTCATGTGCCATTTATTAGTCACTGTGTACATAACGAATGTCTTACACTCCTCTGTGTTAGGCCTAAGGCTGCTCAACCACACTACCACAAATAGAGCACTTTCGGTTTACCTTGAGCCTTGTACACTTTTGGGGGGGGGGATCTCTGGACTCTGTGCATGATATAACCACTTAATGGCATACCATATACAGAACCAGCTTCCTACATACTTCAACAACAGGGTGACTTTATGGCCACTTAAGACGTAAAGGATGCTTACTTCCTTAACATTCATCCAGCTCACTGCAAATACCTCCTGTTTTAATTAGTAGAAAAGCATTACCAATTCAAAGTTCTTCAGTTTAAGGGTCACTACTGCACCTTGAATATTCACAAAGTGCTTGGCAGTAGTTTCAGCACATCTATGGCAACAAAACGTTCACGTATTCCCATACCTGGATGATTGGCTCAACAAAGCCAACACCCATCAGCAATGTCAGCAAGATATTCAGTTGACAGTAGATCTGCGCCGCAATTTAGGGTTCACCATCAATGTCCTCAAATCTCACCTTCAACCTCTTCAAATTCAACTACACTTAGGAGCTATTCTGAACACACAACTGGGACTAGCTTACCCCAATCCCACTTGAATTCAACATTTCCAGACACTTCTACCTCAATTTCAGTCAAACAGAACACTTTCAGTTGGGGCTGTGGTGCATCTACTGGGAATGAAGGAGTCTTGCATTACCATAGTTCCCCATGCAAGACTACACATGCGCCCACTACAGCAATGTCCGTCTCGCCAGTGGTCTCAATCACAGGGTCACCTCGAGGATCTAGTGTTGATAGACCGCCACACTCGCCGTTCTCTGCAGTGGTGGAACTCCAACAATCTGTTGAAAGGGCAGACTTTCTTGGACCCTGCGCCTCACATCACCCTAACCACAGACTGTTCGGAGACAGGTTGGGGTGCACACCTACAACACTTAACGATGCAAAGTCTGTGGGATGCCAAACATCAATCTCTACACATAAATCACCTGGAACTTCAGGGAGTCTTCTTAGCACTGAAAGCGTTCCTTTCTCATCTATCCAACAAGGTTGTCCTAGTCTTGATGGAGAATATGGCAGGATGGACAATATAGCAGCCATGCATCCACGAATGGAAACTCAGCCCACAAGTTCTCCTTCCCTACTTTCAAAAGTGGGGGTTTCTTCTGATAGACTACTTCCCCACAGCTGGAAATGCAAAATGCCCAGACTTCGCCTCCAGGTTCCCTCACTCACTATCCAAGGGCAACACCCTATGGATGAGTTGGTTAGGGATATTTGCCTACGCTTTTCTACCTCTCTCTCATTCCACTTGTGGTTCAAAAATTCAGGCAAACATCACTCACCATGATCTTTGTAGCTCCCTCCTCGGCACGTCCGCCTTGAATCACAACACTACTAGATCTCTCAGTAGTCCCACACGAGAAGCTCCCCAACAGGATCAGGGACAAATCAGACACCCAAAGCCCAAGATTCTCAACCTAGCTATCTGACTCCTGAGGTCTTAATGATTGGTTCTTTGAACTTATCAACAGAATGTATGGACATTCTTAAGCAAGCACGCAGACCTACAACTCGAGCTTGTTATGCTGCAAAATGGAAATGTTTTGTTTGCCACTGCCAACCTTAACAAGTCAATCCCATCAAGGCCACAGTACAGGACATTATTTGCTACATTTTCAGAAGTCCAATTTAGCATTCACTTCCATTAGGTTGTATCTTGCTGCCATAGCCGCATATCTCCAAAATAGGTAGCATCTACCCCTCTCCAAAATTTGTCATTAAAGCATCCATGGAAGGACTCGAGCGAGTTATTCCACCTCGTGTTCCTCTAGCACCTTCTTGGAACTGAAACATTGTACTGACTAGACTCATGGGTCCTCCTTTTTAGGTCTCGCGCCTAGCGTTGCAGTGTGCAGCACAGCTCGCGCAGCGAGAGATTTATTGGGGTAAAGTTATTTTCTGAAGAGGGACTTTTGTTACCGCCCATGCTTTCAATTGAGCAAGGTGGATATTTATGTAAAACGTTGTGTTTTCATTTGTTTCTAGCGGTTTTGGTTACCGCCCTATGGCTTTTTTTAACACGCCCATGAGACAGCGAGTCTACGGACTGGTTTGGTCACGCTGTCTGCACGGGCCAGTTGGCTCTCTTATTGGTTGGCAACTACGAAATAAGCTTTCTGATTGGTGGACCTTGTCAACCAATCAGAGAGCCAACTGTGGCGTGCAGGCAGCGTGATCAGCATAACACAGGCCGTGTCAGGCTGAAATCTAGATTGTTACAGGGTTAAACATTTTCCTCAAACCGTTTACGTGTGCACGCGGATTGCCACCGCACGTAGCTAGCTATGAGATTGTATATTTATATCGCTAAGAGTGTTATAAAGCGCCACGCGTCACCCAGACCACTTCAGAGCACGGGGTCAGGTGGCAGATTAAAACTGCGGGAAACCGAGGCCCTCCTCTCCCGCCCTGCGCACACAATGAGTAAACAGAGACTGCCCTCTTAACCCGCAGCCTACGGGGGGGCCACCGCCCCGACCACGTGCGCCTAGTTCTATGAGCCTGGGGGCTCTCGACTCGCACACCCCCTTCCAAGGCATTCAACCTACTTTGTTTACAGAACAAAGCGGTGCCGTAAAGCAGCAGGGAAGGGCCGTTATTGCAGCAAACTGGTACATCGCAATATTGAACGTTGCGTGCAACAACACACGCCCACGGCGTCTATACAAACAACTGCGTGCAAATTGTACCAACATTGAATCACACGGAGGAACCACTTTGTTTGCAGGCAGCCTTCACCAGCAGTCGTGTGCCTACTCACCTCAGGATCTGGGAAACAAACCTGGTGAGGGCAAAGAAGCAGAGAAGGGCTGTCTATTAAATGGGAAATGCTGTGAACTGAAGTAGGCCAGGTTCCTTGTTCTGCCTTCACTGCACTTTGGGTGAAATGGACTCTTCAAATGGAGGAGGAGGGGGTCTGCGAGCGTAGCGAGGCTCTCCTCCTTCCCTCCGTTTCTGTGTGGCAGCGCTATGCAGGGCAACTGTTTATTTATATTTGTTTGCGTGTGTGCCTCCTCCCCTGCACTCCTCCTCCTTTTGTTTACACTCCGCATGCGCTATCTCCCCCCACCCGCACCCAATGTCCGTGCCTTCTCGACCCTCGGTTGTCCGTGCCCGCCCTTTGTACGTGCCACTTCGAGACCGCTAAAGGCTATTTCCCGGTCAAAAATAAAATATAAATGCTTATGTATGACAGTTAATAACTGCCTTTACCTCTGCTCGTCAGTACCCTTTTCCTGCATTCGGGAAGTCAAAAATCTTTTCCATTCACACCGCACATAATCACAAAGGGCAGGGGTGAATTCTCTGCGTGCGCCTTAAACGAAATGTGAAGGATTTTATTTTTGGGATGCGCATTTATAAATGCTTAGGCCTTCCTGAAGTATTTGTGTAAAGGGACCTGCAGTAGAAGGAGGGCACACAGTACGGCTTTCGTTGCATTGCACCTTCCCATCAGGAGTCCTGTGCAAGGTTTTACTCAGCCAGATAAATGAACCATATGACATTTTCAAAGCTAGGGACCAAATTATATTTTTCTGTTTGGACGCTCTTTCCCTCTAGCAACAAGGATGCGCCAGTCTTATGCTCCAGTCTGCCGTCCTCTTGTGGCTATCTGGCGTTGGCAGCTTTCTCTTATGAGTTTCACGTAGCATCTGTGAATTCTGGACACATCTGCCTCTGCCACGCCCCCGGGCATACCACATGTGAAATGCATCACAAAATCTGTGTGCATATTTAAATATGTGCACAGAACCTTTGACCTCCTCCACCAAGGCTGCAAGAGAGCGTGGCAGCACTGATGGAGACTAGTGGTGTGGACACGCGCCCAGTGGGAACCCGGTGCTTCCCGCCATACACATCTGCTGCTCATTGATGTTTAACCAAATGCAAATCTACCAGCTTAGCTGGAGATACACCACCACTCTATGTAATACTACACAACCGCCCTATCTAATACTGCACAACTTGGGCCATCTAATACTACACAACCAGCGCTAATACTACACATCCAGTGCTAATACTACACAACCAGCGCTATCTAATATAACAATGAAGCCAGTAGTGTCGAGGGAGAAAATGGCATCCGAGGACTTTGCACAATAATTCACACTTTCTCTCTTAGCAGCAAAGTGTGATCCTGGCCAAATCATATAATCTGCCCATCCCGGGTTTGATAAAAATTGAAAGCGCCTAAAAAAAACATAATTAAAAGAACTGGACGCTAAATAACTTATGCATCACAGTGTGATTTTACAGACGAGTTCGCGGGACACTGGGGTGTGGCAGAAGCAGCGCAAAGCACACAACAAACATTATGTGTCTTCGCTTTGTCCTCAGTATGAATTGTTAAACAGCGCCCACGTGAACTGAATAGCCTCACGGCACTGTAGATAGCGAATGTGTTTGTGAAAGGCACTTAAACACTGTCCGGCGAGGGCAGGGGGCGGTCAAGGTATTGTTTATTATGCCATACCCGGCCTCTCGACCGATGCAGACTGTCTAACATTGGACATCACAGGTTAGGTGTGAGTAGATACAACAAGCGCTGCGCTGACACTTCTTTACATCTCTTCAAGGACCACTTGTCCCATAATGCAAAGGAAAACCGCATCTCTCGAGTGTCTGCTCACAACTGATCGGGAGGAGTTTTAGATCTTTGTAACAAGTTTACCAGGCAGTTTAAGTTCCTATGCCAGGGCTGAGTATCTGACCCAGCTTTGTGTTTTAACTTTGCATTCTGGAGCTTGTAGTTCGGAATGTTGTGAGGCACCGAAAAGAGTACAAATAATAGAAAGACATTGTCATTTACAACACCATTACTTGATTAATGCTTCACGAAGGGAAAAAAAACCTAACATTTTCAATGCCAATAGCTCAAAAAAATGTCATTGCGAGACCTATTGCATTGTAAATGCTTGTTAGCCATGTTCCATTCTATTTCTGTCATTGAAAGTGGCCTTTTTGATTGCTATTACCTCACTCAGGCATGTTACTGAGCTCCAGGCATTAACCTCAGAAGAACCTTTCTTTCAAATACTTAAAGACAAACTGGTTCTTTGTACTAATCCTAAATTCCTACCTAAAGTAGTGTCTCAATTTCATCTCAATCAATCCATTGAGCTTCCTGTTTTTTACCTGAACCCTGATTCGGTAGCAGAAAGAGCTCTTCATACTCTGGATGAAAAGAGGTCTCCTGTTTTACTACGATAGAACTAAAACTTTTAGGAAAACAAAACAACTCTTTGTAGACTTTTCTTCACCTCATAAAGGCAATCCTTTATCCAAGTCAGGCATAGCTAGATGGATAGTCAAATCCATTCAGACTTGTTACCTGTAACTCCCAGAGCACATTCCACTCGTAAAAAGGGAGAAACTATGGCATTTTTAGGAAATCTCCCCATAGCTGACATTTGCTAAGCAGCAACATGGTCTAGCCCACACACATTTACTAAACACTTCTGTGTGAATGTTTTAGTACGCCAACAAGCCAGTGTAGGTCAGACCAGTGTACCCTTTTTCAAACTACTGCAACTCCCACACACTAGCCACTACTTCAAAGGAGGGACTGCTTTTCAATCTATGCAGAGCATGTGTATCTATAGCCACACATGCCATCGAACGGATTGTTACTTACTCTGTAAGTATCTGTTCGTAGCATGTAGTGCTGTAGATTCACATGCACCCTCCCTCCTCTCTGGACACCTGGTGCTGCTGCAGTTGGGTGTTACACATTTCTCCATTACATTCACATTTAGCATGGACATCTTTTTTCTTACATATTCCTTAGACTGTTTTCCCACAGGCGGGTGGGAAAGGAGTGTATCAAAGGAGTCCATGCGCAGTATCACCAAGAGGAGTATTCACTCTACCTCTTGGCTTGAAAGAGTTCTTCAAAGAAAAACAAGTTGCACAACTCCAAACCCAACACTAGATGGCAGGAGTATGCAGAGCATGTGAATCTACAGCACTACGTGCCATGAGCAGATGCTTACAGGGTAAGTAACCATCCTTATGCTTCCTTATGCTAGTCCTGTGCATATGGATGGGAGCTATGGGTATTGTTGGCACAAGACATTTTTTAAATGTGTTGAAGGGTAACAGGGTTCTTTGGGATTGGGGCAATGATCCATATAATAGTAAAGTAGCTATGGCTGTAGACTTGAATGGGATTGGCCTCACCTTGATCTGGCAATCCTTGGCAGTATACTGTTTGGGTGGATAGATGAGTACATTAGCTGTTGGGTACTAGACCAATTACTCCCCAAACCATCTTATTTTAAAAGCTAATTTGGGCAACACAGCAGTGATACAGTTTCAAACAAAATGGCAGATCTAATATAGTTTCTCTATAGTATAAGATTCACAGTCTACCATCAAATTATTACATCGCTATAATGTAACATATAATTGCGTTGTGTTTTCTTCAACAGAACAGGCACTTTCCACTTCTTATAAAAGGTGTACAGGCTCCGACCGTGGCAGTTATAAAGAAGTTGGCCAAGGAGGTTGAGGAAGAAGAAGGGATACAAACATATGCAGTGAGTTTGTTCGCCTTATTGAACTAGATTGTTTAAGCTTTGCAACTTGGATTTGGATTGTTTCATTTATAATTTGTATGTCATTGTAGATTAAAGCAATTGCATCCTTTTACTTTGTTGGTCACATAGCCTTTAGTAAGACCTTATGTTGAGTGAACTGTGCTCAAACTATAGCTTCCACATGCTGTCATGACTGTTATGTTTGAGTTCCAGTGTAAGCTGTTCTATGCTGGGTAGTTGCACATCTGGAGGATGGGGAGCATTTTTTTTGTTTGTTGCAGTTATACAATTCAAATTAATTTGCCTCTGTTGCACTGTATTGCAGTAAGAGAGGGGCTCTTTTTTTCAGGCAAACCATGGCGTTGATATTTGTATTTAGAATATATTAAGGGTCATTATGACTATTGCTGAAAACTGAGAGTTTGCAGCCAGTTAAGATGGCTACATTATTTTAAAGGATCCAATTAAGTTGTCCGAATTGAGCCATTGATCACAGTTGTCTGAGAACACCAGAAAAACAATTATGCCATTTAGTCTCGGGGCATTTCTGAAATTCTGTTATAAACTAAAAAAAGATATCAACTCTATCTGATGTCAACTGTACGGCAAGCTATAAGCGACCCTAGAAATACGGTAGCCATGAATATTTTAATCTGGCCATGGCTACTTTTATTGCAGAACAATTATGGGTTTTATCCCTCTCACAAGGCGCATTTAATAGTGATTAACAGGACTAGTAAAGTATCATCCTTGATGGATAGAGAGGCCCTAGCGAAAAGATCCTACGCTTGGATGGTAATTGCATCATATGGCCAACTAAAACCCCAGAATTATCTGGGGGGTTTGAATGGTCTAAAAGTAAAGCAAAAGCTTGAGTTTTCGGCTAGGCAATTTTCAATTTCATAGCAACTTGCAAGTTTGGAAAAGGGTGGGCATTTTAACGTCATGTCCCCTCTGTAATTATTACAAAGAAGACGTTTGTCATATAGTTTTTAGTTGTCCGGCTCTATCGAGAGAACGCAGAAGCCTGCTAAGAGAGGTTTTTAACGAATATGCCATTCGCACATGTCGTCCAGCAGTAATAGCCGGTTTGTTGGGAGAAGATTAATCATTCACTGGTGTAAATTTCTAAAGTTCATTGAGGTAGCAGAGGGCAAACTAGCTAAAATGCGTATCCTAACGATTTACAAGGTCGATTACGCTATTTACCCACGCTCGGACTGAGGGGAACGAGACACACTGATAGTAAGGGTTTCCCGTCAGATAAATGCTCTAATGGTTGGATTTATGAGGGAAAAATGTTAGTTTTTTTTGTATGTTTTTTAAAGTAAAGAATTATACTGATGATTATAAAAATGGGCACATAGCACTTTAAAATCCTTAAAGAAGAAAGTGGGCGAAACAGATACAGGCCGGGGAAATAACGGAATAATTTCTTCTTCTTTCTAAACTTTGAATCAGTTTAAAGTGCATTTTAAGACTGTTACTTTGTGATTTTAAGTATGGAATATGAAATGTGGCACATTATAAGTTTATTATTAACTGAACACATGGTTAATAATTACTCACTTTCTTACAATGGATAACCAGGCTGATGATATGCAAAAATCATAGATTTGTGTTTTTATAATGATTTTTTGTACATTCGAGCTTGTTCTCAATATCTGTGTTTCATCCATGACTATCATTTAGTATTAGGATAATAGAGGAACCCTGTTAGGCACGTTGCACTTAGTTGATTGTTTTGCACAAATTGAATTGTGGATTAATCCACAACGGTGTAAATAGGAAATTTAAGGCGTTATGGGACTATTAAGTGCAATAAGACTCACCCAAGAAACCTGGGGGGGGCTCAACCTGCAGTTAGTGCAGCTAAGCCCCAAAAGAAAAAGAAACGGTGTAGGAAAGGTGGGCAACTGTTAGCCACAGTTCCAGTGGGCAAGGGAGATTCTATCCCAGTAAGGGAGAACTCCAAAATTGGCACTGGTGAAGTCCCTCCTAGCAAACAAAAATACCTGACTACTCCGGCAACTGTCCAGCCTGAATTGGTGGCTCCTCAGCTGGCAGAACAGAGGGTGGAAGAAGGGTGTTCACTACCAAGTGTAGTGACCACTCACCCTAAAACAGCAGACAGGCCCCCCAGATCCAAAGAAGCCTGTAAATTAGCTACTTCACCTACCAGTGAAGAGCTAAAGGTGTGGGTCTGGGCACTGACAGCTGTCAGTAGCCTCTGCTGGGTGTTAGCCTTCATGGCAGCACTGTCCTTGGCATGGTGGCCTAGCCCCCTGCCAAATAGCAAGTTAGGCCCCCTGACCCTATTGGTCATGGTGGGGTTGCTCAAGCTGTGGGTGACCTCTGTGGGTAAGCTGGGCTTTGCCCTAGTTAAGTTAGAATTTGCAGAGGTAGGCACCTCTGAACCCAAACTAAAAAGATGGGGTGAAGACACTAAAGAGCTAGGAAAGGAGCATTGGGAATTAGGTCCTGAAACTGTAGAGGTAGGCCAGCTCCCCAAAGGGACTGACCTGGACTGAAGGATGTAAGGCAGAGTAGGCCCTGCAACTTTCAAACAACTTCCTCTACTCTTCCTCGCCTGAAAGACTAGGAAGACTCTCACAGCTTTGGCTGAGTCTCCTGGCCTTTAGGCTGGGGGGGCTTGTGTAGGAAAGTGGGTTTCTGTTGCAGTACCCCCCCCCCCCACACACTTTTTGCCAGGCTACTGATGCACTTTCACTTGATGTGCCCTGGGTCACTGCCAATCAGGTTCCCAGGGCCTGTGTTCTTTCCCCAAAACTAACCCAATTGGCATCTCTGGCCACAGGTCAGCCCCTGGTAAATGGTACCACAGGTACCCAGGGCACTGTGACCAGGGAAGACCTCTAAGGGCTGCAGCACCTATTGTGCCACCCTTAGAGGCCCTGTACCTCTACACACACACATTGCCTTTGCAGGCTGCATGTTTTGGTGCAGAACAAAGTGAAGAGTCGACATGGCACACACCTCTGTGTGCCATGCCTACAACCCACTGCCCTGGCATAGATCAGTCACCCCTCTAGCTGGGTGCACTCTACAAGTGGTGAGGGTATAGGTGCATGAGCCATGTACCCCTACAGTGTCTAAGGCCATTCTTAGAGATTGTAAGTGCAGTGCTGCCATTAAGAGTATATGGTGCTGGGAGTTTGTCATTACGAACTCCACAGCATCATAATGGCTACACTGAAAACTGAGGTAACAGTGCCCTGGGCAAACACAAGATGATGATGGACGGAGTGCTGAAACTTTTCAAACGCTCACCCCCAGTCACAGATCTGGGTTGAATCCATCATCATTCTTTAGCTCACTTTGCCACCCCAGTTCAGACACAGCTATATGCAAATCAGTCTTGACCCTGTGCCTCATGGGAAAAGTCCAGACCGAACTGCCAAGCCATGTCTTCCCTGGACCGGAATCAAGCATCCTGGGACCGGTTTCCCATGAGGCACAGGGTCAAGACTGATTAGCATATAGCTGTGTCTGAACTGGGGTGGGGAAGTGAGCTAAAGAACGATGATGGATTCAACCCAGATCTGTGACTGGGGGTGAGTGTCTGAAACGTTTCAGCGCTCCTTCGATCATCTTCTTGTGTTTGCTTTGTTCGCCCTAAGTTGGCAGGGTATGCCCAGACGTGGGTCCCTTGCTCACTTTGCCACTGGTTTCAAGCTAGCCTGGCTGATGAGGGCTGTTAGCCCGAAACCGGTCCCAGGATGCTTGTTTCCGGTCCAGGGAAGACATGGCTTGGCAGTTCGGGCTGGACGGTTCCTTGAGGCACAGGGTCAAGACTGATTTGCATATAGCTGTGTCTGAACTGGGGTGGCGAAGTGAGCTAAAGAACAGTGATGGATTCAACCCAGATCTGTGACTGGGGGTGAGTGTCTGAAAAGTTTCAGCGCTCCGTCCATCTCCTTGTGTTTGCACAGTACCCTGGGTACCTGTGGTACCATTTACCAGGGGCTGACCTGTGGCCAGAGATGCCAATTGAGTTTTGTTTTCAATGCAGTTTTAGGGAAAGAACATAGGCCCTGGGTACCTGATTAGCAGGTGCCAAGGGTACACTCAGTCAAAGCACATCAGCAATTCAGCTTAAAGTGGGGGCACTTTCTCACACCGCGGGTCTGCACTACTCTGCATAGGCCCTGGGTACCTGATTAGCAGGTGCCAAGGGTACACTCAGTCAAAGCACATCAGCAATTCAGCTTAAAGTGGGGGCACCTTCTCACACCGCGGGTCTGCACCTGACGCCCACGGCCCGAGTGGCCCAACACCAGGAGGAGGTCCCCCCTGGCGATCCTGATCCGAGATCCGGCGAACCCTGACCTGCCTCAAGCCGAGGCCTGCAGCCTCAAACCGGAAGGTCCCCCCCCCCCCCCCCACCGCGACCAGGAGCTGGTAAGATCCGACCCTAATAGGCACCCCTGCTCCCGACCCCCCACTGCCTTGGGTGGCCCAACCGGTGCCTAACCAACTCCCAAGATCCCAACTTACCTCTCCAAGTGGTGGTTGCACCAAGAGGACCTTCGTCCCCGAGCCTGCAGTGCTTTTGCAAACCGGAGACTCCCCATTGAAAGCTACAGGGCTTCCGACACCAAAACAGCACTCTGCACCCGGCCGCCCCAGTGCCGCTTAGGGTGCATCTTTTGTGCTGGCCTAAACCCCCATTTGCCCTGAGCTTAAGTCCAGGAGCTTTGCTCCTACAACCCAGTGGCCTGCTTGTCAGCAGCCACCAACCGGAGGCCCCCTATCCCCCATTGGATAACATTGGGCCTCAGCACTCTGCACCTGGCCGCCCTAGTGCCGCTGAGGGTGTAACAAGAGTGCTTCCTTGACCCTGGGGGACCCCTGAGTCTAACCCCAGAACACCAACTCCCACAACAAAGTACTTACCTGTAAATCGATTACACTTTTTTCCTCCAGAGGTTAACATTGACTGTTTTTCTATGAAAAGTTTCCAAGTGTGGAGTTGGAAAACCTAAAGAAATTCTTTAAAATTGTACTAACTAACAAAAACGCTTTTACTTACCTGTTTACAAGAAATGTCCCAGTGTAGTATCCAGGTATACTACACTGTGTAAGAAAAGTAATCTGAAAGTAATGTACTGGTTATTTTACTAAAAAGCCCATTCAAAGTATATGTACTACAAATCATTGCATTTCTCAGTAATACTGCAAGTCAAAACAAAGTGCATATACAATTACAATGCAAACTGTATTACAACTGTATATTTACTGCAAAGTATTTATCACTTACCTGTGCCAGGCTTGCTTGGTTCTAGGAAATAAAATAACTAAAAGAATGTTTTTATACAAAAACAATTGGTCTGAAGTTCAGTCTTTGAGTGTGTGAGTTCATTTGCTGACTGAGTGCGTATAATAAATGCTTAACACTGTCCTCTGATAAAGCCTTACTGCTCGACCACACTACCACAAATAGAGAGTGAGGTGCTATCTACTTTACCTCTGCCTACCTTTTGGGTTCAACTGGACTCTGTGCACACTATACCTCACTTTGGTATAGTATATACAGAGCCAGCTTCCTACACCTCCTAGCTCTTCCACAGTAAGTCGAAGAAACTGCAAAAAATGCGACTTTAGATTAAAGTGATCTGGGATCCCCACTCATTGGTGGGATTATTCAGTGCTTATGATTTCAATGGTGTAGGAAACTGGCTCTTTATGTGATATATCCGTAATCTGATATACAGTTTAAAGAGTCCAGGTGTTCCCTTATTAGTGGACATGGGTTTGCTATGCAATCGCAAAGTGCTCTATTAGGGGGTAGTATGCTCGAGCAGCCTAAGGCTTAACACAGAGGAGTGCAAGACATTTGCAAATACACACAATGATCAATAAATGAGACCACTACTCAAGAAGGAGATCCACACCAATTTCTAAAAATAGTAAATATCTTTATATATGTTTAGGCATCGGAGAACAATCGTTCAGGTAAGTACGTTTTTGAATATAAGTTATTTTCACTTTAAAAAGTGGACTCAGGCCTTGTGATGCACGGGTGGGGGTTGGGGTTGCACCTTTGGTCCTCATCTCCATGGCCCAGGGGCAATAGGTGCAGAGGTGTCCTTGGGCGTCCTTTTTTTCCTTTTTTATTTTTCTCCCCTTTCCTGAGCTGTGGAGGGGGGCTGCGTGCATGGGATGCAGGCTTCGTCTGGAAGTCCAGGACGGGTGGAACCATGATGGACTTGCGCTCTGGATGGCTGGGGAGCCTTGTTGGCATCGTTGGCCCACCTCAGCTTGGGCCTGAGGTGACTGGTGCAGTGGTTGCGTCAGTTGTCTGGTTTTTGTGGTTCCGGATGCCTCAGTCTTTTTCTTTGGAGTTCTTTAGAGCAAGTCCTCTGTTCATGGGAGGTTTTGAGTCTTTTTCGAAGACAGACAGTGCCCCCAAGTTTCTGGAGTCACAGCTGCAGTACGAGTGAACTTTGGTGCTGTTTTCGACGAGGGATTCAGACAAGACGGAAGGGTTGGTACCAGGTCTGCTGCTGCTTCTCTCTTTTGATCTTTTGCGGTTCTTCAGGTTCTTCTCTTTTCTTAGGTAGTAAGGATCTGCTTCTCTGGTGCCAGGGGCTCCCCTAAACACTGAATTTAGGCGAGTGTATGGTAGTAGCCAATGGGCTACTGACCCTTGGGGTCACTACGCCCCCACAATGACCACTTCCTGGTGGAAGTGGGCATAGCCCTGTCCCTGAATTCCTAAGTATGCCATCACAAAGATGGCTACTTCTGAAAAATTGTGTTCACCTCGCAGTAGTCCACCTTGGGTGTGGTACTAGTATGGAGGGGTCACGCCTGCCTGGCTAGCTGATTTTCCTGCCTGTCCAGGTGCCAAGCGAGTTCTGGACAGGGGGGTGGCTTCCTCTTCTGTGAGGGGAGCCAGATTCGCACTCTAAAGGCAGCAGCTTCTTTGAAGCTCGCCATCCCAAGGAGGCTAATCAGGAAGTCATCCTGTGGGAGGGGGTGTTACATCCTCTTCACGGACAGGTCTTTGTTCTGGGTCTCCTGAGAGCAAAGGCTCTCACTCTAGGAGGCCAGAACAGTGTCTCAGGTGGCGGGCTGGCAGAAACCAGTCCGCAAGCACACCAGATGTTGGTGGGTTTTCAGTGGGCACCTCTAAAGTGCCCTCTGGGTGCAGGTATTGGTAAATCTAACACTAGCATCAGTGTGGGTTTACCAATACGAGATGTTTGACACCAAACATTCTCATTTTCAGTGGAGCCATAATGTAGCTGGGGAACTCATTTTCACAAGTGTCCAGCATGTTTTAAAATGGCTTACCTCGTCACTTGTACTGGCAGTAATAAGACTGACCAGCACTGGGGCATATCTGCTCACGCAGGTATGCCCTCCCTCACTTGTAATATTCAGCACCCTGCCTTAGGGCTGTCAGGCCTGTTGTAGGGGTGACTTAAAATTATTACATGCAATGTTAGGGACATGGCATACATGGATGTGTGACATGTCATGTTTTCACTTTTGTCTGCACCAAGACGTGCTGCCTACAATGGCGGTTTTGCATGTGCTTGGTGAGGGGTCCCTTCGGGTGGCACAATTCGTGCTGCAGCCCTTAGGGGACCCTCTTTAGTACCTCATTCCCCAGGTACCAGGCTACCATTTACTAAGGACTTACAGAAGGTGCTAAAGTTTTTGCCAATTGGGGGAACAATTGTACAGTTTTTAGGGAAAGCACACTGGTACTGGGGACCTGGTTAGCAGGAACCCAGTATACTTCAATCAAAGTTGCATCAAATGCCAGGTAAAAAGTGGAGGGGGTACTGCAACAAAAACTCAGTTTTCTGCAAATGGTGATTCCACTGAGAGAGAACAAGTAGGAAACCATTCCTTACCCCACTGGGAAGTTGCCAAAATCTGATTGTCATTCTGTAAGCCAAGTTACATTTTCCCTTAGCAGGCCTAATTGTGAAAAAACAGTGTTACCAATTTAGTCTAGGAAAATAGAAACTTGTCTGAAAGTTATTTTCCACTGTTTATCAAAAATCAAATTCATGGTGAAAATATATTTTTAATGTGTTAAAAATGTAATTTTAAAGAGTATCTTATGTTCCTAGGAAATCTACTGGAATTTAACCAGTTCTCCCGACTGCCTTTATTCCAAACAATGTAATAAGCATTCCAAGCACTGCTGAAGCCAAGAGGATTGCTGTGGTGCAAACATTGACCACTTACTTGGGATGAGCCATCTTGGAGGAAAACTTTCTTTTCAAATGAATAATCAAAATGGAGAATTAGGTAACAGAAGCCTATTCAAACACAGGTCTCTCAGACAATCATATTTGTCTAGTGTATTCTCCAAACACTGCTTACTGCATAACCTGAAGGGCGTATCTATTTAGCGCCTATGGACTAGAACTGCGCTCTCATGGTCATCTAGCTGGCCTCCTGCTCACTAGTACATAGACACAAAAAAGACTGTGAAGGAGTTACGGCTGGCTGGCTGTGAGTGGACTGCTTTGGCTCTTGTGTGATCTCAGGCTGGCGAGATTCCTGGTGCTTAGAAGCTTACCAGCCGGGACTTGTATGGTAGTGGGAGAGGCCATGAGTTACTTTTCCAGCATAAATAAATATTTGGAATTAGTCATTTTACAGACGGCAGGAGGACTGAGACATAGCTGGCTGTAGATTGACCGCTTGAGTTGTTATTAGCCTTTGTACGTGGTGTTCATGACTACTACAGGGTCACAGCAGAAGTATATCTGACCCTGTGGTGCCTCTTTTCCTGCCGTGCCCCGCTGAAGGTAAACAAAATTTGACTGCCTGCAATTAGAACTTGGGAGCTTAAGAATGTTACTGCAGTCCCAAAACTAAAGGCCTGCGGCACCAGATCTGTGCTGCGACAGAACTACAAATACTTTTAGCAAATTGACCACTCTAATTTATTTTGGCTTTACAACAGAATGTTGATTAAACTGAGCTTTTTGCCTAGTTAAATCTCTCCTAGATTCACACGTTTTTCATAATAATACCAACTAGTGGCTGCGGTCCAGAAGCGCTAGATTACAAAATAAAGTTCCTGCTTGTGATGCGAGTTGGCATAGGTGGAGCCTATACAAGACATAGACCCTAAGCCCACTCTACCCCTTAAGGTGACCTTCATCTTAGAATCTTTTTTTTATGCCGATAAGTTCAGAGTTGCGCCGAGACAATTCCTGAAGAAGTTGCTGAACTATCGTTGAGATTCCTCAAAAGAACACAGAAGCGATTGCGAGAACATCAGAGAGCAAAGCTTATTGCTGGATCAAGGTTTTTGCGTATATGTAGGAAGCTGGCTTTTTATGTAGTGTACCAAAATGAGGTACACTATGTAGGCAGTCTAGATTGCCCTTATTTGCTTTCGGGGCTGAAATTAATAATCGTAAATGCTCTTTTGTGGTAATGTGGGCAAACCGTTTAGGCTTCTCAGAGGGTAGTGTTAAGCATTTGTTATTCACACAGTCAATAAATGACACACACACTCAAAAAGAAATTCAAGACCAATTTGGAAAAAACATAGGAAAGTGCTCCCCCCTCACCCCCTCCCCTACCCCACGCACACACTTTTTGCCAGATTTCTGATGCACTTTGAGTGTGCCCTGGGTCGCTGCCAATCGGGTACCCAGGGCCAGTGTTCTTTCCCAAAACTGTACCTATGTTTCCACAACTGGCCCACATATAAGCCCCTTGTAAAAGGTACCAAGGGCATTGCGACCAGAGAGGATCTTGGGGTGGCATGTATTATGCCACCCTAAAAGACCCCTCACCAAACACATGCACACTGCCACTGCAGCCTACGTGTTTTGGTGCAGCTAAAAGTGAAGTCGACCTAGCACAGATCCCTGTGTGCCAGGCCTGTCAGCAGTGCAAGAGGCAGAGGTAGGTCACCCCTACAGCAGGCTTTACTGCCCTAAGGCAGGGTGCTCTATATCGCTTGTGAGGGCATAACTGCATTAGCAGATATGCCCCTATAGTGTCTAAGTCTATTCTTAGACATTATAAGTGCATAGTGAAGCCATACTGAGTACATCGGCTGGGAGCTTGTCAATGCAAGTTGCACAGCTCCATGAGGGCTTCACCGAATCCCAAGATGTTCGGTACCAAATATCTCGGATAAATGAGCCCACACTGATGCCAGTGGTGGATTCATTAATAAATGCACTCGGAGGGTTGCAAGTGACCCTATGCAGTAAATGTTTCTCCCATAGGATAACATTACCGCATTCGAGGCTCATGCCTCAAATCTGACAGCTGTCATTTTCTACTGTAAAATTTGTTAACGTCTAAAGTACTAACCTGATTACAAAGTTCTTGGTGTCTAAAATGATGTAAAAATATGTTTTATATTGTAGGAAGCTGGCTCAGTGTATACCATACCAAAGTAAGCTATAGTGTGGACAGAGTCCAGTGGATCCCCAAGAGGCTAAAGTAGATAATACCTTACTGACTTTTGTGGTAGTGTGGTTGAGCAGTCCGGCTTATCAGAGGGTAGTGTTCAGCATTTGTTGTACTCACTCAGGCAAGAAATGATGTCACACACTCAAAGACTGAATCCAGAGCAATTGTTTGTATAACAAGTTGTTACTTTATTTGTATTACTAGAACTAAGATTTACTTAGCAGCAGGTAAGTTATACTTTTCATACAATGTTATTTTTCAGAATACAGTGAACACTGGTTTTGTAGGACAGTCAGATTACTTTTGTTGTTGAGAAAACAGTTTGTAAGCTGTTCAAAAACACTTGAAACTGCTTTCAGATTACTTGGTAGTTACATTTCTAGTTTGGCATGAAACAAACTACTAACGCAGTTTAAGCAACACAGGACATCAGTAAACAGGTTATCTCTTTTAAAGGCACTAAGTTACTTTTGTTGCAGTACAAAAACACTTAGAAGTTTTTTCAGAGAAAACCCTCCATACGATCCTATGGAGAAAAACGAAGTGTTAGGTTTACAGGTAAGTAAACGGTATAAAGAGGGAGTTTTGTGGGGGGTAGAACCAAGCTCCTGAGGTTAAGGTAGAGGCAAAGGAGATCCCAAGTTAGCACCAAGACAACACCACCAGCAGCACAGGGTCGCCCGGGTGCAGGGTGCTTAGGTTGTCAGGAGCCTAATGCAATCCTATGGAGGTTGCCGGTTTTGGATTTAGGCTGCAGGCTCGGTCCAGGAAGTCTTCCGGGAGGAATCAACAGCTGGACAGGTAAGTAGAGATGTCCCTCGATATCAGGACACTTTGGGATCGGGTCACCAGGACGCAGGGTCGGAGACTGCCGGGGTGCCTTTTGACGTTGGGAATCTGTTTACCGGTCCAGTCGCGGCGGGTCGTCGTAAAGAGACTGCAGGCGCTGACATGGAACCTTGGAGGTGACACACTGGTTTGGAGGTCAGAACTGCTGGGGGACTATTTGAGGACGGATGGACCCTCGGGACACAGGTCGTGGACGATGGGTGCAGAGGTAAGTCCTGGAGCAGGGTTTCTTGGTCTCGCAGGGGCTGCATCTTCTTTTGTGGACAGGGCCGCTGTCCTCGGGAGTCTCAAGTCTTTATTGAAGTGGGGGGGAATCAGTCCTCACTAAACCTGGAGGTCGCTGATCCTTTTTGGAGCTGTCGTTTTCTTTGGAGCTGCAGGCAGGCCGGTAAGGCCGGGTTCAAATCAGTTGGGCTTGGAGTCTTCAGTGCTGCAACGTCTTAAGGATTCCAAACTTCTTAGGTCTTCGAGAACTGCCTCTCGGTTCAGGGCTGCCCCCTAAATACTGTATTTAGGGGGCGTTTTAGGGGTCTCGAGGTCAGTAACCAATGGACTGCTGACCTTAGTGTGACTACACCCTTGGTGTGCTCACCCCTCGTGGGGTAGTGGGCACAATCCCGAACCCTGATTGGAAGGTACCTACCATCTGCAAGATGGCAGACACTAAAGAGTGGGCTTATCCTCGCCTCGCCCACGTGAGGGGTGGGGTTGGCGGAGGTGGGCACACCTTCTAGGCTATTGTAATGTTTCCCATCTGTCTTCCCGCAGAAAAGGGGGTGAGACAGGAAGGGGGTCTGCTGCTGATAGCAGGAGAGGCTGGGAATCGTGTTGCAAAGGCGACAAGGCCTTTGAAGCTCCCCTGCCACAGATTGCTCTTCCTGACCTGGGTAGGTGTGAACACCTCCGCCCAGGAAAGGTTTTGTTTCTTGGCCCAGGGAGCAAAGGCTCGCACCGCAGGGGTCCAGAAACTTGTCTTGTGGTGGCAGGCTGGTGTTCACCAGAGGTATGTTTGGTTCGGTTCAGGGATCCCCTCTAGAAGGGACTCCTGAGTGCAGGGAATAATAAATCTGACACTGGAATCAGTGCAGGTTTAATATTCTGAGATGTTTGATACCAAACATCCCAGGATTCAGTAAAGCCACTATGGTGCTAGGAAACTCGTAATGACCAGTTTCCAGACCATATAGTCAGGATGGCTTTACTGGACACGTATAATATCTAAGAATGGCCTTGAATATTATAGGGACCTGTCTGCTCATGCAGATAGGTCCTCACATGAGGTATAAGGCACACTGCCTTAAGGGTGACCTACCTAGGCCTCATGCAGTGCTGGACAGGCATGGCACACAGGGATGTGTGCCATGTCGACTCTTCATTTTTAGCTGCACCACAACATGCAGACTGTAATGGCAGAGGTGCATGTTTGTGGTGAGAGGTCTCTGAGGGTGGCATAATACATGCTGCAGCCCTCAGAGGCCTTTCCCTGGCTACCATGCCCTTGGTACCATAGGTGACCCTTACAAGAGACCTACAGGTAGGCCAGAGTCGTGCCAACAATGGTACAGGCTTTAGAGAAAAAAACACCGGCCCTGGATACCTGATTGGCAGGGACCCAGGGCACACTCAAAGTGCATCAGAAATCTGGCAAAAAGTGTGTGTGTCTCTGTGTGTGTGTGTCTCTGTGTGTGTGTGTGTCTCTGTGTGTGTGTGTCTCTGTGTGTGTGTGTCTCTGTGTGTGTGTGTCTCTGTGTGTGTGTGTGTGTGTCTCTGTGTGTGTGTGTGTCTCTGTGTGTGTGTGTCTCTGTGTGTGTGTGTCTCTGTGTGTCTCTGTGTGTGTCTCTGTGTGTGTGTGTGTGTGTGTGTGTGTGTGTGTGTCTCTGTGTGTGTGTGTGTGTGTGTCTCTGTGTGTGTGTGTGTGTGTGTCTGTGTGTGTGTGTGTGTGTGTGTGTGTGTGTGTCTCTGTGTGTGTGTGTGTGTGTGTGTGTGTGTGTGTGTGTGTGTGTGTGTGTGTGTCTCTGTGTGTGTGTGTGTGTGTGTCTCTGTCTCTCTGTGTGTGTGTGTCTCTGTGTGTCTCCCCGGTACAACGATCTGCTGACAACCGGGTCCATCAACGCAGCAGCCACCCAGGAAGAGGTCACCATGCTCCAGGAGATCAGATCCGTCTCCCAACCAAGCTTGGTGATTCCAGGAGCCGCCCTACACCAATACCTGGGGTACCAGAGCCTGTTGCCAGCATCAAGGTTTGTTTGTGTTCAGCCTGAACAACCTTACCTGCACATCGAGCGACTTCACCAGATGCCAGCTCCACATCAGAAGTAGTCTTGTTGTGTTTCTTCTCCCTCTTCTGCAGGTGCACCGAGAACCGTGGGAGCCTAAAACAAAGGCTGCAGGCTTGGACCAGGAAGCTGGACTAAGGAAACCAGTGGCTGGCCAGGAAAGTTTAGATGCTGAGGGTCACCTGGATACTAGTAGGTCAGACCGATCATCCCCTTTGGTTTTGCTAAGTTCGCCCTAAGTTGGCAGGGTATGCCCAGACGTGGGTCCCTTGCTCACTTTGCCACTGGATTCAAGATAGCCTGGCTGATGAGGGTTATGAACCCGAAACCGGTCCCAGGATGCTGGTTTCCGGTCCAGGGAGGACATGGCTTGGCAGTTCGGGCTGGACTGTTCCCATGAGGCACAGGGTCAGACTGATTTGCATATGGCCATGTCTGAACTGGGGTGGCGGAGTGAGCTAAAGAATGATGATGGATTAAACCCAGATCGGTTGACTGGGGGTGAGTGCTTGCAATGTTCAACACTCCGTCCATCATCCCCTTTGGTTTTGCCGTGTAATAATTTCTTGCCTGACTGTGTACAACAAATGCTTAACACAGCTCTCTGATGAGCCTAATTGCTCGCCCACACTACCACAAAAGAGAGCATTAGTATTATCTACTTTAGCTTCTGTAAAGCCTCTGGGGTTCCAGTGGACTCTGTGTGCACACTATACCTTACTTTGGTATTGTATATACAGACCTAGCTTCCTACAGTTTCTGACTGGCTTTAAGGCAGTCTGCCACCACCAGACATGTTTTGGACCCCTGGGTCGAGAGCCTCTGCTCTCTGTGGCCAGAAACAAAGCACATCCTAGTTGGAGGTGTCACACCTTCTCACCCAGGATGGGCACAGTGCTCAAGAGGGAAGCTTCAAAGGACTGCTGCCTTTATAATGTAACCCCAGCCTCTTCTGCTAGCAGCAGATAGCAGCCCCCGGTTCAGAGCCCCACTTTTGGCGGGAGAGCTGGCGGGTAATCTTTAGAAGAATAGGAGCTGTTCCCCTCCCTTCACCAACTCAACCCCTCAGGTGCAGGAGGTGAAGTAAAGCACTCTTTTTCAGTGCCCTCCAATCAGGGCTAGGGCTATGCCCCCCTCCCACAGGACGGTGGCATAATAGTGGGTGTAGCCACCCCAAGTAAGGAGCCCATTGGTCTCTACCTGCTAATCCCCTGTAACACCGGTAAATCTATTGTTTAGGTGGCTCCCCCAGACCCTGAAGATAATTCCCGCCGACCTAAGAAGAGAGAGAGTACGAAGAAGACGCTGTGCAGAGAAGATACCCACTGAATTGGCCCAGCCCTAAAGGCCTGTCTGCAGCTTCAAAGACCCTGCAAAGAAAGACGCCTGTCCTGCATTCAGCAACCTCGAAAGCTCTGGGGAGGACTGCATGCCTTAGAAAAAGATCAGAACTCCATAGGATAGTGGACCTGTCCCCAAGAAAAAGGACTCTGGTGCCCTCCGAAACTGCGATCTCTGACCACTCTGCACCCTATATCTCTGGCCTGAGTCCAGGTGGCCCACCGGTCCAGAAACTGTTCCCCAGCGATCCTGATTTCAAGTCCAGCGTTGGCTGACCTCTTGTGGACTCCACGACGACGCCTGCAGTGTAAATCTGAAAGCTCCACAACCGCAAACTGCTCTGGTAAGAGAAACCTGAAGTCAAAGGACACCCCTGCACCCGAAGCCCCTGGGCCTTGGAGAACGGTGTCCCTGCGACCCACAGCATCCCAACTTACCTCTGCTGTCGCTGGTGTTCTTTGTTCAGCCTCCGGTTTGACGCCTGCAGCCTGTTTCCAAAACGGTGTTCCTCCCTTGACTTGCATTGGGTGCCCGACACTGTGTTTGCACCCTTCACCCAGCTGCCACTGTGTCGCTGGTGGTGCATGTTTGGTGCTGTATTGTGGCCCCTGGTGCTTGCCTAAACCTCCGGAGCCTGAGCCCAGCAGCTGCTTTACTTGCCTGCAAGCAGCATGTTTTCAAACACCCCCAGTCTCCATTGGTTAAAATTGGGCCCTAACTCCAGATTTGACCTCTGCACCCGGCTGCCCCTGTGCTTCAGGTGGTGCAGTGTTTTTGCTTACCTGAACCTTGCCCTCTGCTGACCTCCAACCCCAGAGACAGGAACTGTAAGTTGTGTACTTACCTGCAAAACCGTAAAATGTTCCTCTCATAGGTTAACATTGCAAAGTCTGAAAATTGCACTGTGTCCACTTTTGAAACTGAAAATATTTTTATTTGAAAATGTACTTGCTTCTTTGAATGTTTTGTGGTCTTAGTAAATAAATATACCAAACTACTATTTTTATAAATTGGTCTCTGATCTATTCATTGAGTGTTTCATATTTTTGCAGCGTGAATCTTTCTGGATTCACTATGCTGTTCATTATTCCGCCATCTCGTGGTTGGGTACGGATTCGTAGTCTTTTCTTTCTTTTTTTTTTTTCTTTTTGTTGTTGGCCCAGGTGGGCGGCGACGCCCCCACCATTTGGTGTCCTCGGTGACGTCGTCGCGCTTCCTGCGGAAGCTCCCACCTTTGGTAGCCATCTTCAGATTCTTTTTTCCGCCGTGGGGTCTGGATCGTCGACGAGAAGTTCCAGAAAGTTGGACGAAGAATCTCGAAAATTTGACAATCACCAAAGGATAGTTTCCTGAAGACACCGGACGAGGAGACGAGTACAGGAGGCGACGAGAAGGACGACGAGGTAGAAGGTCCACGACCAAAATCTCGACGCCTACAGAGAATGCGCTCACAGGGGGCCCCCTGAGCGCGGGTATGGACAAGACACCGTTTAAGTTTTACCAAAACTGTCACCACAAGTACGCCCAGAAGGACCAGCACCCAGTCTGCAACCTCTGCTTGCCGCTCGACCACATCAGCGAAAACTGCAACGCGTGTTCAGCCTTCACCCCGAAAACCCTCCGGGTGAGAGAGAGGCAAAGAAGGGCTAACTACAACATGCAGGGCCAAGGAGCACCTCCATCGCTCCGAGACCTGGGCCTCTCGAGTGGAGAGGAAGACAACATCGCAGAGGGACCGGAGGACTGCTCAGTCGTCGAGGTCCACAAGAAAACTTCGAAGGAGGTAAGGGAGACGTCGACCCGAAGCACCCAAGCGACGCTCGAAAGAGTGAAGCTAAAGCCCCGAGCGACACTCTCAGAAGTGAAGCCAAGTCCTCGAAGGGAGCGTTGCCGCCGAAACACTCGACGAAAGCACCAGCAACCAAGGACAAACAGCCGAGCGGATCCTTCGGGAAGGACTCCCATTCGGCAAAAGCCTCCGAAAAACCAAGGGCGTCGAAGGTAACCTCCGAAAAGGAAGCCTCGACGCCCAGAAAAGAAGGCCCGGCGTCATCCTCGACGTCCGAGACCGCGAAGAGGAGCGCTTCAGCCATCGACGCCGAAAAGGCACACGAGATGGAGAAGAAAAGGAGAAGGCTCGAAGCAGAGATGGCGAGCATCCTGCAACGGAAAAAAGACTTCGACGAAAAATGAAGCTATACGCCATTCCGTCGAAGCAATCAAGCGAAGCACTCGGGGAGGGCGACACCGAAGACATCGAACCCCCGAAAACACCCGAACCGCTCGACGAACAGGGCAAAGAAAACGACTACTTCGAAGGCGAAGAAGAGTTCCAGTCTTACCGGGACTCGACGCCCTCGGAAACACAAGACTTAGACTGGCAAGACCTCGACGCAGATTCACCAGAAGAAGGGGTAGACTCTTACCCCTCAAGGCCTTCGCCGCCAGACGACATTGGAGCCTACAATGTGGTCGTCCAAAAGGCTGCAGCAACGTATGGCGTCGAAATGCAAGAGGAGAAGGCGAAGGCATGTTTCCTTTGGAAACCCTACTTCCTCAACAAACCAGGTCCCAGTTCCTACCCATGCTTCCAAGCGTCCTGGACCAGGGAAGGAAGGCCTTCAAAGAACCGGCAGTCTGCAAGGCTGTTACACCAAGGAGCGAAAAAAAGTACAAACACTCCTCAAAAGACCCTGCGTACATCCAGGGGTCAGTGCCAGCAGACTTCATTATCACGGCAACGGCCAGGAAAAGGGCCAATGTACCCACTAACACAGGTCCACCTCCAGACAAGGAGAGCAAACGAATAGACCTCACAGGACGAAAGGTGGAGAGGAACGCAGCCGTACACTGGCGCATCGCCAACTCCAACGCCCTCATCAGCAGGCATGCATACCAGCATTGGGATGAAATGAGCCAGCTCGTAACACACCTGCCACAACAACACCAACAAAGGGCTAATCACCTAGTGGAAGAGGGCAAGGCTATCGCAAACACTTGCCTAAAATCAGCCTTGGACGCAGCAGAGAACTCCAGCAGGCAGATGATGATAGGGGTGACTGAAAGGAGACACGCATGGCTCAGGATCTCCGGTTTCAAACCTGAGGTACAAAGCAATATCCTGAACACGCCATTCGACGGCCAGAAACTGTTTGGAGCCCCAGTCGACGAAAAGCTGACGCAGCTTAAAAAGACAACGAAACTGCAAGGTCCATGGGAGCACTGCAGTTCAGGGGGATGAGAAGAGGAACCCCCTCAAGGCGGCCCAATGGTAGAGGAGGCAATGCGCCCGCCACTTCCCACCAATCTCCCCAACAAGGATATCAGGGGAACAACCAGGGCCAAAGCCAACAGGGACAACAACAGCAAAATTGGCAGTATCAACCCAGAGGACGGTCCTTTCGAGGACGCGGGCACGGACGGGGACAGTCCCGAAGAGGGGTCAGCAGCCCATCTCAAAGTGACTCCGCAAAGAAACCAAACCCTCCCCTATCAACACCAAGGGAGAGGAGAAGTCAACAAAAGGAAAAAATAAGAAACACACACAGCAAGCAAATAACCACCGAGCATACAACCCCGGTGGGGGCCGAATAGGAAACTTCCTCACACAATGGAGAGAGATTACCACGGACAAGTGGATACTGAACATCATACAGCACGGATACTGCATAGAACTCCAAAAACACCCCCCGGGCAGAAAACCAAGACACCGGCCACTGCCCGCAAGGGAGCTCGCACTCCTACGTCTAGAAGCAGAGGAGCTGCTAAAAAAAGAGCAATAGAACCAGTTCCAATCAACGAAAGGAACAAGGGAGTATACTCAACGTACTTCCTAGTGCCAAAGGTAGACGAAACACTAAGGCCAATTCTGGACCTCAGATTCCTGAACAAGTTCGTAAGAACTCAAAAATTCAAAATGACGTCACTTCAGGAGGTAATACCCCAAATCCAAAAAGGGGACTACATGGCGACCATAGACATGAAAGACGCATATCTGCACATACCCGTCAACCACAAACACAAACGTCTATTAAGATTCGTGATAGGCCAGAATCACTACCAGTTCACAGTGCTAGCCTTCGGGCTCAAGTCAGCACCAAGGGTGTTCACAAAATGCCTATACGGAGAAAGGGCAAACATGTATACCCCTACCTCGACGACTGGCTTGTAAAAGCAGGATCATACAGACACTGCAAAGATCACATCAAACAAGTCATACAAACACTGTCCAGACTAGGTTTCTCAATACATTGGGAGAAATCGTCAACAGAACCGCAGCAGATCAAAATATTCTTCGGGGCAAAAATCGACGGCACACAGTCCAAATGGTTCCCCAGCGACAAGAGAACTATAGCGCTCCTGAGGGAAACACGTCATTACCGCAAGGGGCAAGTTCTGACAGCGAGGACAGTGAGCAGACTAATGGGGATGATGGCATCATGCATCCACCTAGTCCCAAATATCAAGCTGCACATGAGACCGTTCCAGGAATGGAAACAGCAACAGTGGTCACAAGCAACAGGGAGTTGGGAAAATCTAGTGGTTGTCACACACGCAGTGCAGCAAGAAATAGCGTGGTGGAAGGAAGAGAACATATTACAGGGGAAGCCATTCACACAGCCAACTCCAACAGTGACCATCACAACAGACGCCTCACAGCAGGGCTGGGGCGCGCACATGGACAGACTCCGCGTCAGGGGGCTGTGGTCACAACAAGATGCAGTGAAACACATCAACTACCTAGAACTAAAAACTGTGTTCCTAGCCTTAAGAGCCTTTCAGAAGCAGCTTTACGGCCACAGAGTGCTGATACAGACAACACAACCACCATGTTCTACATCAACAAACAAGGTGGAACACAGTCAGCACCGCTATCAAGCCTGGCACAAGAGATTTGGAGATGGGCCATCCTCTAAGGATAGACCTACTGGCGATACACCTTCCAGGAATAGACAATGTAGAAGCAGACCGACTCAGCAGGCAGACGTCGGCATCCCACGAATGGGAGCTCAACCAACAGGAAGTGCAGCGGCTGTTCCAAAAATGGGGTACACCACGGATAGACCTGTTTGCAACACCCCAGAATGCAAAATGCCAACATTACGCATCCAGACAACCGGACCAAAGGTCCCTAGGGAATGCGCTATGGATAAGTTCGAATTTGCATACGCTTTTCCCCCGATACCACTGTTACACAAGGTACTCAGCAAATGCAGGAGCAGCAGCATGACACTCATACTGGTGGCACCTCAGTGGGCCAGACAGTCATGGTTCTCACAAATAATGGAAATGGCACAGGAACCAGCGCACAGGTTCAGCAGAAGGAAAGACCTCCTGACGATGCAAGACGGAAAAGTGCTCCACCCAGAACCAGAGAGCCTCAGCCTAGCAGCATGGCTCCTGAGGACCTAGAATTCGCACACCTCAAGCTACCACCAAGCACTATGGCAGTACTCAGAGAAGCAAGGAGACCCACTACAAGGAAGTGCTACATTGCAAAGTGGAAAAGGTTCTCACTATGGTGCCTTACAGAGGGACTGCAACGAAAGGTCACAAAAGAATCAACGGTACTACAATACTTAACGCACCTACTACACAGCGGGCTGAGCTACTCGTCACTAAGGGTTCACTTAGCAGCCATAGTGGCCTACACCAGGGGAGAAGCGGGGAAAAGTTTCTTCACCTCCCAGGTGGTCAAAAGATTCCTGGAGGGGGCTAAAAGAATAGCCCCCCCAAAAAGGATGCCAGCCCCAAGCTGGAACCTCAACACTGTGCTAACACAGTTGATGAAATCACTATTTGAGCCCATACACAAGACCACACTGCACATGCTCACACTAAAAACGGCATTCTTGGTGGCTATCACGTCACTGCGAAGGGTCAGTGAACTGCAGGCTCTTACACTACAAGAGCCCTACTTGCAAATACACAAGGACAGAATTGTCATGAGAACGGACCCACACTTCCTGCCAAAGGTGGTGTCGCGGTTCCATATTAACCAGACAATACAGATACCAAGTTTCTTCCAGAAACCATCAACGCCCACAGAAAAGGCGCTACACACGCTGGACGCCAGAAGGGCAGTGATGCACTACATAGAAAGGACAAAGGAATGCAGGAAAACAAAACAACTCTTCGTTTCCTTCGCAAGCAGTTTCCTGGGACGACCAGTAACTAAAAATACCATAGCACGATGGATTGCACAGGCAATACAACTCTGCCACAAGCAGGCAGGACAAGAATTAGAGGGAGCCGCCCAGGCTCACTCAACAAGGAAGAAAGGAGCAACGGTTGCGTTCCTAGCGAACACACCTATCCAAGACATTTGCCAAGCGGCAACATGGTCTTCCGTGCACACGTTCACCAAACACTACTGTGTGGATATCCAGATGAACAAAGAGGCACAAGTAGGACAGAAGGTCTTACAGCACATTTTCAGCAACCAATGCTCATCTTCCACCCAACCACCGCAATAACAATACCGCTACAAAGTCTATGCACAGCATAGTGAATCCAGAAAGATTCACGCTGCAAAACGAATAGTTTCTTACCTGTCGGTGTAGTTTTGCAGCTTGAAGACTTTCTGGATTCACTAGCGATCCCACCCGCCTCCGCCAGGAAGATAACATAGGAGGTTAAGGGTAAAACTAGACTACATAAAAGGTTTAGAGGGATCAAAAGAAAAATAGAAGGATAAAAGGACATAGACTACAAAAAAAAAAAAAAAAGAATCCGAAGATGGCGACCAAAGGTGGGAGCTTCCGCAGGAAGCGCGACGACGTCACCGAGGACACCAAATGGTGGGGGCGTCGCCGCCAACCTGGGCCAACAACAAAAAAAAAAAAAAAGAAAGAAAAGACTACGAATCCGGACCCAACCACGAGATGGCGGAATAATGCACAGCATAGTGATTCCAGAAAGTCTTCAAGCTGCAAAACTACACCGACAGGTAAGAAACTATTCGTTACTGCCACTGTGTGTACAACAAATGCATTAAAACAACCCTCTGATAAGCCTAATTGCTCGTCCACACTACCACAAAATAGAGCACGAGTGCTATCTATTTAGCCTCTGTACAACCTCTGGAGATCCACTGGACTCACTTCACACTATACCTCTTTTTGGTATAGTATATGGTGAGCCAGCCTCACACCAAATAACCGCGATACTTCTGCCAACTCTGAAGCAGCACAGCGTCCCTCGAGTACACGGTACAAATCCCAGCAGAGGCTGCCTCCAAATCGTTCAGCCTGGGAGGCAGCTTGCGGATCCTAAATAGACTCTAGAGCAGGCTGATGGGAAAAACTGATTAAAAGAGTAGGAAGCTGTCTGTGATGCATCAATAATCTGATATAGTGTGTAAAGAGGGCAGGGGTTCCCTTACTAGTGGATAGGGCTTGCTATGCAATCCCAAAGTGCTCTGTTAGGGGGTGATGTGGTCGAGCAGCCTTTTGCTTAACACAGAGGAGTGTAAGTTATTTGCAATTACACACAATGATTACTAAATGGCAAACGACTTAAGAAGGAGATCCACACCAATTTTCTAAAAATAGCAAGTATCTTTATATATGTTTAGGCATCAGAGAAAAATCTTTCACGTAAGTATGTTTTCAGATAGAAATTCTTTTCACTTTAAAAAGAGGACACTTAGATAATTTCTGAGTTCTGCAATGATAACATTGGAAGGAAGAACAAGTTATGCAAACCGGTGTATTACAGCGACTTACAGGACCAATCTCGTTGAGTTAAGTTGAGTGGTGGGCAAGGTTGAAGGCAGCACTAGCAGTACACTATCAGTGGCACGAGGGCGGCCGGGTGCGGGGTGCAAAACAGCGTCTGGATCCCAATGTGTTTCATTGGGGGTCGGTCTCCATAAAAAGAGGCTGCAGGCTCTGGCTAGGAAGCCAATTGGGCTGAACCAGCGAGTGGGTTCAGGCCTTGCGAAGCTCGGGGACAGGGTGGGGACACCCTTGGTCCTCTTCTCCAATGCCTAGTCGCGACCGGTGCAGAGGTGTCTTTAGGCATTGGGTTTTTCCTTTCTGGAAAAGTTGCGGTAGAGGGGGACTGTGTGCAGTGGCTGCAAGTAATGTCGGGGAGTCCAGGAGGAGTGGAACCATGATGGACTTGAGCGGTGAAAGGCTGGGAAACCTTGTTGGCATGGTTGGCCCACTTCAACTTAGGCCGGAGCCGACTGGTGCAGTGGCTGCTTCAGGTGTCAGGTTTTGGCTGTTCCCGAGGCTTCAGTCTTCTTTTTGGAGTTTCTGCTGAACAGGTCCGCTGTTCATGGTAGGTCTTGAGTCTTTTTCAAAAGCACCTAGTCTTCCCCAATTTCTGGAGTCACAGCTCTGCAGGACGAGTCGACTTTGGCCCAGTTTTCAACAAGGGCTGCATACAGACGCGCGGGGCTGGGGCCAAGTCGGGTGCTCTCTTCAGTCTTCTCTGCTTTTGCGGCTCTTCTGTGTCCTCTCTCTTCTTAGGTCGTCAAGATCTACTTCTCTGGTGCCAGGGACTCCCCTAAATACTGACTTTAGGGACCTTAGGGGATTGTAGGGGAGTAGCCAATGTGCTACTTGGGGTCACTACACCCCCTAGATGACTACTTCCTGTGGGAAGTGGGCATAGCCCTGTCCCATAATTACTGGGTATCCCATCACAAAGATTGCTACCTCTGAAAATTTGTGTCCACCTCGCGGTTAGTCTGCTTAAGGGGTGGTACTAGCCTGGGGGTGGTACGCCTACCTGACTAGCTAATTTTCCCAACTGTCCTGGTGCCAAGTGGCTCTAGATGGTGGTGGGGGGGTTGGCTTCCTCTCCTGTGAAGGGAACCAGATTCTCATTCCAAAGGCGGCAGCTGCTTTGAAGCTCGCCAGCCCAAGGATGCTAATGAGATCGTCCTGTGGGAGGGGGTGTTACACCCTCTTCCTGGACAGGCTTTAGTTCCTGACCGCCTGAGAGCAAAAGGCTCTCATCCTTGGAGGTCAGAAACTTGTCTCTGGTGGCAGGCTGACGGAATCCAGTCAGTAAGCACACCAAAGGCTGGTAGGTGCCTCTAAGGTGCCCTATGAGTGCATGTTTTGATTAATCCAACACTGGCATGAGTGTGGGTTTATCAAGGCGAGTTGTTTGGTACCAAACATCCCTATTGTCATGGAGCCATCATGGATCTGGAGAAACTCATTTTCACCAGTGTCCGGTACATGGTTTAAGATGACTTCCCTGGCCACTTGCACTGGCTGCAATAGGACTGACTAGCACCGAAGCATATCTGCTCATGCAGATATGTCCTCACATATAATATTAAGTACCCTGCCTTAGGGCTGTCAGGCCTGCTGTAGGGGTGACTTACAAATATAATATATAGTGTTAGGGGACATGGCACACAGGGATATGTGACTTTGCGTTTTCACTTTTGTCTGCACCAAGACACGCAGCCTGCAATGGCAGACTTGCATGTGCTCGGTGAGGGCTCCCTTTGGGTGGGACAATTTTTGCTGCAGCCTTTAGTGACCTTCTTTAGTACCTCAGACCCCAGGTACCACTGTACCATTTACTAGGGACATACAGAGGGTGCCAAAGGTTTTGTCAATTGGGGGAACAATTGCACAGTTTTGGGAAAGAGATGTGGCACTGGGGACCTGGTTAGCAGGAACTCTGTGCACTTTCAGTCGAAATCACATCATGTACCAGGCAAAAAGTGAGGGCAACCATGTCAAAAAGGGGCTCTTTCCTACAAAAAGCATATAAATAAATGTAAACAATTAGTTGTAGGAAGCTGGCTCTGTATATACTATACCAAAGTGAGGTATAGTGTGCACAGGGTCCAGTGGAACCCCAAAGTTAGGCAGAGGTAAAGTTAGATAGGACCTTACTCTCTATTTGTGGTAGTGTGGTCGAGCAGTAAGGCAGTATCAGAGGACAGTGTTAAGCATTTGTTGTACACACTCAGTCAGCAAATGAATTCACACACTTAAAGACTGAACTTCAGACCAATTGTTTTTGTATAAAAATATTCTTTTAGTTATTTTATTTCTAGAACCAAGCAAGCCTGGCACAGGTAAGCAATAAATACTTTACAGTAATAAATGCTGATTGTAAAACAGTTCAATTGCAATTGTAAATGTTCTATGGTTTGACTTGCAGTATTGTTTCAGAGAAATACAATCACTTGTAAATACAGTACATTGACTTCAATGGAATTTTCAGTAAAATAGCAGGCAAGTTACTTTTGGATTACTTTTCTTACTCAGTGCTCTATGCCTGGATGCAGCACTGGGACATTTCCTGTAAACAGGTGAGTAAAAGCGTTTTGGTTAAATCGTACAATTTTAAAGAATTGTTTTAGGTTTCAAAACTCCACACTTCGAAACTTTTTCAGGAAAAAGTGTCAATGTTATCCTATGGAGGAAAATATGGTTATCAGTTTTTAGGTAAGTAATCGGTCTTTGGAGTTGAGGTTCTGGGGTTAGACTCAGGGGTCCCCCAGGGTCAGTGATGCACTCTTGTTACACCCTCAGCGGCACTAGGGCGGCCGGGTGCAAAGTGTTGAGGCCCAATGTTATCCAATGGGGGATAGCGGGCCTCCGGTTGTTGGCTGCTGGCAAGCAGGCCACTGGGTTGTGGGAGCGAAGCTCCTGGACTTTAGCTCAGGGCAAATGGGGAAACAAATTAGCACCAAAGGTGCACCCTCAGCGGCACTAGGGCGGCTGGGTGCAGAGTGCTGTTTCGACGTCTGACGCCCTGTTGTTTTCAATAGAGAGCCTCCGGTTTGGAAAGACACTGCAGGCAGGGAGACTAAGGACTTCAAGGGTGCGACCACCACTTCGAGAGGTAAGTTGGGAAGTTAGGGGTTGGTTAGGCACCGTCTGTTTGGGCACCCAAGGCCGTGGGACGTCGGGTGCAGGGGTGCCTTTTGGGGTCGGATCTTCTTACCAGCTCCTGGGGCCTTCTGGATTTAGGCTGCAGGCGTCGGCTGGAGGCTTGAGGCAGGTCAGGGGTCGCCGGATCTCGGTTCAGGATCGCCGGGGTGACCTCCTCATGGTGTTTGCCCATTCGAGCTCGGGCAGTGGACGGCGGGTGCAGAGTGGGGCGGATTTGCGGTCTCCGGTTGCTACCAGAGGTTGCAGTTGAACAAATCCGGTGTTCACGGGAGAAGCAGGCTTTGGAAGTGACGGCAGGCAGGTCCTCCGGGGTTTTTGAGGTTGCTGGCTGCAGGACACACTGGGATTTCGCAGGAGCAAGTTCGAGGGGGAGACAGGCCGGTAGGGCCGCAGCCAAGTCAGTGGGCGTCTTCCTCTTGTTAGCTGCTGCACAGCTGTTCGGTCCTTCTTCTTCTTCTTTTCTTCTTGTTTCTTGTCTGAATCTGAGGAAGCAAGGTTCAGGGGTGCCCCTAAATACTAGATTTAGGGGCGTTACCGGTAGGTAAAGGGCAGGGACCAATGGGTCCCTTCCCTGGGGTGGGTACACCCCTATTGTGCCACCCTCCAGTGGGAGGGGGCAGGAGCCTATCCCTGGTTGGCTGGGTCCCCCATCTTCAAGATGGCGGGGACTGAGAGTTGTGCTTCGCCTCGCCTCCCCCACCTGAGGGGTGGAGTTGGCAGAGGTGGGCACACCTCCCTTCCTCACTTGTTTTTCCCGCTGGTTTCCTGCCCAAAGTGTGGGTCAGAACCAGTGGGGAACAGTTGCTGAGTACAGCAAGTGGCCGGGGGAAGCTCACAAAGGCGGCAAGCCTTTGAAGCTTCCCCTTCGTGAACCCTGCCCATCCTGGGGGAGGAGGCTTGGCACCTCGTCCCAAGATGTGCATTGTTTCAGGCCCCAGAGAGCAGCAGGCTCTCGACCCAGGGGTCCAGAAACATGTCTGGTGGTGGCAGCTGAAAGCAGCCACTCAGCCTGGACACTAGAGGTGGGTTAGGTTTCAGGGGGCATCTTCTAAGATGCCCTCTGTGTGCATTTTACATTAAATCCCACACTGGCATCAGTGTGGTTTAATGTGCTAAGAAGTTTGATACCAAACTTCCCAGTTTTCAGTGTATCCATTATGGCGCTGTGGAGTTCGTAATGACAAACTCCCAGCACCATATACTCTTAATGGCAGCACTGCACTTACAATGTCTAAGAATGGACTTAGACACTGTAGGGGTACAGGGCTCATACACCTGTACCCTCACCACTGGTATAGTGCACCCAGCTAGAGGGGTGACTGATCTATGCCAGGGCAGTGGGTTGTAGGCATGGCACACAGGGATGTGTGCCATGTCGACTCTTCACTTTGTTCTGCACCAAAACACGCAGCCTGCAAGGGCAGTGTGTGAGTGTAGTGGTACAGGGCCTCTAAGGGTGGCTCAATAAGTGCTGCAGTACTTAGGGGCCTTCTCTGGTCACTGTGCCCTGAGTACCTGTGGTACCATTTACCAGGGGCTGACCTGTGGCCAGAGATGCCAATTGGGTTTAGGCTTCAATGCAGTTTTAGGGAAAGAACATAGGCCCTGGGTACCTGATTAGCAGGAGCCCAGGGCACACTCAGTCGAAGTACATCAGCAATTCAGCAAAAAGTGGGGGCAACCATGCAGAAAGAGGGCACTTTCTCACATTAGTGCATAATTATATACAGAAATAAATTACTTATCTTTTGATGGGTGAACGTGCTGAATCTACAGAGAAGGCAACAGGAAGCATACCTATAAGCCCCACCTATATGGTCATGCCTCTGTGCACTTTTTGTGCTGCCATATTGGGTAGAGGGTTAGGTGTTTTCTTCTTTTCCTTAGGCGGGTGAACACAGTGCATGAGCCACGGAATAGATCGTTTAGTAATGTCAGCAGAAGCCTTAACTCCTAGATCAGAGTCTCAGCCTTATTTTCATCGTCTTGGGGAAGACTGGGAGGGGGTCACAAGACCCTTTAGAATACCAGCCCTATGAGGAAGAACAGAGTTTGGACTGGTGTGATGACCTGGGTGAGGCCAGCGGCCTGGATACGTCTCCAGATTATGGTCTGCTTCCTCCCCCTACTGTGGCCATGGAGAGAGAGCTTCTTATGCATTGGTGGTATGGAGGGCAGCAGAGGTCTTTAATCTTGACTGCCACCGTGGCTAGCTGAAGGTCAATCGCTTGACCGAGGTGCTGCATCTGGGAGTCTCCATGTATGAACCCTTACTCCCATTCAATGACGCCCTTGCGGACTACGTTGGCTACCTGGTCCTAACCCAAGCCAGCACAGGGGATCCTGTGAATAGGACGATTGCCCACCGCCACGCACCTGGGGACCCAAACTCCCGCACCCAACACCCTACTCCTGAGAACTTGGTGGCGCAAGCCTCCACATCCCAAGGGGCTTTCCCTACCGCTGGCCCGGATAGGGAATCCAAGAGGCTACAGTCTCCAAACCCTCATAGTCTGCCCCTTTACCACCATGGGCACCCAATCGGCAGGATTCGCCATTACCCGCCCCACTGTCAGTGCATAACATCGGACAGGTGGGTTTTCTATAGTATTACTTCCTCAGCTCTCCTCCTCTCTAACTCTTTCAGCCTCTGTCTCTCTTTAGCTAACCTTTTACCTTATTTCTGTCTCTATCTAACCCTTTTTTTTTTTACCCCAATCCTCTTCCCTGTCTGCATTTACATTTCCACAGCTCTGTCACTATCCAGCTTTGTACTCATCTACATTTTTCTCTATCCACCTCTTCCTACCTTTTTAGCTTTCTTTTTAGCTTTCTTTCTGGCTTCTTCATCTTTTACTGTTTACCTTACATCTCTCCCTGCCTGTTAGGGAGAGGTGTGGCGCAGCGGCCAGGACAGCTGACTCCGGAGCACGGGCCTCATGGTTCAATCCCCGGCTCCGGCGGCAGCTCAGCCCCACACCATGTAACTCTGGGCAATAGCTCGCTTAATCCTCCCGACGCCCCCAGCGCCTTGAGACCCTTAGGGGTGATTTGTTCGCGCTTTACAAATACCGGGTTATGTCTCTCAATCCCATCTTTCTCTTTACCTTCCTTCTCCCTGGACCTCGCCTTCCACTACTGTTCTGATTAACTCTTGTCCATTCCTCAAATTTCTCCTACTCAACTGCGCCATTTTTGCTGTCAAGACAGAAGTGAATACTTAAAAGGAGAGGAGTGTTTGACAGTATGAGCAAATGATCAGATTTCACCCAATACAGTTTTGGAAACCCTTAAAGAAATGCTTTGATTTTCACAATTGAAAGGAGAATTCCAGTTGTGGAGGGTGATTTGTGTTGCGAATATCTGGGAATCAAAGCTACAATTTCAATTGCTATGTGCGAATGTCCTACTTTAGTGTTATGCAGTAGCACCTTAAACTTCAACAAAGTCACCCTTACCATGCCTTTCCCATAATGGTAGAAAGAGGCTAGTTAGACACTGAATTCCACATAAATATTGTTGTTGGAAAACATATAAATGTAGATTAAAGAGCAAAAAGAAATGGCTTTGTAAGTGCTTGTTCAAGACTTGAGCACAGTCCCGGGCACACGTAGTGGGGGTATAGCAACAGTGTGGAAGTCTTGTTCGAATTACAATTGCAGTGGTTGACACCAGTAAACAGTTGAAAAGTTATTTAATGAAACGACTGAATTGAATCAAACAACCAGCTGACACGTGTTTCGTCACTCGGAGTAGTCCTGTCGAGACTTGTTTTTAGTGCTGTTTGTGTTGTGAACGCAGGTCTGCTTGACCTATTAGCTAGTTTTGCTTTCCTGTTTCTGAAAGTTTGATGTATGTAGGAAGCTGGCTCTGTATATACTATACCAAAGTGAGGTATAATGTGCACAGAGTCCAGTGGATCCCCAGAGGTAAAGTTAGATAGCACCTCACTCTCTATTTGTAGTAGTGTGGTCGAGCAGTAAGGCAGTATCAGAGGACAGTGTTAAGCATTTGTTGTACACAGTCGGCAAATGAATTCACACACTCAAAATTGAACTTCAGACCAATTGTTTTTGTATGAAAATATTCTTTTAGTTATTTTATTTTCTAGAACCAAGCAAGCCTGGCACAGGTAAGTGACAAGTACTTTGCAGTAAATATACAGATTGTAACGCGCTCCCAAGTTTAAGGAATGGCTTGATGATTTAGTGTATTGCAGACATCAACTCAATACATACGCAGAGCTGCTGCCGGTCTCATCCCGCCCCAGAGAGATATGGGACCCATTAATTGCATACCTGCTAGATAGCTCAGACCATCAGTCCAACCACCAGGATGTTGACACAATCCATTCTGAACAAGAAAGCAACGCACACAGCAATTGTTGAATGTCAGTGCCCTGTCCCGAATCAATAAGAGTAAGCAAGAAACGAATGGGTTACTGCAATTGTAATGAAATGCAATGTATTAAACAACGATGCATTACGATGTCTGTTGTATCTAATGTCAACCTGACTTTGTATTATATGAATTATGTATGTGCTCGCTGTTGTATATCTATGGTATTTTGTACTGAACTGCTGCAAAAGTTCAATAAAAGTCAATACATTAAAAAAAAAAATATATACAGATTGTAACGCAGTTTGGATTGCAATTGTAAATGTACTTTGATTTGATTACAGTAGTGTTACTGATAATGCAATGCTTTTCAGAATACAGTACATATACTTTGAATGTGATTTTCAGTAAGATTACAGGTAAGTTACTTTTGGATTACTTTTCTTAATCAGAGTAGTATACCTGGATACTACTTGGGACATTTCCTGTAAACAGGTAAGTAAAAACATTTTTGTTAAACAGTACAATTTTAAAGAATTTCTTTAGGTTTTCAAACTCTACACTTTGAAACTTTTCACAGAAAAACAGTCAATGTTATCCTATGGAGGAAAATAGTGTTATCGGTTTTGAGGTAAGTATTTGGTAGTGGGAGTTGAGGTTCTGGGAGTAGACTCGGGGGTCCCCCAGGGTCACGGATGCACTCTAGTTACACCCTCAGTGGCACTAGGGCGGCCGGGTGCAGAGTGCTGAGGGCCAATGTTATCCAATGGGGGATAGGGGGCCTCCGGTTGGTGGCTGCTGGCAAGCAGGCCACTTGGTTGTGGGATCAAAGCTCCTGGACTTTAGCTCAGGGAAAATGGGGAAACAAAGTAGGACCAAAGGTGCACCCTCAGCGGCACTAGGGCGGCAGGGTGCTGTTTCGACGTTGGGCGTCCTGTTTTCAATGAGGAACCTCCGGTTTGCAAAGGCACTGCAGGCTTGGGGACGAAGGTCTTCTGGGTGCGACCACCACTTTGAGAGGTAAGTTAGGGGTTGGTTAGGCACCGTCGGTTTGGGCACCCAAGGCCATGGGGCGTCGGGTGCAGGGGTGCCTTTTGGGGTCGGATCTTCTTACCAGCTCCTGGTCGCGGTTGGGGGGACCTTCTGGATTTAGGCTGCAGGCTTCGGCTGGAGGCTTCAAGCAGGTCAGGAGTCGCCGGATCTCTGGTCAGGATCGCCGGGGGGACCTCCTCGTGGTGTTTGCCCACTCGAGCTCGGGACGTGGACGGCGTGTGCAGAGTGGGGCGGATCCGCTGTGTCTGGCCGGAGCCAGAGGTTGCAGATGAACAAATCTGGTGTTCACGGGAGACTAAGTCTTTGTAGTTGAAGGTAGGCAAGTCCTCCGGGGTTTTCAAGGTTGCTGGCTGCAGGACACACCGGGATTTCGCAGGAGCAGGTTCGAGGGGGAGACAGGCCGGTAGGGCTGGGGCCAAGTCAGTGGGCGTCTTCCTCTTGTTAGCTGCTGCACGGCTGTTCACTACTTCTCCTCCTTCTTCTCCTCCTCCTTCTCCTCCCTTCTCCCTCCTTCTCCTTTCTTCTCCCTCCTTCTCCTTTCTTCTCCCTCCTTCTCCTTTCTTCTCCTTTCTTCTCCCTCCTTCTCCCTCCTTCTCCTTTCTTCTCCCTCCTTTCTTCTCCCTCCTTCTCCTTTCATCTCCCTCCTTCTCCTTTCTTCTCCCTCCTTCTCCTTTCTTCTCCCTCCTTCTCCTTTCTTCTCCCTCCTTCTCTCCTTTCTTCTCCCTCCTTCTCTCCTTTCTTCTCCCTCCTTCTCTCCTTTCTTCTCCCTCCTTCTCTCCTTTCTTCTCCCTCCTTCTCTCCTTTCTTCTCCCTCCTTTTCTCCCTCCTTCTCCCTCCTTTTCTCCCTCCTTCTCCTCCTCCTTCTCCCTCCTTCTCCTCCCCCTTCTCCTTCTCCTCCTTTCTTCTCCCTCCTTCTCCTTCTCCTCCTTTCTTCTCCCCCTCCTTTCTTCTCCCTCCTTTCTTCTCCCTCCTTCTCCTTTCTTCTCCCTCCTTTCTTCTCCTTCTCCTTTCTTCTCCCTCCTTCTCCTTTCTTCTCCCTCCTTCTCCTTTCTTCTCCCTCCTTCTCCTTTCTTCTCCCTCCTTCTCCTTTCTTCTCCCTCCTTCTCCTTTCTTCTCCCTCCTTCTCCTTTCTTCTCCCTCCTTCTCCTTTCTTCTCCCTCCTTCTCCTTTCTTCTCCTCCTCCTCCTTCTTCTCCTTTCTTCTCCTCCTCCTCCTTCTTCTCCTTTCTTCTCCTCCTCCTCCTTCTTCTCCTTTCTTCTCCTCCTCCTCCTTCTTCTCCTTTCTTCTCCTCCTCCTCCTTCCCCTCCTTTCTTCTCCCTCCTTTCTTCTCCCTCCTTCTCCTTTCTTCTCCCTCCTTCTCCTTTCTTCTCCCTCCTTCTCCTTTCTTCTCCCTCCTTCTCCTTTCTTCTCCTCCTCCTTCTTCTCCTTTCTTCTCCTCCTCCTCCTGCTTCTCCTTTCTTCTTCCTGCTTCTCCTTTCTTCTTCCTGCTTCTCCTTTCTTCTCCCTGCTTCTCCCTGCTTCTCCTTTCTTCTCCCTCCTTCTCCTTTCTTCTCCCTCCTTCTCCTTTCTTCTCCCTCCTTCTCCTTCTCCTCCTCTCTTCTCCTCCTCCTTTCTTCTCCCTCCTTCTCCTCCTCCTTTCTTCTCCCTCCTTCTCCTCCTCCTTTCTTCTCCCTCCTTCTCCTCCTCCTTTCTTCTCCTTCCTTCTCCTCCTCCTTCTTCTCCCTCCTCCTCCTCCTTTCTTCTCCCTCCTCCTTCTTCTCCCTCCTCCTCCCTCCTCCTCCTTCTCCTTTCTTCTCCCTCCTTCTCCTCCTCCTTTCTTCTCCCTCCTCCTTTCTTCTCCCTCCTCCTCCTTCTCCTTTCTTCTCCCTCCTTCTCCTCCTCCCTCCTTCTCCCTCCTCCTTTCTTCTCCCTCCTCCTTTCTCCTTTCTTCTCCCTCCTCCTTTCTTCTCCCTCCTCCTTTCTCCTTTCTTCTCCCTCCTCCTTTCTTCTCCCTCCTCCTTTCTTCTCCCTCCTCCTTTCTCCTTTCTTCTCCCTCCTCCTTTCTCCTTTCTTCTCCCTCCTCCTTTCTTCTCCCTTCTTCTCCCTCCTTCTCCTTTCTTCTCCCTTCTTCTCCCTCCTTCTCCTTTCTTCTCCCTCCTTCTCCTTTCTTCTCCCTCCTTCTCCTTTCTTCTCCCTCCTTCTCCTTTCTTCTCCCTCCTTCTCCTTTCTTCTCCCTCCTTCTCCCTCCTTCTCCTTTCTTCTCCTCCTCCTCCTTTCTTCTCCTCCTCCTCCTTTCTTCTCCTTTCTTCTCCTTCTCCTCCTCCTTTCTTCTCCCTCCTTCTCCCTCCTTCTCCTCCTCCTTTCTTCTCCCTCCTTCTCTCTCCTTCTCCTTTCTTCTCCCTCCTTCTCCCTCCTTCTCCTTTCTTCTCCCTCCTTCTCCTCCTTTCTTCTCCCTCCTTCTCCTCCTTTCTTCTCCCTCCTCCCTCCTTCTCCTTTCTTCTCCTTTCTTCTCCCTCCTTCTCCTTTCTTCTCCTTTCTTCTCCCTCCTTCTCCTTTCTTCTCCTTTCTTCTCCTTTCTTCTCCCTCCTCCTTTCTTCTCCCTCCTCCTTTCTTCTCCCTCCTCCCTCCTTCTCCCTCCTCCCTCCTTCTCCCTCCTCCCTCCTTCTCCCTCCTCCTTTCTTCTCCCTCCTTCCTTCTCCTTTCTCCCTCCTTTCTCCCTCCTTCTCCTTTCTTCTCCCTTCTCCTTCTCCTTTCTTCTCCCTTCTCCTTCTCCTTTCTTCTCCCTTCTTCTCCCTCCTTCTCCTTTCTTCTCCCTCCTTCTCCTTTCTTCTCCCTCCTTCTCCTCCTTTCTTCTCCCTCCTTCTCCTCCTTTCTTCTCCCTCCTTCTCCCTCCTTCTCCTTCTCCTTTCTTCTCCCTCCTCCTCCCTCCTCCCTCCTTCTCCCTCCTTCTCCCTCCTTCTCCCTCCTTCTCCTTTCTTCTCCCTCCTTCTCCTTTCTTCTCCCTCCTTCTCCTTTCTTCTCCCTCCTTCTCCTTTCTTCTCCTTTCTTCTCCCTTCTTCTCCCTCCTTCTCCCTCCTTCTCCTTCTCCTTTCTTCTCCCTCCTTCTCCCTCCTCCCTCCTTCTCCCTCCTCCCTCCTTCTCCTTTCTTCTCCCTCCTCCTCCTCCTTCTCCTTCTCCTTTCTTCTCCCTCCTTCTCCCTCCTTCTCCTCCTCCTTTCTTCTCCCTCCTTCTCCCTCCTTCTCCCTCCTCCTCCTCCTTCTCCTTCTCCTTTCTTCTCCCTCCTTCTCCCTCCTTCTCCTCCTCCTTTCTTCTCCCTCCTTCTCCTTTCTTCTCCTTTCTTCCTCCTCCTTTCTTCTCCTTCCTTCTCCTTTCTTCTCCTTTCTTCCTCCTCCTTTCTTCTCCTTCCTTCTCCTTTCTTCCTCCTCCTTTCTTCTCCCTCCTTCTCCCTCCTTCTCCTCCTCCTTTCTTCTCCTTTCTTCTCCCTCCTTCTCCTCCTCCCTCCTTCTCCTTTCTTCTCCCTCCTTCTCCTCCTCCCTCCTTCTCCTTTCTTCTCCCTCCTTCTCCTCCTCCCTCCTTCTCCTTTCTTCTCCCTTCTCTTTCTTCTTCTCTTTCTTCTTCTTTAGATTTAGGGGCGTTACAGGTAGGTAAAAGTCAGGGACCAATGGGTCCCTTCCCTGGGGTGGGTACACCCCCTATTATGCCATCCTCCAGTGGGAGGGGGGCATGAGCCTGTCCCTGGTTGGCTGAGCCCCCCCCATCTGCAAGATGGCGGGGACTGGGAGTTGTGATTCACCTCGCCTCCCCCACCTGAGGGGTGGAGTTGGCAGAGGTGGGCACACCTCTCTTCCCCACTTGTTTTTCCCGCCGGTTCTCCTGCCCAAAGTGGGGGTCAGTACCAGTGGGGACCAGTTGCTGAAAGCAGCAAGTGGCCTGGGGATGCTCACAAAGGCGGCAAGCCTTTGAAGCTTCCCCTTCGTGAACCCTGCCCAAAGTGGGGGAGGAGACTTGGCACCTCATCCCAGGATTTGCATTGTTTCAGGCCCCAGAGAGCAGCAGGCTCTCGACCCAGGGGTCCAGAAACATGTCTGGTGGTGGCAGCTGAAAGCAGCCACTCAGCCTGGACACTAGTGGTGGGTTAGTTTTCAGAGGGCATCTAAGATGCCCTCTGTGTGCATATTTCATTAAATCCCACACTGGCATCAATGTGGGTTTAATATGCTGAGAAGTTTGATACCAAACTTCTCAGTTTTCAGTGTAGCCATTATGGTGCTGTGGAGTTCGTAATGACAAACTCCCAGCACCATTTACTCTTAATGGCAGCACTGCACTTACAATGTCTAAGAATGGACTTAGACACTGTAGGGATACAGGGCTCATGCACCTGTAGCCTCACCACTGGTATAGTGCACCCAGCTAGAGGGGTGACTGATCTATGCCAGGGCAGTGGGTTGTAGGCATGGCACACAGAGATGTGCCATGTTGACTCTACACTTTGTTCTGCACCAAAATACGCAGCCTGCAAAGGCAGTGTGTGTGTAAGGCTACAGGACCTCTAAGGGTGGCACAATAAGTGCTGCAGCCCTTAGAGGCCTTCTCTGGTCACAGTGCCCTTGGTACCTGTGGTACCATTAACCAGGGGCTGACCTGTGACCAGAGATGCCAATTGGGTTTAGGCTTCAATGCAGTTTTAGGGAAAGAACATAGGCCCTGGGTACCTGATTAGCAGGAGCCCAGGGCACACTCAGTCAAAGCACTTCAGCAAAAAGTGGGGGCTACCATGCCGAAAGAGGGCACTTTCTCACAATGTATAATCAATATTGTCTTGCATGTCGAAGGCCTGAATTAGCTAAAAATGGATAAATAATTGTGAGTTGTTCAAGCAGAGGCCCCCAAATTTCTTCATATGGCACTGCCTGTGTGTAGTGGATTTTGGAAACCAGAACAAAACATTTTGCAAGAAAACAAGTTGCGAATTTCAAACCCAAAACTAGATGGCAGGACAGTGTACAGCATGTGAATATACATCACAATAAACTGCAAACCACCTGTTACTGGAAAGCAACTTTGTTTGTTTCTGGCCTCACATTTTGATATATTGTAAACCATAACCTGCAGGATCTGTCTTAAAAGATTTGGCAAGCTTGATCTGTGGATGGAAAGTATGAGATTGAGTTATGTGCTTTTTAATGCACATTATAGTATTTCACTAATTTGTGGCATAAATTAATATTTTTTTATTGGCTAATGCCACAAATTCTCATGTTCATACTCTAGTGATACCTAGGAGACAGTGCGTGTGAAATACGGCAAGGATAATAACTATAACATTAAAGAATACAGAGAAGTTGGTTAGCCTTGTCAGCAGGGAGGGAAGCAAAGCATCAGAGAAAAGGGAAAGGCACCAATGAAGGACTAGTTTACAGATGGCATATAAACACCTTCAACCCCTTAAAAAAAAATGAGGCTTGTTTACTTTAAGGCCCCCGCCCAATCTATATTGCCACATTCCCAAAAAGATTCATTTATACAGTGTAGTTTGGATGTTTTGTATATAGCCTTATGTTTTAGATCACCTTGCATAGATAAAATTCATTATACTTTTAAAGTTAAGATTTCCGTCTACTGTTGTTCATTTGACATACTTGTGGATTTTATATTAAAATTGCATTTACAAATCTGCTTTTGTCTTCTAGACTAATGTTAATATCAAACTTAAACCCCAAACATCCAAGAAGAAATCGTCCGAAAAATGTAAGAATGCCATTTTAATAAGTCAAAATACAAATACAGCTAATGTTTTTTGTTTCCTGGTATGTGCCCTATTTCTGTATAGGAACCCTCTAAAATAGCATTCATTATGCAAAACGTTCTAAATTTTACTCTCCCTCTCAAAGTTGCCTGTGCAAATTACATAGGCATGGTCTTTCTTGCCAGCCTCCCTTTGAACCTTCGGAATTCATGTATGTTTGTTTCTTTTTGGTCTGTGTAGGAAGCTGGCTCTGTATATACTATACCAAAATGAGGTATAGTGTGCACAGAGTCCAGTGGAACCCCAAAGGTAGGCAGAGGTAAAAGTAGATAGCACCTTACTCTCTATTTGTAGTAGTGTGGGAGAGCAGTAAGGCTTAATCAGAGGGTAGTGTTAAGCATTTGTTGTACACACTCAGTCAGAAAATGAATTAACACACTCAAAGACTGAACTTCAGACAAATTGTTTTTGTATAAAAATATTCTTTTAGTTATTTTATTTTCTAGAACCAAGCAAGCCTGGCACAGGTAAGCAATAAATACTTTACAGTAGTAATGCAGTTGTAACACAGTTTGGTTTTCAATTGTATATGCACTTTGTTTTGATTACAGTATTGTTACAGAAAATGCAATGCTTTGGAAATACAGTACATATACTTTGTATAGGCTTTTTAGTAAAATGACCAGTGGATTACTTTGCAGATTACTTTTCTTACACAGTACAGTATACCTGGATTCTGCACTGGGACATTTCCTGTAAACAAGTGAGTAAAAGCGTTTTTGTTGTTTAGTACAATTTTAAAAGGATTTCTTAGGATTTCCAACTCCACACTTAGAAACGTTTCATATAAAAACAGTCAATGTTAGCCTATGGAGGAAAACAGTGTTATCGGATAGCAGGTTAGTACTTTGTTGTGGGAGTTGGTATTCTGGGGTTAGACTCAGGGGCCCCCCAGGGTCAAGGATGCACTCTTGTTACACCCTCAGCGGCACTAGGATGGCCGGGTGCAGAGTGCTGAGGCCCAATGTTATGCAATGAAGGATAGGGGGCCTCCGGTTGGTGGCTGCTGACAAGCAGGCCACTGGGTTGTGGGAGCAAAGCTCCTGGACTTAAGCTCAGGGCAAATGGGGGTTCAAGCCAGCACAAAAGGTGCACCCTCAGCGAAACTGGGGCTACCGCTGTTTTGGCGTCGGGTACCCTGTAGCTTTCAATGGGGAGTCTCCGGTTTGCAAACACACTGCAGGCTCGGGGACGAAGGTCTTCTGGGTGCTACCACCACTTGGAGAGGTAAGTTGGGATGCTGGGGGTTGGTTAGGCACAGTCGGTTGGGCCACCCAAGGCCGTGGGGCGTCGGGTGCAGGGGTGCCTGTTAGGGTCGGATCTTCTTACCAACTCCTGGTCGCGGTTGTGGGGAACTTCCGGTTTGAGGCGGCAGGTGTCGGCTGGAGACTTGAGGCAGATCAGGGGGTCACCGGATCTCGGGTCAGGATCGCCAGGGAGACCTCCTCTTGGTGTTGGGCCACTCGAACTCGGGCCGTGGGCGCCGGGTGCAGAGTGGTGCAGGCCCGTGGATCCTTGCGGAGCTGCAGTCTGTTGCTGAACAAATCCGGTGTTCACCGGAAGACAGTCTTTGGGATGGAAGTCAGGCAGGTCCTCCGGGTTTCTCGAGGTTGCTGGCTGCGGACACACCCAGATTTCACTGGAGCAGGTTCGAGGTGGGGACAGGCCGGTAGGGCTGGGGCCAAGTCAGTAGTCATCCTCCTCTTGTTAGCTTCGGCACAGCTGTTCGGTCCTCCTTCTTTTCTTCTTCTGGTTTCTTTCTGTGAAAGCGATGTTTATGGGTGCCCCTAAATACTAGATTTAGGGGCGTTACAGGTAGGTAAAAAGGCTGGGACCAATGGGTCCCTTCCCTGGGAAGCATAAGCCTTTCCCTGGTTGGCTGGGTCCCCCCATCTGCAAGATGGCGGGGACTGAGTTGTGCTTCACCTCGCCTCCCCCACCTGAGGGGTGGAGTTGGCAGAGGTGGGCACACCTCTCTTCCTCACTTGTTGTTCCTGCCGGTTCTCCCTCCCAAAGTGGGGGTCAGAACCAGTGGGGACCAGTTGCTGAAAGCTCACAAAGGCGGCAAGCCTTTGAAGCTTCCCCTTCGTGGACCCTGCCGATCCTGGGGGATGAGGCTTGGCACCTCGTCCCAGGATGTGCTTTGTTTCAGACCCCTGAGAGCAGCAGGCTTTCGACCCAGGGGTCAAGAAACATGTCTGGTGGTGGCAGCTGAAAGCAGCCACTGAGCCTGGACACTAGTGGTAGGTCGTTTTTCAGGGGGCATCTCTAAGATGCCCTCTGTGTGCATTTTTCATTAAATCCCACACTGGCATCAGTGTGGGTTTAATGTGCTGAGAAGTTGATACCAAACTTCTCAGTTTTGAGTGTAGCCATTATGGTGCTGTGGAGTTAGTAATGACAAACTCCCAGCACCATATACTCTTAATGGCAGCACTGCACTTACAATGTCTAAGAATGGACTTAGACACTGTAGGGGTACATGGCTCATTCACCTGTACCCTCACCACTGGTATAGTGCACCCAGCTAGAGGGGTGACTGTTCTATGCCAGAGCAGTGGGTTGTTGGCATGGCACACAGGGATGTGTGTCATGTCGACTCTTCACTTTGTTCTGCACCAAAACACGCAGCCTGCAAAGGCTGTGTGTGAGTGTAAAGGTACAGGGCCTCAAAGGGTGGCACAATAAGTGCTCCAGCCCTTAGAGGTCTTCGCTGGTCACAGTGCCCTGGGTACCTGTGGTACCATTTACCAGGGCTGACCTGTGGCCAGGGATGCCAATTGGGTTTTGTTTTCAATGCAGTTTTAGGGAAAGAACATAGGCCCTGGGTACCTGATTGGCAGGAGCCCAGGGCACACTCAGTCAAAGCACATCAGCAGTTCAGCAAAAAGTGGGGGCTGCCATGCAGAAAGAGTGCACTTTCTCACACTTCCTCAGTTGGGTTTCACAATAAACGTACAAAAATCTCACCTGTATCCAGCACAGGTGCAGTCTTATCTAGGAGCTTCCCTCGGTACTCTCAAAGCTCTAGCTACTCCCAATGTAGCCAGTATTTGCAATATTCAGGCCACAATACTACAGTTTCAACCCAATCAATCATTACCAGCCAGATTCTTCATGCAGCTGCTGGGAATGAAGGCATCCTGCATTGCAATCGTACCTCATGCAAGGCTTCACATGCGTCCTCTGCAAGAATGTCTAGCACGTCAATGGAATCAATCACAGGGTCTATTAACCTATCTAGTGTTGGTAGACAGCCGCACCCATCGCTCTCTGCAGTGGTGGAACCCTCAAATCTTAGGAAAGTGGCGGCCCTTCATAGACCCAATTCCACAGATGATTTTGACCGCGGACGCATCTCTTACTGGTTGGGTTGCTCACCTTCAACATCACACGGTACAAGCATTGTGGTCACACACTCACAAAAGTCTCCACATCAACTACCTAGAATTGCTAGCAGTGTTTCTAGCACTCAAAGCTTTTCTCACCCAACTTCTAGGCAAGACTGTCCTAGTCTGCACAGACAACATGACAGCAATGTATTACCTACAAAAACAGGAAGGGACACACTCTCCAGCTGTTGCATCTTGCGCAAAGCATTTGGATTTGGGCGGTTCACCACAAAATCTGTCTCCTAGCAGAACACCTTCCAGGAATAGACAATGAGGTTGCAGAGCTGCTCAGCAGACACAGGCAGCAAATCCACGAGTGGGAACTTCATCCCCAAGTTCTTCTTCCTTACTTCCAAAAATGGGGATTTCCACAAATAGATCTGTTTGCCACAGTACACAACGCAAAATGCCCAAACTTCGCATCCAGGTTCCCACACCAGGCTTCCAAAGGCAATGCTCTATGGATGAATTGGTCAGGGATATTTGCTTACGCTTTTCCGCCTCTCCCACTACTTCCGTTGCTGATTCAGAAGCTCAGACAAATGTCCCAAACACCGATATTGATAGCCCCCACTTGGGCTCGCCAACCTTGGTGCACTACCCTATTAGAACTCTCTGTGGTTCCACATCAAAGGTTACATCTCACACCCTCTCTACTCACTCAGAGCCATGGAGAAATCCGACATCCAGATCCCAAGGAACTTAACCTAGCGATTTGGCTCCTGAAGTCATAGTTTGGTTATTTACAATTGCCACCAGACTGTATGAATATTCGTAAAGAGGCTAGAAAGCCTACTACTAGAGCATGTTATGCTGCTAAATGGAAAAATGTTGTTGTTTATTGTAACAACAACCATATCATTCCACTTGATGCTTCTGTACAAAACGTCATTTGTTATCTGTTGCATTTACAGCAATGTGGATTATCCCATACATCCATTAGCTTACATCTAGCAGCAGTAGCTGCATATTTGCAAAACCGACAACATTTATCCCTATTCAGAGTACCAGTGATTAAAGCCTTCATGGAAGGATTAAAAAGAGTAATACCACCAAGAATTCCCCCTGCTCCAGAGTGGAACTCAAACATAGTTCTTACAAGGCTAATGGGTCCACCCTTTGAACCCATGCACAAATGTCAGTTGCAATTCTTGTCATGGAAAATCTCTTTTCTCATAGCGATAACTTCACTAAGGAGCGTTTGTGTACTTCAGGCATTAACTATACAAGAGCCTTTCTTTCAGCTTTACAATGATAGAGTGGTACTTCGTACTAATCCTAAATTTCTCCCTAAAGTAGTTTCTGCTTTTCATATCAACCAATCAGTTGAGTTACCTGTCTTCTTTCCTCAACCTGATTCTGTAGATGAACGGTGTAGGAAGGTGGAATCTGACAGCATGGGTACCCCCACTTTTTTCCTGGTGTTTTGCTTGTTTTTGACTAGTCTGACTGGGATCCTGCTAATCAGGACCCCAGTTTATCTGCTTACTCCCTAAATTGGTTGTGCATGTACTTTAGGTACACTCCAGATTGGATTCTGGGGTACCCTTATAAGTCCCTAGTATATGGTATACTATGTACCCAGGGCATAGGTACCCCAGAGGCCTCCCAGGGGCTGCAGCACGTATTATGCCACCCCCGAGAGACCATTTAAAATGACACAACAGGTCTGCTACAGCAGCCTGTGTAAGGTGGTGCTTGCACCCCTTCCTTAGATATAGGTTCACTATATCTATCCTAATCACTGCACATATAAACCTATCAGTCACCCCTATGGCAGGCCTTATCAATCCTGAAGGCAGGGTGCTGGGTTTTATGTGAGAGGGTGCCCATGCATGAGCAGAGCCCCTCTGCAGCCTTCGGAACCTATTCTCCGAGGTTGTTTGTGATGCAGCCAACCATATATACTTAAGTGCATTATAACCTCGCGGTAAATGCTAACTTTAAAACGGCTGCATGGAAACATGTTGTGTTTGGTGTCAAACACCTTGGAATCATACCTTCACACCAGTAACTGGTGTGGGAGGTATGATTCCACCCTCCTAGAGGGAGAAATATGACAACACCGGTACACCCGGTACCAGCTTCACAGAACCCTGGCATCACAAAATGGATGCTGCCAGCCACAGACACGAGTCTGCCCTCCTGCTGCTGGACGAAACTCCGGCAGGGGAAGGCTTGACAATAGGTTTCCTGTCACAGGGAGGTGTGACCACCTCCCAGACAGGCTTTAGTGTATTGGGGCTGGGTGGGTGCATCTCGGAGTGCTTTGATGTCTGCACTGGGGGCACATTTGGTGTCCCTGTGCATAGTCCAGCTCAAACCGGTTGCAGGAGCCATTTGCTCCTGCTCTGGCGCGAAACTGGACAAAGGACATGGGTGTAGCCACCCCTCTTTCCTGACCCTCCCATAGGTGGGTCCCCAGAGTTTGTCCCACCCCTTCCTTTGGTATAAAACAGGAACCCCTGACTACAGGACTTTAGATATTACCTGGACTAAACTCTGCTACAGAAACCAAGTACTTCGACGATCTGCTCAACGCTGGATGACTGAAGAATCTCCCTTGGAGTAAAGGAGTTACTCCCCTGCTGAGCAGGCACCTAAAACGCATCTGACCGGTTTGCATCTACGAAGCTCCTGAAGGACTCCGAAGATTTCTGCAATACAGGAGGTGGGTTCCCGTGGTCTTTGAGGTTAATCTGCGCTCTCAGCAATTCTGAGGCCCGTATCCCTCGTGGGGACCGTGCAACCCGAACCCCTGGGCACCGTGTACATTTGCAGCAGCATATGCTTTTTGGCGACCCCTGAGGCTTTGCTTTGGGCTACTTGTAGTCCTGACCCCGAGCAGTAATTCCACCGAAGATTTCCGGCCTACACTCCACGAGTGTTCCGTGGGCTGGTATTTAGTGATTCAGCTCGAGGTCCCTTCGCGATCCCTGGTCCGCTGGCCTGTGGGTCCCTGAGAAGGCAACTTTAACTTTCAGTGGGCTTCCCTGGTTGCTCCAGACGTGCCCTGACTCTCCATCGCTTGGAGAGTCCCCAGGACCTTGCTGGTCCTCACAGAAGCATCTTTCCTCTGACCGCGTGGGTCGCAGTTGCCAAGGCCATCCGGACACTGACCCCCCAGCACTCGACATCCTTCGTGGGACAGCTCGAATCCGGACTGTGGTCGTCGTAGACGTCTCCTGGTCCCCATGGCTGCAGAGTCGAGCTTCACCTCTTTTCACCTGAAGCACCCGACATCGGTGGGCATTCTATTGCTCCGCTCCTGGTCAGGTGAAGTGACCCAGACTTTGTCCCCTCTGCTTTCAGGTTCTTCTCATCTTCGATCAAGGCTTGGATCACACCGGACACTTTTCTTCTCCACGGCAGCAGTACTTTTTCGTATCACGCCATTGAAAACGACGAGGGTTTCCGACACCACTTGACCCCTATGCACCCGGCTCCTCTTGGATAGGTAACTCGGGTACCTCGGTACTCTCAGGGTGCTGGCCTTAGAACCTTCTATGTTTAGCTGGGTTTGATTAAAGTCCTCTCCTAAGTGTCCTTAATCTTTAAATTTCCAACCGCGACTTTCCCATAGAGTTGTACGGAGCTCGCGTCTGTGTTCCCACACTGCACCCGTCCTCCGTGGGGTCCCCTGTGTCACTAACTTGGGTGGTTCCTTGGGGTCCCAGCGATTCTATGTGCTCTAGGCACTGTCTAGTCAAGTCGTGGTTGTTATACCACTTTCTTAGTATATGGTTCGGTCTGTCCTGGATCCCGCTGTGTATTGTGCTATTTACTGTCGTTCTAGTGATTTAATATTGTGTTTTGTTCTCTAATCTCATAAAGAGATTAGTAGAGAGTGTTTAGTAATAAATACATATATTTTATATACACATTGTGTGGTTCTCCTTTGATTTGGTCATTCAGGAGGTTATAGACTGGTAAAACAAGCTGCTTTACATTCCTTCGAGACTTAGCCTGAAGGCTGCTCTCCATAGCTACCACTAGGATAGCTTTCAATAAAGGTTGTCTTTAACCTAATCATCAATAAGGGTCGTTTGGACTGGTGCAAGGTGCCCACTTTAATTAGTGGACAGCATATACCAGGCCAACTTCTCACAAACGGGCTCTACATACACTGGATGTTTGACGAGCTCTACTTTACTACATAGAAAGAACCAAAGACTTCAGGAAAACAAAGCAACTGTTTGTTGCTTTCTCTCCACCTCACAAAGGCAATCCTATTTCTAAATCGGGGATTGCTAGATGGATTGTAAAATGTATCCAGACATGTTCTACTAATGCAAAGAGAACTTTGTTAGTACCCCCTAGGGCGCATTCCACTTGCAAAATAGGGGCTACTATGTCCTTCTTGGGAAATATCCCCATAGCTGACATTTGTAAGGCATCAACATGGTCTACACCACACACATTCACCAAACACTATTGTGTAGATGTGTCCTCAAGACAACCGGCAAATATAGGCCAAGCAGTACTTAAAACACTTTTTCAAACAACTACCGCCACAACAGGTTAGCCACCGCTTTGGGAGATTACTGCTATATAGTCTATGCAAAGCATGTGATCTACAGCTCACATGCCTCGAACTGAAAATGTACTTATCCAGTAAGCATCTGTTCTTGGCATGTAGAGCTGTAGATTCACATGCGTCCACCCACCTCCCCGGTTTCCTGTAGTGGTTGTAGTTCTTATTTTACATTCATACGCATGGACATCTCTATTCTACACTTTCTAACTCCATTTCTCACCCTCTGCGGAAAAACAATCTAACAATGGAGTCGATGCACATGCGCACTATCACCAAAAGTAGGAGTCACCTACCTCGTGACTGGAAAGACGACTTCGAACAAAAACAACTTGCAAACATCCGGTCCCAACACTAGATGGCAGGAGTATGCAAAGCATGTGAATCTACAGCTCTACATGCCAAGAACAGATGCTTACTGGGTAAGTAACATTTTCCTTATTCATACTGAATATTTTCCTGTTCTGTCTAGATATTTATTCATTCATTTATTTATTTATTGGTGTACTGATAAGTTTCAGTTCAATGGATACCGATAGGTTTTAATGTCTACTTTAGGTTGCCGAAATTGTATCTAATTGACTACAGAATTTATGTCCTAATGCTTCTCACAAAATGTAATTTGTTTTTTTCAGCGTCTGAGCAGCCCTCATTAGAAACAAATCCTTCAGAGCCCATGTGAGTACATTTGATTATATAATTGGTGTAAAAGTTATTTGTCACTACATACATGCAATTAATAAATCTATCTTGGCTTGACAGCCCAATTTTTTTAGTATGTAAAACAGTGAAAGTGAGGCTTATAGGTTTCATGTTGTATAGTATGTCTGCAGTTATTGAAGTAAAGCATCTCACCCCCTTCCACCCTGGTCGGTTCCAATACTAAGAACCTGCTATACAGTTAAGTGCATTTCTTTAAACGCTTGCTAGGCCTCACATAACTTTTCCCATTTCTTAGGGCATCCCCTGCCTTTGTTGACCTGCTCTTCAGCCATCATACACCAGTCCATGTCACTTTTCCAGATTTCCAGGTCTGGTGTCTCCTATGCCCCCCAACTCCTGGCAATATTGTGTTTGCGTTTGTCGACTATCAAACCATTGCTTTGAGTATCCCATTTTCCCCCTATATTTTTAATGCAAATTCTTTTGGGGAACTGTGTTTTGGTTGTCCATGAACTTGTCAAGCAGTCCTTTACTTGTTTCCAGTACTGCCGTATCTCTGGCAGGACCACAGGATGTTGTAAAAGGACCTGCGTGCACCCCCCCAGGCACTTGCAATTATCTGTATGTTCGAGGCATGTGTGGCTATAGATACACATGCTGTGCATAAGTCCGCCATCTAGTGTTGGGCTTGGATGATTGCAAGTTGTTTTTCTTCGAAGAATGTTTGAGTCACGAGGTTGTGTGACTCTTCCTCTCGGTGATACTGTGCATTTGCATCGACTTCATTATAAGATAGTTTTTTCCACCTACAGGTTCGGATGTACTCTCGCGCTCCGGTTCGCAATCGTCAGTGTTTCGCTTTGCTTCACCAGTAGTTCTATTAACTCGACGGTATTGTCTCGATCACGTAGTTCTTTTCTACCTCAAACACAGAAACAATCCACCACGTCGAATCACTAGACTCGCTGTAGTAGCCTTCGGGCCTTGCCCAGCTGGGCGTTTTTCCCTTCCGGCTCAAACCGAAAATGCGCTGCTGATCGAACGCACTCCATTCCGCTTTTGTCCGAACTGTCATTCCAAATACCCCCATACCGACCAACACTCGTCTGGAACCTGTGCCTCTCACCTGATCGAGAGGATATCTGTGAATGCCTGCAGGTTTTTTCAATCTAAAAAGACCCTTAAAGACTGACGTGCACAGTGTCTAGAAATGCAGTGCAGATTCTACACACTGGATATCTTTGGCCAGTCAGAAGGGGAGGAAGAAGAGGGGAAACAACCTTTAGAACGCATGCATTACATCGCATGCCATTAGATTGCGGTTTTTACAACGAAAGTCGTTACGACTTGCACTGGAGGGCGCTATAGGACAAGGAGTAGTTTAAATTACTATCCAACACCTTCCCTACTGTACGTAGGCTGGAGTTGGAATAGTAAATTAAACTACTCCTAAGTCCAGCGCACTCCAACTCAAGTCGTTGCAACGACTTGCGTTGTTAAAACCGCGATCTAATGGCATGCGATGTAATGCATGCGTGGTATCGTCCTACATCCCAGCAGTGGTTGAGTCCGTCTCCATACAAGACTCCAGCTCAGAGTCCGACTCCGAACAAGACCGACTTCACATGCAGTCTTCAGAAGGTCGTCTGACTGCGAGTACAAATTCCCCCGATCCAAAGCACAGAAAATCTTCTCCGACTGAAAAACCCGCTCACGGTCCGTCACTGAACAAAAGCCATGGTGCGCACCAAATTATCCATTTGGATGCCCCGCCTTTGGTCTCCGCACCAAAACAACGTCCAACAGCAGGGGCCTCCACATCAAAATCTGCCTTGGAACTGACGCACCGAAGCATATCCTCGGTACCAAAACCAAAAGTACACTTCTTCGGCACCGGCCATTTCAGCACCGAAACAGAAACTGGCATCAGCACCAAAATGCTTTACATCCGGACTGAAAAAAACACCCAAACCAATTCTAAAGCCAATGCAAGAACGGCTTGATCCGAGGCAAAAGACATTACGAATTCAGTCCAGTACAAATCAAATCGTTCTGCAACAGGCAACGCCTCCAATACCCAAAAGACAACTGCCTAACGAGGACGTCATTATTCCTCCTATACAGCCTCCAAAAAAAAAAGAATAAAAAGGATATGGCCACAAGCCCCTTACATATACCTGTTCTTACCTCTCCACCACCACCTCCGCATACTCCTCTACCTGCTTTACCACAACAGTCCGAGGGCAACATTACACCTCACACACAGTCACCTATCGGAGATGATACTGAGGACATAGGAGAGAATACACATGTAGGAATCTAGCTCTGTATATGCTATACCAAAGTGAGGTATAGTGTGCACAGAATCCAGTGGAACCCCAAAGGTAGGCAGAGGTAAAAGTAGATAGCCCCTTAGTCTCTATTTGTGGTAGTGTGGGCGCGAGCAGTAAGGCTTTATCAGAGGGTAGTGTTAGGCATTTGTTCTACACATTCAATCAGCAAATGATTGTCACACACTCAAAGACTGAACTCAGACCAATTGGTTTTGTATAAAACATATTCTTTTAGTTATTTTATTTTCCTAGAACCAAGCAAGCCTGGCACAGGTAAGTGATAAATACTTTGCAGTAATAATATAGTTTGTAAACAGTTTGTATTGCAGTTGTATATATACGTTTGGTTTGATTACAGTAGAATTACCAGTAATGCAATGCTTTGAAAGATTGTACATATACTTTGTATTGGCTTTTCAGTAGAATGTCAAGTAGATTACTTTACAGATTACTTTTCTTACACAGTGCAGTATGCCTGGATACTGCACTGGGACATTTCCTGTAAACGGGTAAGTAAAAGCGTTTTTGTTATTTGGTTACAGTTTTAAAGACTTTTATAGATTTTCCAACTCCACACTTAAAAACTTTTCACAGAAAAACAGTCAATGTTATCCTATGGAGAAAATAGTACTTTGTTGTGGGAGTTTGGTTTCTGGGGTTAGACTCCGGGGTCTCCCAGGGTCGAGGATGCACACTCAAAGCACCCTCAGCGGCACTAGGGCGGCCGGGTGCAGAGTGCTGAGGCCCAATGTTATCCAATGGGGGATAGGGAGCCTCGGGTTGGTGGCTGCTCAAGAGCAGGCCACAAGGTTGTGGGAACAAAGCTCCTGGACTTAAGCTCAGGGCAAATGGGGGTTCAAGATAGCACCCTCAGCGGCACTAGGGCGGCCGGGTACAGGGTGCTGGTTTGTCATTGGGTGCCCTGTTACTTTCAGTGGGGATTTTCGGTTTTGGTTTTTAGCTGCAGGCTCTGTCCAGGAAGACTTCCAGGAGGAACCAACAGCTGGGCAGGTAAGTTGGAGGGCTCTGGGACGTAGGTGCACCTCGGGTTCTTTTCTCCAGGGCGCAGGGCGGCTGGATGCAGGGTTGTCTTTTGAGGTCGGATTTCACCTTACTGGGCCACTCGCGGTTGGAGGCTGCAGGCAACGTTGGGGAGTCCTGGAGGGGTCAACGTATGGTGGACTCGGACTCTGGAGCGCTGGGGGACCTCGCTGGGACCGGTGTGCCACTCGGACCGTAGGCGTCGGGTGCAGTGGTGGTTCCAGGCTTCGGGTTTCTTTGTCCTCAGCAGGCTCAGAGTCTGTCTTGGGAGTTTCTTTTGAACAGAGCTGCTGTTAACAGGAGATCCGGTCTTTGTTGAAGGCAGTCAGTCCTCCCATGGTTCTGGAGGTTGCTGGCTCCAGGACAAGGTGACTTTTGGTGCAGGATCTCTGGAAACTGCAGACGAGCCAGTAGGGCTGAGGCCAAGTCAGTTGTTCTCAGCAGTCTCCTCTGCTGGGCGTCTTCTTTCGTCTTTTTTCTTCTTGGGTTGCGGGAATCTGCCTTCTTGGTTCAGGTCTGCCCCCTAAATACTGTATTTAGGGGGCGTTTTAGGGGTCTCAAGGTCAGTAGCCAATGGGCTACTGGCCTTAGGGTGACTACACCCTTGGTGTGCTCACCCCACGTGGGGTAGTGAGCACAATCCCTAATTCTGATTGGGGAGTGCCTGCCATCTGCAAGATGGCAGGCACTGAAGAGTGGGCTTCAACTCGTCTCCCGCACCTGAGGGGTGGGATGGCAGAGGTGGGCACACCTTCTGGGCTGGCTAATTTTTCCAGCCTGTCTTCCTGCCGAAAAGGAGGGGAGACAGGAAGGGGGCCTGCTCCTGATAGCAGGATAGGCTGGGGGTCGCATTACAAAGGCTGCAAGTCCTTTGAAGCTCCCCTGCCACAGATGGCTCTTCCTTGACTGGGGGAGGTGTGAATACCTGCGCCCAGGAAAGGCTTTGTTTCTGGGCTCAGGGAGCGAAGGCTCCCACCCCAGGGGTCCAGAAACATGTCTTGTGGTGGCAGGCTGGTGTGTACCAGTTCGGGAACCCACCAGAGCCTGGTCGTTTTTCAGGGGGCATCTCTAAGATGCCCTCTGAGTGCATTTTTCATTAAATCCCACCCTGGCATCAGTGTGGGTTTAATGTGCTGAGAAGTATGATACCAAACTTCCCAGTTTTCAGTAAAGCCATTATGGTGCTGTGGAGTTCATAATGACAAACCCCCCCCAGCACCATATACTCTTAATGACATTACTGCACCTACAATGTCTTAAGAATTGGCTTAGACACTGTAGGGGTACAGGGCTCATGCACCTGTACCCTCACCACTGGTATAGTGCACCCAGCTAGAGGGGTGGCAGACATATGCCAGGGCAGTGGGTTGTAGGCATGGCACACAGGGATGTGTGCCATGCCGACTCTTCACTGTGTTCTGCACCAAAACACGCAGCCTGCAATGGCTGTGTGTGTGTAAAGGTACAGGGCCTCTAAGGGTGGCACAATAGGTGCTGCAGCCCTTGAAGGCCTTCCCTGGCCACCGTGCCCTTGGTACCTTTTACAAGGGGCTGACATGTGGCCAGAGAGGTGCCAATTGGGGGACAATGTACAGTATTTGGGAAGGAGCACAGGCCCGCGGAACCTGATTGGCAGGGACCCAGGACACATCAAGTCAAAGTGCATCAGTAGTCTGGCAAAAAGTGGGGGGTTTACTGCCACAGAAACCCAGCTTCCTACAACACATCCTACAGATCCATGTGTTGCATATGATTTAGATCCACAGGGGTATACCGACCCAGACCTCTACCCTGCACACCCATCTCCACTGGATGATGCTGCAGCATACCACCAGGTGCCCTTACATAAGGCCCCAATAGAATGACTTCCTTTTTTGAGACCCTCACTACTGCACAAAGAGGCTCACAATTTTAGCCCATGCTTAAGGGAGTTCTACGCCACACTGATGAAGTTTTCAAATATCCTAAAAGAGCAAGGATTAGAACACCCAGGGTAGAGAGAAAATGCAAGGCAGCACCATCTGACACCATTTACATCAGAGGCTGGTTAACCCCTGGCTCATTAGTGGTGGCCAATGCAAAGAAGAGGGCAAACTCCCAAACAGCAGGAGAAGCACCTCCCCCAGACAAAGAATCAAAATTAATTGATGCATCTGGTAAACGGGTGGTCGCACAGCTGTCAGCCAGGCCTGATTAGCATGGTATGACAGAGCACACTCGGACGAAATGGAGGGGCTCCTCTAACATCTCCCAGAAGAGTATAAAAAGCGGTGTTAGGAACTAGTTAATGAGGGAAAACTCATTACAAATAATTCAATCAGATGTGCTCTAGATTCTGCTGACACAGCATTAACACAAGCATCTTCTTACACAGACTAGCTTGGCTCTGTGTTTCCGGGTTCAAAACTGAGGTTCAGCAAGCTGGCCTTAATTAGGGCTCCTGGGCTTTATAGTATTTATTTTTTTAGTATTTCCGTCTGTATTTATCCATATTTATTTTGTGTTTTGCGGATAAATGAAGTTGTAAAACTGTACATTTCCATATTTATTTAACTGATAGACGCGCACTCATACTTTGATGTCTGTCTGTTTTAGCTATTTCAGCTGCCAAATATTATATAACCAAACATCCACTGGAAAAATATTAGCATTGTACCACAAATGTATGTTGACACAATTAGTTAACTAATTTTGTTATGTGGCTCTTCAGGCAGACAATTTATAATACTCAAATCTGTTTTTGTCAGTTCTTGCCAGAAATGTGTTGCAAACATGCCGTTTTAGGTACAAGTCTCATGGTGAGCCCCACATAGCACCATTTTTTTCCAAGTGTCTACATTTTTGATTTAGAGCTGTGATAGGGCATATTATTTGCTAGATTCTCAACTTAGTAGCCCGATTCAGTCAACTCAGCATCTTAATTTGAGCTTTCAGTTTCATGGGGTCATACCTATGGCCAGGATGTTTCATGCAAGTTAGTTCTACCAGTGGAAGTGATAACGATTTGGTTTCCAGGCTGGGAAATACATTGAATTATCTTTCTACCACTTGCTTTTCCTTGGCTGGTTAGTGGTTGTGCCTTGGAGGGTTGCATAATTTAAGCAGCATGTTACATATTCAGACTTTGTTAGTCTTTCCTCTGTGTTGGTAAATCTTTGTAACGACTGCTGTGTCTGGGGTGTAGTTTTCCTTTAATTAGGAAAATTCTCTGTTGTATGGGACATAGCACGAATCCTATTTTTACCAAGGTCCTGTCTTCTTCTTTTGGTGGCACTTGCCATGAACACCCTAGACTTGTAGACAAAAAAATATTACCTTGTGTAATGTAATCTCTCAGTATGCTAATGCCCTTGGGGCAAGTTCACACTTTATATTAAAAAAAATACAGGGTGCGTGTAGGGAGATTTGCGTTGCTCATGTGAAAGCAGGGGAGGCCTAGCATAGGAAGGGGCGTTGTTGTGCGAGACTTAGTTTGTTGATGATGGATACTACCGCCATCTGTTTAGAAGCAAAGCGCCACCCAAAAGTTTTATTTACAGGTAGGAACATGTGTAACACAACTTTAGCGATTCAAAGACAATTGCTATTAGCAATTGATCAATATTTCAACACTACCTCATAGCACAGGGACAGCATGGCCATTAGTGCCAGCGGTGCTAATCTGCAGCTTTAAGAGCGAAAGAAAGCAGGTGCAGGGTAACATGAATATGTGGTGTGGTAGTGCAGTCAACAATTTCTGGTGTTACTCTGAATTTCCTGGCCAGCTCTAAATGATGGCCTGTGGAAGAACAGTGTGCTGTCAAATACCAACATCGTCCCAGTTGGAAGGATGCCAAGTGTGTTTGAGTCTTGTTTGTCCTCATCACTAGTATGGCGCTTTAGAGCCTCCTTTAAAAGAAGCCCAATTTTCTGTATTTATCCACTTTTAAAAATAAATGCAGACAGAAAACACATTGTTTACTGTCTGTATTTATCTGTAAAAACTGAAAACCGGGAGCCTTATCCTTAATCTACCATTCAATAAAGCACACCTTTTTGGACCACAAGTAGGTACAACTCTAGAAAAGATTAAAAGGGACACCGATGTTTCAAAGTCTATGGGTGCCCTACAGTCTCCCTCCTTTCGTGGGTCTTTTAGTCGCCCCTATTTTAAACAAGGCGCCAAACCTGCATCAACAGCCACCTTTGGGTCACAATATTAAAACCAAGGACAAACCTCAACCTCTAGAGGCTTCTACAGAGTTACTTATAGGGACAATAATTACAAAGGTCACGGACGAGTAAGTAACACCCGTACCGGAAACACTTTCTCCAAACAATGACTCCGTCACCATTTCCAGATCATATAACACCTGTGGGGGACGTCTACAACAATTCTTTCTAGAATGGCAAACCATTACAACAGATCAATGGGTGTTGGACATTATCCAACATGGTTACTGTCTGGAGATCATCACAACTCCTCCAAACATTCCACCCGCAAACCCAAACTTCCCATACTACACCTATTCTGCTAAAGCAGGTAATAACAGCTTTCTTACTCAAAGGAGCCATAGAGCCAGTACAACCCCAACATCAAGGAGCAGGAGTACATTCACTATACTTTCTCATTCCCAAAAAGACGGCTCACTTCGACCCATTTTAGACCTCACGCACCTAAATCACTGCATTCTTTCGGAACACTATCCACATGGTCACCCTACAGGAAGTAGTACCCCTACTACAAAAAGGCGACTTCATGTCTACATTAGACCTCAAGGACGCCTACATTCATATACCAATTCATCCTGCCCATCCAAATACCTACGATTTGTCTTCAAAGGACAAAACTTTCAATTTATAGTGCATCTCTCCGGAGTCACCACCGCTCCACAGGTATTCACAAAATGCCTAGCAGTAGTTGCAGCACATTTGCGCAGAGAAAACATTCACTTATTCTCTTACTTAGACGGTTGGCTCATAAAAGCCAACAACTCCCACATTTGCAATCAATATACCCAAAAGACAATAAACTTATTACATCGTCTAGAGTTTACCATCAACATGCAAAAATCACATCTTCAACCGTTTGTGAGAAAGTGCCCTCTTTATGCATGGTAGCCCCCATTTTTTGCTGAACTGCTGAAGTGCTTTGACCGAGTGTGCCCTGGGCTCCTGCCAATCAGGTACACAGGGCCTATGTTCTTTCCCTAAAGCTGCATTGAAAACAAAACCCAATTGGCATCTCTGGCCACAGGTCAGTCCCTGGTAAATGGTACCACAGGTACCCAGGACCCTGTGACCAGGGAAGACCTCTAAGGGCTGCAGCACTTTTTGTGCCACCGTTAGAGTCCCTTTACCATTACACTCACTACCTCTCTAAGTAGAAAACACAAAAAATCTGTGTCCACGACTACTGTTTCTTCATCGTCGACGATATGTCACCTCGTCGACGTCATCGTCTACGGCAACGGAAACAACAGCTATCTCTTCTCCTATTTTCTCTACTAAGATAACCATTATTAAAAGACCGTCGTCGACGACTCATCGGCGACAAAGAAATTGTCCGTGAAACTACCGTCGACGACCGCACCGTCGACGAAGAGCCCGTCGACGGCGGCACCGTCGACTAAGAGTTTTCCTGTGATACCAGTATCTACATCGTCGACGCCTCCGACGAGGGTGGCCCAGCTCAAAACATTTCAAAGACAGACTTCAATGGACTATACCAAAATATCCCCTCTAATGCCATCGCATTTTTTGGAGCGTTTTGCGGAGGAAGAAGATTACGATGAGGACGATGATGAAGGTCCTTATGGTGAAGCTCACAGTGTGTCCGAGCTCAATATCAAATGCCAAGAGGATGATGACGATTTCCAGGAAGGACATTACTATCACGAGCAGTTTTTGGCTCCACGTCATACTTACCAGTTCCATCATAGGCAAGAACCTCGCCATAGAGAGATGGCGCATCTTCCTCCACAACTCATACAGAATTTACAGGCTATGATGGCTGATTATCGCCAAAGGTTTCCTCCTCAGCAAGTTCCGACTGAGAACCCACTCCCTCAGGTGGTGGTTCCTTCTCCAGTACCAGAGCCTGCTATGCCCAGTACACCGGCACCAGTGGGAAGTCCACCTAACCCTAATTAGCAGGACGATTCCTCTTCGGACGAAGAGGTAGAGGAGGGTGAATTGCCGGATCACACAACTCCGGATCCCTGGGATGATTATATAATCCCGACACCATCTCCACCTCTGCATTTGCCCTCCGATTCTCCTCTTGAGGACATTGGAGGATTCCATAATTTAATGCAGCGGGCAGCTACTAGATTCCAACTGCCCATTGCGGTCAAGCAGACAGACTGCTTCTTACATGATTTTAAAGAGGATACTAGGAAAATCGTACGCACTATTCCCATTATTGATTACATCTGGCAGGACGGTCTGAAGATCATGAAGACACCAGCATCCATACCGGCTGTGCTACCTCGTGTGGAGAAAAAATATCGCGCTCCAGAGGACAGCCCATCGTGTCTCGTAGGACACCGAAGACCGGATTCGGTCATTTCTCAGGCCGCACAAAGGCGGTCAAAGAACACTGCAGCGCCCATTACCACTCCTCCAGACAGAGAGGGACGTCATATGGACCTTAAGGGGAAAAGAAATTCTGCAATGGCAGCGCCGACAAATAGAGCAGCTAATGCCTTGGCAATCGTTGGCCGCTATGACCGTCAGATGTGGTCAGATATGGCGGCATTGATAAATCTCATTCCTGAGGAGCAAAGGAATGAGGCCTGGAAGATTTTGTTAGAGGGTGAACGAGCTGCCTCTGAAACAATCGACTGTGCACTAGACACTGCTAATACAAGTTTTAGACAACTGGCTGGTGCAGCTGTTCTTCGATGCCAGTGGTGGCTTAAAGCTACTACCTTTAGACCGGAGGTACGGACAAAAATCCTGGATATGGCGTATGATGCGGATTCGCTATTCGGTAAGCATATTGATGAGGCTCTGTTAGCGATAAAAAATGATACGGACACTGCTAAGTCCCTGGGGGCTCTGCAATACAGACGTGTCCCTTTCAGAGGCGCCAGAGGGAGAGGCTTCACAACTTACCGAGGTGGATATCAGTCGAATCGGCAGTATCCGCCTCAATATAGTCAGCCTTTCAATCAATCCTTGTACCGTCAGTCTTTGGCTGGTTTCTCTCGCCAGGGCGGCCGCAGGCGAACACAGCAACAAGGCCGTGACTCAGCCAGAAAACAATGAGCCTTCCAGGGTGCCAGTCAAAATTCCCTCCCTACCCGTGGGTGCGAAAATTTCTCTTTATGCACAGCAGTGGCACAAGATCACCTCAGACCGCTGGGTGCTGGACCTGGTCACCAAAGGTCACACACTGGAATTTGTCAAGAAACCACCTACTACTCCGCCCAGGGGTCCCCCTCCTCGTCTTCACTTACTGCGCAAAGAAATCTTGATCATGCTCCTCAAGGAAGCTATATAAGAGGTACCATCGGCACAGAAAGGAAAAGGTTTCTATTCTCGTTTCTTCCTAATCAGAAAGAAGTCAGGAGAATGGCGTCCAATTCTGGACCTCCGCAAACTCAACAAGTTTCTCAAAAAGCAAACTTTTCGGATGGTAACACTTGCCGATATTCTGGGATGCATCAACGAAGGGGATTTCATGACTTCTCTGGACATGGAAGACGCATACTTTCATATCCCTATCCATCCAGGACACCGAAAATTTCTACGGTTCACAGTGGCTGGCACCCACTATCAGTTCAAGGTGCTTCCGTTTGGCCTAAAGTCAGCGCCACGGATATTCACAAAATGCTTAGCACCAGTATCGGCGGAATTACGTTCTCGAGGAATACAAGTTTTTCCATACCTCGACGATTGGCTGCTCAAAGCTCCGTCGAAACAGGAGGCCAATCTCGCCACAACATCTTGTCTCCGTCTATTCACTTCTCTGGGACTCACTTTAAACAAGGGCAAATCGCACCTGCATCCAACTCAAATCATTTCGTTTCTAGGAGCTTCCCTGGACACCATCCAGTGCAAAGCATTCTTATCTCAAGACCGGCAAGTGCGCCTTCAAAAGTTGGCTTTGACCATCGCAAGAAGAAAGTCAGTTTCTGTTCGAACATTCAAGTTACTCCTAGGAATGTGTTCTTCGGCAATCAATTTAATTCCTTTGGCACGGCTCAAAATGAAACCTCTACAAGAGGAATTACAGAAACAATGGCAACAAGCTCTGGGGTCTTTCGAGGATGTTATCCTGATTACTGCACGAATGGTTAACACTCTCCGTTGGTGGTCTCAAACAGCCAATCTTGCCCAAGGTCTTACCTTTCTCCAGGACACCCCGGATTTTGTTTTGACGACAGACGCATCCATGGAAGGATGGGGTGGCCATCTGCAGGATTTGCAAATCAAAGGAAGATGGTCACAGATGCAGAAACTGCAACACATCAACAGTTTAGAGCTCCAATGCATATTCCTGTCTCTGCAGGCTTTCCTTCCAAGGATAGCAGGTTCCTCAGTGCTGGTCCTAACCAACAACACGACCAGCATGTACTATGTGAACAAACAAGGAGGAACAAGATCCATGTCTCTCTCCCAACAAGCGCAAGAGTTGTGGGAATGGACAACGTTGCACGGAATATCTCTGAAGGCCGAGCATGTCAGGGGCCTACACAATACTCTGGCAGATTCACTGAGCAGATCTCAGTCAGGCTGCCACGAGTGGGAGTTAGAACAAACCCAAACGAACAGGATCTTTCAGACATGGGGGAAACCAGCTCTGGATCTATTTGCGTCCCAGGAGAACAAGAAATGCCGATATCATGCCAGCAGGTTCCCTCAACCGGGGTCATGGGGAAATGCCCTTTCAATGAGATGGTCCGGGATTTATGCCTACGCTTTTCCCCCCATTCCATTAATCCCCAAAGTGATCAACAAGATGAAGCTGGAGGGCTGCCGCCTAATTCTGATTGCACCCCGTTGGCCCAGACAGTACTGGTTCCAGGAACAACTTCTATTGTCACAGGAAAGCCCCATTCGCCTTCTTCCGACACCAACAATGTTATCACAGAACAAGGGCCAGGTGATTCATCCGGATCCCAAATCCTTGCACTTGCACGCATGGCTCCTGAGTTCCTAGAGTTCAAAGACCTCAATATTTGACAGGACTGTCGCGACATTCTGGCTAAATCCCGTGCTGAAAGCACTCTCAAAACATATCGTCTCAAATGGAAGAGATTCTGCTGTTGGTGTGAAGCCAATAAACTTCATCCATTACAAGCCCCGGCTGAACAAATCTTGCCTTACTTGCTCTCACTGGCCAAGTGTGGCCTCACCTTTTCGTCAGTCAAGGTTCACCTGGCTGCTATTTCCAGATACAGGAAGTCACCTCGTACTCTGTCTTTATGTTCATCTTCTCTGATAAAACAATTCTTAAAAGGGCTCTTTCGCGCTTTTCCTCCAGTGCGCGCACCCCCACCAGAGTGGGAACTCAATGTAGTTCTAGCGCAACTTATGAGACAACCATTTGAACCAATACATAAAGCAGAGCTGAAATTTGTCACTTGGAAGGTGGCCCTCTTGCTAGCTCTCACTTCCGCAAGGAGGGTCAGCGAGATCCAGGCCTTTACTATCAAAGAGCCTTTCTTACACTTTACGCAGAATTGTGTCACTTCGGACAAATCCCAGGTTCATTCCCAAAGTACCGACGCAATTTCACCTGAATGAGCCGGTGATGCTACAAACTTTTTTTCCAAATTCATCCAGCTTTGCTGAACGGGCTTTGCATTCTTTAGATGTAAAAAGATGCTTAAAATTTTATCTTCAGAGGACAAAAACTATCAGAAAATCAGACCAATTGTTGGTGGCCTATGGTCAAAGAAAACAAGGAACCGCAGTGACAAAGGCCACAATAGCCAGATGGGTCGCATCGGCCATTCAATTCCGTCACGAAAAAGCCACTAAACCTCTGACAGTGAGGGCTAAGGCGCATTCCACCAGAACTGTTGCTGCATTCACTGCACTATTTGCTGGTGTTACACTGGACAAAATATGCCGTGCCACGACATGGAAAATGTCTACACGTTTACAAGACATTACTGCCTCCAATCTGCACAGAGGGAGGATGCAGCGGTTGGCCAAGCTGTGTTACGCCACCTTTTTCAATAAGGTCCGAGTTTTCTCATTGAGATTTTTATATGCAATTGATATACTGTTTGTTTTCCTCTCTTTAATTATGTTGCATTTATTACTAATGTATTTTATGTGTGTGTGTATATATATATATATATATATATATATATATATATATATATATATATATATATATATATATATGTATATATATATATGATATGGAGTATTTTTTTTATGTCCATGGAAATGTTTGAGCACTAGCACTTTAAAAATGGGGGCTTCAGTCAAGCAGTGTCATGTGATCAAGGCCGCTTGGACGGCAGAAACGCGTCATGGCTGACATCTGTGTTTGCTGGAAATAAATCAACACTACAGCACGAATTCTGGGTCTGCGCTCGTTATTCTATGAGGAATTATCACGAGGTGATTGATGTGTTACCGGCTTGGACTGGCGCCGGATCGTGGACCCCCCCTTGTGAAGATGGCTCCGTAATCTGCAGTCTTTTTTTATCTTGATTAGCCTTTCCCGGGTCACTGCGGATGTGGTGGCTCTTGAGGCAAGGCTTCCGAGGTATTGTGTAAATTCCGGAACGGAATGGACGGAGCCCCCTGTTGTGAATTTCACTGAGCTGCTGAATTGGTTGGAGTACCGGCACGAGTGGAGCTGAGCTGAGTCAGTGTTTTGTCGAATAAAACTAGTGGACGTCTTGTCGGAGCCCGTTTAAAAGGAAAAAGGATTCCGTGGAATTCGCTCGGCTGAGTGAACATCGGAAACAACATCAAATGAGCAAGCAAGTGAAAACGAGAGAAAGTTTTACGAGTACGACAAGGCAAGGTACGGCAGAACACTCAATAGAGTACTCAACAGTGTTTCATTACAGGTCAAGGGGTGTGCTTTCCCGGAAACTCGCTTAATCATTAATTGAATGAAAAGAACGAGTAAAGGGAAAATGTTAAACGGTGATTGTGCGTGAAGCACTAAAACGATAATCAGTGTAATTTAATGCGGACAAGATGTCGGCTGACACGCTTAGGAGCCGGGAACAGGCAGCAGAGGAAATGTTTTTGGAAACCTTAGGGGAATCTGATATAAATGGTGCTGGTAAAGTGGAGGAACAAAGCAGTAAATCAATTGGGCTCAAAGACAAATACAAGGTTTTGGAGAAGTTAAAACGACAGGAGCAGTCTAAATGGTGGGAGGCACGTTCCCTGAAAAGATATTTAGATGTGGGAAGAATACCCAGAGGGCTCCGCATAATGATCACACCGAGTTATGAGGCACCTAATCCTCTCATGTTAGCAGAATGGGGGGAATGTAATCTCGAGTCATCCCGCAGACTGGTACAAATACTAGTAAAGTATGCAGATATCAACAGGGATGTGCTCCAAATTAAAATAGATAAATTGGAGGAAGAGATTAAGGAACAAGAAAATGGCTCGGTAGTTGGTCAGAAATTGCGGGAAGATATGATGGTGAGGCTTGCCAAAGAGGAAGAAAAAATTAAGGCAAGAAAAACATATAAATTTAAAAGGGACCGTGAGGACTATGCTAATGGACAGATATTTACATTCGCTAGACGCTATGATTCGATAAGAATGGCAACAGCAAGTAAACGTATGCAAACAGATTATCAGGCATCCAAGCAAGCAGAAGGAGGTAAACAAGTAGGGGAATCAGCTTCTGCATCAGATCTCAGCTCAGTGACTGAGAGTGAGTCGGACAATGAAGGCCATAGAGTAATGAGTGCACATAATGGAATTAAGTTTACCTTGGGGGAAGAGTTGGGCATTTTAAAACGGGGAAGACGGGAAACGCTGCGACCTCGCAACAAAGGAGCGATTGTAAAACCCGCTCACAAAGAAGCAGGAGCAGGCGCCAGGCCAACCAAAGGCGCAGAGAACACCAAACGGGGTCGGGGAAGAGCGAGATATTAATGAAAGACTACATTAATAATTTGATCTCAAAGGGCAACAAAAGTATTGATAGCATCATTAAGGAGCAGAATGCCAATAATGTCATCAATTTGGCTAGCATTAATCTATCAGCAGCAGAAGCTCAGTTGTTGTCCTTGGGACTGTCTCATTGCCCGGAGTCAAATTTTAACTATGTCAGGACAAGAGCGGATGTCTACCAGTATATCAGAAAGCTGAAACTCAAGAAATTCCATTTACAAAGGACAGCGCCTAGTCAACCAGGAAATACATGCCAAGAACTCGAAGAGTTTTACCCCCCAGGATTGACGGTCTCTGATATAGGTTTATATCAGGACTTATGTGATCTAGAAAGTGGTGTTGAATTGTCTCACAATGTTGAGAATGTTGAGAATGTACAAGGGTTATCTACCCTGGTGACCAATGTGAGACCGGTAACACCTTTCAAACCGAGGTCTAAATTTGTCCCAAACATGGCAAGGGATGGTTTGGATATGTTCAGTGATCAGGTAGTGTCCCAAATTAAAAAATTGAATGTGGAAATCAATGGATCAGCAAAGAGAAAATATACCGACAGGGAGAGACAATATAACCAACTAATTACTAAACTGCAAAAAGAAAGTGATAATAAGAACGTCTGATAAGGGCGGTAACATTGTCTTATGGCTGGAGAATGAATATATGGAGGAGGCATATGGCCAACTGAATGACCAACAATGTTACAGGAGAAGTAATCCTATGAAATTTAAGAGTATACAGGATTCCTTGTTTAAGCATCTCCTGGCATGGAAAAGTTTAGGTCTTCTCAGTTGGGAAGAATATAAATACCTTAAGAAAGATTACCCATTGGTCCCAGTGATTTATTTTATACCTTAAATTCATAAGAGTATTGATAAACCACCTGGGAGATCAATAATTGCAGCTTGTGATGGGCCGTTAGAAAATGTTTCTAAGTATATTGATTATTTTTTACAAGGATGTATGAAAAATTTGAGTTATGTGCAAGACACATGTGATTTTTTGAGAAAAATAGACAATATTATTTGGAATTCTGACTATTTACTTATAGCTTTGGATGTCTCATCCTTGTATACATGCATTCGGAATAAGGATGGGATGAGAGCAGTAGAGTATTTTCTTAATTCAAGGCCCATAGCATTGGCACAGCACACCAAAATGTTGTTGGATATGTTGCTTTTCTGTTTGGAGAACAATGTTTTTCTTTTTAATGGTCAATTGTTCCAGCAAATCCAGGGAGTGGCTATGGGGGCCAGCTTCTCCCCCAGTTATGCCTGTTTATTTATGGGCTGGTGGGAGGAGCTGGTCCTCATGAGGCAATATGAGATTACGTACAAAACCAATGTCATTTCTTGGATGCGATTCATTGATGACTTATTCATTATTTGGAGGGGCAACAAGGAGAGTGCAACAGAGTTTATAGAACAAATAAACAGGAATGATATTAATTTACGATTTACATCTACAATAAGTGAGCACTATAACATTTTTAGATGTGCAGGTCCAAGTTATTGACAATGTTTTAAATACAACTCTTTTTAGAAAGCCCACTGCAGGTAATACATTGCTGCATGCGTCGAGTGCCCATCCTCCCCATCTTATCAAGAGTATTCCTTATGGGGAGATGTTGCGCATTCGACGGATATGCAGCAATAATGATGATGCAGAGAAAAAACAAGAGGAAAGTCGTGGTAGGTTTTTAGTCAGAGGTTATAGTCCTAGAATAATTGAGGCAGCTATAAAGAGATCTAGAGTTCAAGCAAGGGAGGATCTCTTAAAATATAGAGCCAAGAGGACAAAATCAATGGATAAGGATAAGAATGAAATTCCGCAACCTACGAGATTAATCCTTTCTTACTCCAGGCAGGAAAAACAAATAAGAGCAATCATGAGACGCCACTGGCATTTTATTCATGATGACCCGGTAATTGGGAATTCAGTTTTATCTAACCCATCTATCACTTTCAGGAGAGGTATAAGTATGGGCAATATGCTAGTGAGCAATAACCAGGAGAAGAAAGGGCCGGAGACATGGTTAACGGCCAGAAAGGGCTTTTTTAAATGTTCATTGTGTAAAGCTTGCCAATTTGGTATTAATACAAAATCCTATACAACTGCATTCAGTAATAAACTGCATGAGATCAAACCGCATTTAACATGTAAAAGTGAGTTTGCTGTATATGTCCTGGAATGCAGTTGTAAACTCAAATATATAGGTAGCACCAAATTGGCAGTGCATAAGAGAATCCTGCAGCATGTAAGAACAATCATTAATAAAGATCAAAATTACCCAGTGGCCCGACATTTCGAGGCCTTACATGATAGTGACCCGAAATATTTACAATACTTTGCCATTGAGTCTGTCCTCATATCTAAAAGAGGTGGGGATAGGGTGTCCAAATTAAGACGTCTGGAGACTAGTTATATTTTGGAATTCGATTCCAAGTATCCGGGCGGGCTCAATGCCACTGAGGATCTGTACACTTTCCTTTAATTATTGTTGCATTCTTGTCCAATCATAGTATTTAGCTGATTTTTAGGAATAATATGTTCGAGGCATGTGAGCTGCAGAGCTCACACTGTGCATTAGATCGCCATCTGGTGTTGGGCTCGGATGCTTGCACTTTGTTGTTGTCTTCGAAGAAGTCTTTGTAGTCATGTGATAGGTGACTCCTCCTTTGTACAATAGTGCGCATGGGCATCGACTCCATCCTCAGATTGTTTTTTTCCGCCATCGGGTTCGGATGCAACTTCGACACTCCGGTTCGAAACTTTTTTTCAGCGTTTTTCACTTTTCAACAGATACCGACATCTCGACGTCCCTTCCTCAATCTCCTTTCCAGCCGTCGACACGGGCCGTCGGGCCCATCGACGCCGCAAGGCCTACTGCCCATGGAAAGGACGCCATTCCGAAAATGCCCCCAGTGCGGAGCAAAGTTTCCTCATAGTGACCACCACCAGGTCTGTAATCGGTGCCTCTCACCAGACCATAACGAGGCCACTTGTCCGGCCTGCGCCTCCTTCCGCTCGAAAAAGACCATCCGAGATCGTCGGGCCCGAAGGCACATCATGGCGCACAGGTCCGCTCCGGAACCCGTCAACATCTTCGACGAGGGCCCCGATGTTCCGGAAGAAGACTCCGAAGACCTCGCTATCATCTCCGATGCAGAGGACTCCGACGGTTCCATCCCTCCAGGGCAGCGTGTGAGTACTACTGCCCCTGCCCCAACCCTCCCTGCAAAATCGAAGGCACCGGTCAGCACTTCGCCTACGGGCCCCAGTCGAGACCGTAAACGTGTTTCGGACGCCCCGCCTTCGGGCTCGGCACCGAAAAAGAAAACAAAGCCTTCTAGCTCCTCGGCACCGACCAAACCACATGTGCCCGTTACACCGGCACCTTCGGCGCCCGAAACAAAGACCACCCGGCGCCGAAATCCAGTTCGGTCCCCAAATCCGCCTCCAAGCACGCGGATCCCTCTGCACCGAAACCGAAGCTACTCGACGCACCCCCTAAACCAAAGCCGGTCGAGCCTGTAGCTAAACCGAAGGACGCCTCGACGCCTTCTAAAGCAAAGGAACATTTAAAGAAGCCCTCACCACGTTCGGAACCGAAAAAGTCGGCGCCGAAAACCAATATTCAAGAGGAGTAACTGTTTACACCGGATCCAGTCGATCCTAATCAACACAAGATTTATATCAATCCTAAAACAGGACACATTTCCTCTGTGCCACGTCACAAGCCTGTCCCTCCAAAGAAGAAGCACTCTTCCACTTCCCCTATGCCTCCTTCTTCCCCTATACCTCTCTCTAGCACCCCTCCTCTCCACATCCCTATCACACCTCCTCAACCTGCGGATTCTCCCCCACATGAGTATGAGGACAACATGGGGTACGGGGATGACCCTCATAATTTATTTCTGGATCCAGATAATCCACCACAGGATGACTGGGGTTATAATGACCCCCAGACCCTACAGACCTCCCCAGCCCTCCACCTTATCCCACAAAACCATCTCCACCAGATGATCACATAGGTTTTGGGCAACTCATACATAGGGCGGCCGTTTTTCATGGGGTGCATATTCACACCGACCAACCAGAAGAAGATTTTCTTCTAGACACTTTTGAACGGTCTCAAAAAACTGTTCAAACTTTGCCCATGATCAAGGGTGTCATTAAACACGCACCTGAAATTTTTAACGACCCAGTCAGAGCCAGGATCCTTAATCCTAGAGTGGATAAAAATATAGACCTGCCCCCGATGACCACACCTACATCAAAGGTCAGCTCCCCTTGACTCACTGGTCGTTTCTAATGCCAGAAAACGCGCCAATTCCCAAACTTCAGGGGATGCTCCGCCCCCTGATAAAGAATCCAAATTGTTAGATTCCTCTGGCAAACGCGTAGCTGCGCAAGCCACCAACATCTGGCGCATCGCTAACACCCAAGCTCTACTAGCTAGGTACGACAGGGCACACTACGATCAGCTAGAAACCCTCCTTCAACATCTACCTGATCAATACAAAACACAAGCCACTGACCTCATTCAAGAAGGCAAACTTATTTCAAATGCCTCCATTAAGTGCGCCTTAGACGCAGCCGACACCGCCGCTAGGTCAGTTAACACTAGCGTGCTTATCAGACGACACGCCTGGCTTCGCATTTCAGGTTTTAAGCCAGAAGTCCAGACTACCATACTAAACCAGCCATTTAACCAAAACCAACTATTTGGTCCTGCTGTCGACACAGCACTAGAAAAGATGAAGAAGGATACTGACACTGCCAAATCAATGGGAGCATTGCAGTCCCCGCAGCAACGTGGCTCCTTTCGCCGCTCCTTTTACAGAGGGGGCTCCAGGAATACCACCGCAGACAGTTCCTCTTCCTATCGAACAAACACCCAAACCTCTCCTAATAGAGGATACTTTAGGGGTGGTTACAGAGGCAACAACTCTAAGGGCAGAGGTCGAGGTAATAATAACAACACCCGTACCTCCACCACTCCCAAACAGTGACTTTCCTCCACTTCCCCGACCACAACACCCCTGTCGGGGGAAGGCTATCACAGTTCCTGCCTGTCTAGAACTCCATTACAACAGACAGGTGGGTGAGACAGATTATCCAACATGGCTACTGCCTGGAGCCAACAGCTACCCCCCACCATACCACCCAGGCAGCGTCCAATGTCCACAGACCATCTTACACTTTTACAACAAGAGGTACTTTCCCTGCTTCAAAAGCACGCCATAGAGCCAGTGCCTCTGCTACAGCAGGGCACAGGGGTTTACTCCCTGTACTTCCTCATTCCCAAAAGGACGGCACTCTCAGGCCTATTTTAGACCTCAGACCTCTCAATCAATACATACACTCAGATCATTTTCACATGATCACTCTCCAACAAGTGCTTCCCTTACTACAACAACAAGACTTCCTTGCCACATTAGACCTCAAGGACGCCTACTTCCACATTCCCATACATCCTGCTCACAGGAAGTATCCAAGGTTCGTTCTCAATGGGCAGCACTACCAGTTCAAAGTACTCCCATTCGGAGTCACCACTGCTCCAAGAGTGTTTACCAAATGCCTTGCAGTAGTAGCAGCGCATCTACGAAGACAACAAATACATGTCTTCCCATACCTGGACGACTGGCTTATCAAAGCCAAATCATTCAACCAGTGTGTCCAACACACTCACCAAACAATACAAACATTACACAACTTGGGGTTCACAATAAACTATACCAAGTCCCACCTTCAGCCCTCCCATGTCCTTCAATATCTGGGAGCTACAATAAACACTTCCACTGCTCTAGCTTACCCCAGCCCAGCCAGGATAGCCAGTATACAAACCCTTGTCCCCAGGTTTCAAATGCAACACTCTCTTCCAGCCAGAGTGTTTATGCAGCTAATCGGCATGATGGCATCCTGCATTTTATCGTCCCTCATGCAAAACTTCAAATGCGTCCTCTACAAGAGTGCCTAGCGCGCCAATGGAACCAGGCTCATGGACATCTTACAGATCTGGTGTTGGTGGACAGCCGCACACATCGCTCTCTGCAGTGGTGGAACACCGACAATTTGTCCAAGGGGCGGCCGTTCCTAGAGCCGGTTCCACAAGTAGTACTAACCACGGACGCATCCCTTACAGGATGGGGAGCACACCTGTTACATCATACAACACAAGGCAAGTGGACCACTCAGCAGAAGCTGCTCCACATCAACCACCTAGAGTTACTAGCTATATTCCTAGCTCTCAAGTCCTTTCAACTCCACGTACAAAACAAAGCTGTCCTGATCCGAACAGACAACATCACAGCTATGTACTATATACAAAAACAGGGGGACACACTCTCCACAACTGTCCCAACTAGCACAGGACATTTGGAGGTGGGCCATTCCACAAAACATATACCTTCTAGCAGAACACCTACCAGGGGTTCACAATCAGATTGCAGATCTGTTAAGTCGACAGACACAACAGATTCACGAGTGGGAACTACATCCACAAGTTCTTCTACCATTCTTCCAGATGTGGGGCCAGCCAGACTTAGATCTGTTCGCCACACACCAAAACGCCAAATGCCCAACCTTCGCCGCCAGGTTTCCACACCCGCAGTCCAAGGGCAATGCGATATGGATGAACTGGTCCGGCAGATTTGTGTACGCTTTTCCACCGCTCCCACTCATCCCACTTGTAGTACGCAAGCTTCGACAACAGTCTCTAAAAATGATACTAGTAGCCCCTACATGGGCACGCCAACCGTGGTTCACCACACTACTGGAGCTATCAGTAGTCCCATACCAAAGACTACACCTCTCCCCAACAATGCTAACGCAGAGCCATGGAGAGATAATGCACCCAGATCCATCTCAGCTGAACCTTGCAATTTGGCTCCTGAAGTCCTAGAATTCGGTTACCTTAACCTACCCCCAGACTGCATGGACGTTATAAAAGAAGCTAGACGCCCAACTACCAGAGCCTGCTATGCAGCTTAATGGAAAAGATTCGCTATTTACTGCACTAATAATAACATCCAACCATTACAAGCCTCTACGCAAAACATCATTTGCTATTTGCTACATTTGCAAAGATGTAATCTTGCATACTCATCCATACGTCTGCACCTCGCAGCCCTTGCTGCTTACTTACAAAACAGACAACACTTATCACTATTCAAAGTTCCCGCCATTAAAGCCTTTATGGAAGGCCTTAAGCGGATCATACCTCCCAGATTACCACCTTCCCCAGTGTGGAATCTTAATATAGTACTTACCAGGCTCATGGGTCCACCTTTCGAACCCTTACATAAATGTGAACTTCAATTCCTTACATGGAAAGTTGCGTTTCTAATTGCAATCACTTCTCTCAGGAGAGTCAGTGAGCTACAAGCTCTAACTATACAAGAGCCTTTCTTACAAATACATCATAAAAAGGTAGTTCTCAGAACAAACCCAAAATTCCTTCCCAAAGTCATTTCGCCTTTCCACCTTAACCAATCAGTAGAACTACCTGTGTTCTTCCAAAACCCAGATTCCGTGGCAGAAAGAGCTCTCCACACCCTAGATGTCAAAAGAGCCCTTATGTATTACATTGACAGAACCAAATCCTTTCGCAAAACCAAACAATTGTTTGTAGCTTTCTCTCCACCACACAAAGGTAATCCCATCTCAAAAGCTGGGGTTGCAAGGTGGATTGTTAAATGTATCCAAATCTGCTACCAAAAAGCCAAACGCACATTATCAGTTCCCCCTAGAGCGCACTCAACACGCAAACTAGGGGCCTCCATGGCATTCTTAGGGAACATTCCCTAGAAGACATATGTAAGGCAGCCACGTGGTCTACAACACACACCTTCACTAAACACTATTGTGTTGATGTGCAAGCCAAGCAACAAGCTTCCGTGGGCCAAGCTGTCCTTAAAACCCTTTTTCAAACTACTGCAACACATACAGGTGACCACCGCTAGGGAGATACTGCTGTACAGTCTATGCACAGTGTGAGCTCTGCAGCTCACATGCCTCGAACGGAAAATGCTACTTACCAGTATGCATCTGTTCTTGGCATGTAGAGCTGCAGATCCTCACACGCCCACCCACCTCCCCGGGACCTGTATGTGCTCCAGTCCTATCTTAATTAGATACACACACATCTCTTTCCTTTTCTACTAACTCCATCACTCCCCAATATGGCGAAAAACAATCTGAGGATGGAGTCGATGCCCATGCGCACTATTGTCCAAAGGAGGAGTCACCTATCACATGACTACAAAGACTTCTTCGAAGACAACAACAAAGTGCAAGCATCCGAGCCCAACACCAGATGGCGATCTAATGCACAGTGTGAGGATCTGCAGCTCTACATGCCAAGAACAGATGCATACTGGTAAGTAGCATTTTCCTTTTGAAGTTTTTAGGTTTTCTAGATATTTATGATCTTATCCATTATATATTTATATATTTAGATACACATATATATTTTTTATATGATCTTAATTGAATGGTTATAGGCATAGTATACCACTCAAGTGGATACATGAAATTTCCTTTAACTATTTAGGATGCAATTTATATAATGTGTCTATGGGACCATGAATTTATATGACCTTCTGACAATGTTCAGTAGAAATACCAGGAGAGAAAAACATATCTCAATTACATCATATTCCTTTCAGCTAAACTGTCTCTCCAGACCTTGTAGGTGAAGTTTGTCCTTTGAATTTTCAGCATAATAAAAGCACTCAGCACTTTAGTATTGGTTTATCAAAACGTCTGTTTTGACATATATTGTAGTACGTAGTCACTTTAGTAACTAAATATGTTGTAGCAGGTCGTAACTTGACCCAGAAAGAAGATATTTGGTATTAGCATTTGAAGCGGAATACGATTTAATAGTTCTCATTCAAGGAGGATTGTATTTATGGGAGAGGGCAAGTGTGACCTGCTCAACTATAAGATCTGCAATTGTGCATTGTAAATAGGACTACACAAATATGTCATTTTGTTTTTTAAATTTAGTTTTTAAGCACATTTCCACGTTGTATAGAGGGCACTTTTAGGAATTTTAAGGCACTATAAATTAATTTTCGGGACATGATATAATTTGTTCAATTTTAAGCAATATTAGAAGAAAATGTATAGAATTTATATTTTTAAAAGCAATTGTTCTATTCGAATTAAGGCATTTATGCAATGATATGGAGTATTTTTTTTATGTCCATGGAAATGTTTGAGCACTAGCACTTTAAAAATGGGGGCTTCAGTCAGGCAGTGTCATGTGATCAAGGCCGCTTGGACGGCAGAAACGCGTCATGGCTGACATCTGTGTTTGCTGGAAATAAATCAACACTACAGCACGAATTCTGGGTCTGCGCTCGTTATTCTGGGAGGAATTATCACGAGGTGATTGATATATATATATATATATATATATATATATGTGTGTGTATGTGTATATGTGTGTGTGTGTGTGTGTGTGTGTGTGTGTGTGTGTATATATATGTATGTATGTGTATGTATGTACACACACACACATACACACACACATATATATGTGTGTGTGTGTGTATATATATGTATGTATGTGTATATATTTGAACAAAGTTCGCCGCCACCATCGCCTCACACGGACAAAGGACGAAAAGCGGACCCAATGGTTCTTGGTGCAAATCAGGTGTAGTTTATTTTGTGCCCAGCCAATCCGCCATTACGCGTTTCGACCCCCACTCTGGTCTTGATCACATGACGCGTTGCATAGTAAAACAAGCGACCTTTAAAGTGATATAGTGCAGGAAATGACATGAAGTCAAAGTGCAAAGTATGGTAACTGAAGAGTTACTCTTAGCAGCATGTTAAATTCTATTGAATGTGCAAAGCTTTATGCATGTTTCAATAAATAAGCCAATAAATATATAAATATAAATAAATATGCTTATAAATGCTAAAACAGTTATTATAAAACACACAGTGTGTAAAAGAGAAACTTTTGAATTATAGAGTTGCTTTTAACTTTGCAAAGTTGTCCTATAAATGACAACTAAATCCTATATCATGATGCCCAAGTGGGCCTTCAAACATGAATGTCAATCATATTTTTCCCTTGCATTAAATTCACCTAGTCAGCCTTAAATATGTGCAAACAAATGTGTAACTCAATATTTAAAAAAAGTGCAAACTAATTCAAAAATGATGTAAAAAATGATTATATACATTTCATATGTTTTTGAGGAGATAAGACCATACAACATGCCTAGTTTGTTAATCCTCACATTAGATCTCTAAAATATATAAAAACAACTGATTTTGATGCCCCATACATAGTATTCTTTGACCCACTAATCTAGGCTTTCACAAGCATGTGAAAAGGTCTTCGCTGGCATTTAACCCTGCAGGATATTTTGTATCGAGTTCCAATATGTACCGGGTTTCTAGGAGGCGTAACTTCGCCTCCCTGTTTCCACCTCGTTTAAGCGGTAAAACCGTGTCGATAACATAATACTGGAGATACGCAGGGTTACTTTCATGTTTAAGCTCAAAGTGCCTCGCGACTGGGTAAGCCTGATCTTTGCCACTAATTGCCCTTATGTGCTGGAGTATCCTTTTGTGGGCCGGCAGTTTAGTGCTGCCAATATACTTCAACCCACAAGGACACTCCAGAACATAAACGGCAAACTCGGTTTTACAAGTCAGCCTCTTACTGATTGTGATAGGATCTGGTTTGAAAGGGCTATTGTACTGAGTTTTGTTGCATCCCAATTTGCATGCCTTACAGCTAGGACACTTCCTGAATCCCTTACATTGTGCCAACCAAGTGGTTGGGGCTAGCATCTCTGGGCTGCTGCTCTCCAAGGCACTGCTCATTGACAAAGCTTTTCTAAAAGTCAATGCAGACTTGGCTGGAACTAACATACCGATGACCTGATCTCCCTGTACCAAGTTCCAATTACGGTAAAAGATTTTTCTAAGTTCCTGATGTTGACTATTAAAAGTCAGTATCACCCATGGGTGTATTGCTTTGGACATATTGTTCTCTGGTATCTGCTTGATTTTCTGTGTTAGGGCTTCCCTTCTAGACAGACCCCTTGTTTTTCTAATGGCACCGTCTATGATCTCATAAGAATACCCTCTAGCCAAAAATCTCTGCTTGCAGGCCTCCTGCGCAACCTCACATTCACGGTCTGTGCTGCAGATCCGCCTGATACGCAGCATCTCACCATAAGGGATGCTGCGTATCAGGTGCTGCGGATGTTGACTGGTCGCATGCAGGACCGTGTTACCTGCAGTTGGCTTCCTGAACAATCTAGTGGCTAAGCGATCTTGCTCAACATAGACCTCTACGTCCAGGAAACAAACCGATTCAGCATTAATGGTTGATGTGAATTGTAGGTTATAGCAGTTCTTATTGAGTGTGTCCACAAATTCATCTGCACCCAACTTCGTGCCCCTCCAAATCATAAGTAAGTCATCAATGTATCGTAAATATACAATCACATGTTCATGCATGATCGCCTTGTTTTGTCCCATAAGGACCTGCTCCTCCCACAGCCCCATATGCAAACAGGCATAGCTGGGGGAGAAGCAGGCCCCCATTGCGACTCCCCTGATCTGCTGATAGAGCTGGTTGCTGAACATAAAAAGTTCTGTTCTAAACATGCCGATATCATTGAGATCAACATCTTATTATGTATGTAGTAGTGCATTGGACGCAAATTTAAATAATGTTCCACAGCTTTGAGGCCATCACAGTGCCTAATAGAGGTGTAGAGAGATGCTACATCAAGAGTTATTAAAAACATATCCGGACCCCACACCACATGCTCAATTTTGCGTAAAAATTCTGATGTGTCCTGCACATAAGATGCCAGTCCTTTAACCCAGTCTTGTAAAAAAATAATCTACATATTTGGAAGTGTTCTCCATTATGCTATCAATGGCAGAGATGATGGGTCTCCCAGGTGGTTTATCGACGCATTTATGAATCTTGGGGATGAGATAAAACGTGGGAATAACTGGATGTTCTTTTTTTTTTTTTTTTTTTTTTTTTTTAAACGATACTCCTCATCCGTAATAGATCCTGCACTCTTCCAAGCCAGTAATTTGAGATAATGGTCATTCCATGCTGCTTTCACCAAAGTGGATATTGCTCTTTCTATAGCATGAGGAATCAGTCAATTGATACAAAGCTTCCTCCATATACAGTTGGCGCGGCCATAGAACAAGATTTCCACCTTTTATCCGCTCTTTTCACAATGATGTTGTTATCCGATTGCAGTTTTTTCATTAGCTGCTTATAGCACATATTTTGGTTATCAATGCCATGGCGGACTTTATTCGTTGCTATGTACAGTTTTTTCAAATCCTTGGTTACTAGATCTTGATAAACATCTAAGTTATCATGCAGCATGATTGGCTGGAATACAGATTTAGGTTTAAAGGGCGTTGAACAAGGTCCTCTGCTGTCCAACAAACCTTGATTTTTAGCAGACATATCACAGTTTTGTTCATTTTGGAGGGACCAAGGTACCTGAAACAGGTTATAATCACCAGCTGTCAAAAGTGAGGGGCTGCTGATGGCTGTATCTATGGTAGATGTCGTTTTCTTTCTAGGTTGTAATATATGGAATTTGTTGAGTTTCAATTTTCTCACAAACCTGAAAGTATCCATGCGCGCATCCGCGTAGTTGAAGTTACAGGGTGGACTGTATGATAGTCCTAATCCCAGAATACGTTTCTCTGCCGATGTTAATTGCAGCTCAGTTAGATTAACTACTTCATTGGAGTTTGCGCTGGATTCCGATTCTGGAATCGATTCCATCTGCCCCTTGTTGGTTTTTTGCCAGTAGTTTTGCCTTCTTTTGTGACACCATCTTCTTTTGTTACGTTTGAAGTTATATCTTTGGTTTTGCCGCCAGATATCCCCCGGGGTCTCAGTGTGTCCCTTCTGTCTTGACACAGGCAATTCACTTCCTGTGCCAGGGACAATTTGGTAAACCCCAAGGTATCTGTTTTTGCGATGTCTGTCTCCCTCTGGTTCACTCTCAGCAGCGGAACTCAGGTCTGAAATCGAAGTGGATGCTTCCGTGGCCTCTCTGGTTTGCCTTTGAAATGGTCGGTTCACTTTAGCCTTGACTGCATCATATCTGCGGGCGAAAGTGAACACTTGTCCATTTTGATAGTCTGCCTTATCCCTCTCAAACTTAAAGGCCTTTCTTCTTTTAATGATATCTTCATCCTTACTGAGGCGGGCCAACATGTCATCCCTCAATTTCTTGACAAGCTCCGTTATCTCTAATTTCCCAATTTCCACCTCTAACATTTCAACCTGGGTTTGTAGCTTGACACGGTCACTTTCCGCGTATTTTACCAGGATCCCCATAAGTTTACTAGACGATTCCAAATTTGACTCCGCCCATTCCGTAAGCATCGCAGGGTCGGGGTTCTCATAGCTGGGTGCTAAGGTAATTCGCAAACCTCTTGGAACTCTTCCGACCTCTAAATAGCGGGACAGGGATTTATACTCCCACCATTTACTTTGTTCCGAGCGCATCAACTTTTCCAGTCTTTTAAACATGTCTCTAATGGAAGGGCTTTCTGTAGATGGGGTGCTGTTGTGCTCAACAGTTGTCGACCCCCAGCCGGGGAGTCATTAAACATGGTGTAAGAAAGTGGCTCTGTATATACTGCACCAAAGTAAGGTTCAGTGTGCACAGAGTCCACAGTCCCCAGAGGTTTGGCAGAGGCTAAAGTTAGATATAACCTTACTCTCTAAAGTGGTAGCTTGGTCGAGCAGTAAGGCAGTATCAGAGGACAGTGTAAAGCATTTGTTGTACACACTCAGTCAGCAAATGAAGCCACACACTCAAGAACTGAACTCTAGGCCAATGGTTTGTATATAAAAATATAGTTGTTTTATTTTAGAACCAACAATGGGTGTCAAAATATACTTTCTCAGAATGAGATGCTTTAGTTAACTACTGTTCAATTGGCAATAGACTTTTGAATGCAATAGTTACAGTTGTTGCAATATGCAACACAATTTTAAACACAATTATACATTGAGCTCAATGGAAATTTCTGGTTAAATGCAATAGATTACTTTTTGGATTACTTTTCTAACCACGGGACTGGATCTTGGATTCAGTCCCGGGACACTTCCTGTAAACAGGTGAGAAAAAGCGTTTTGGTTATGGTAGTGATTTTTGAGGAATATTACTGTATTTCAAAAGTTGACACTTAGAAACTTTTCTGGGTAAAATTACCAATGTTATCCTAGGGAAGGAAATACAGTTTGCAAGCAAAGTATGTTTACGTTACTTTTGTAATCCAGTGCTGGACTCCTAGGTTCAGCACTGGGACATTTACTTAAAACAGGTAAGTAATTACGTTTTTGTAGTTTGTACGATTTTTAAAGAATATTTGTATGATTCAGAAATCGACACTTAGAAACTTTTTCAACAAAAAGCAGGCAACGATATCCTATGAGAGGAATTTCCAGTTACTGGTAAGTACGGTAAAAATTACTTTTCATGGTCGGTACTGGACTAAAAGATGCAGTACTGAGGTCTCTCCTGATAGTAGGTGAGTAATTCGAATTCGTTACTGTTGTGATTTTTAAGCAATATTTTGGTATTTCAAAAGTGGACACTTAGAAGAAATTTCACAGAAAACCAGTCAATGGATCCCTATGTAAGAAAATTCAATTCGCCGGTAAGTTACTTTTAACGTTACTTTTGTAATCCAGTGCTGGACTCCTAGGTTCAGCCCTGGGACATTTACTTAAAACAGGTAAGTAATTACGTTTTGGTAGTCTGTACGATTTTTAAAGAATATTCTTGTTTTCAAAAGTCGACACTTAGAAACTTTTTGGAAGAAAAAGTGTCCATGTTATCCCATGAGGAAAAATGAGTTATCGGTCTCGAGGTAAGTAATCGGTCTTTTGAGTTAGGGTTCTGGGGTTAGACTCAGGGGTCTCCCAGGGTCAGTGATGCACTGTTGTTGCACCCTCAGCGGCACTAGGGCGGCCGGGTGCAGAGTGTTGAGGCCCAATGTTATCCTATGGAGGATAGGGGACTCCGGTTGGTGGCGGCTGGCAAGCAGGCCACGGGGTTGTGGGAGCAAAGCTCCTAGGGTTAAGCTCAGGGCACGTTGGGGACCAAGTTAGCACCAAAGAGGCACCCTCAGCGGCACTAGGGCGGCCGGGTGCAGAGTGCTGTTTTGAGGTCGGGTGCCCTGTTGATTTCAATGGAAATTTTCGGTTTTGGTTTTCAGCTGCAGGCTCGGTCCAGGAAGACTTCCAGGAGGAACCAACAGCTGGGCAGGTAAGTTGGAGGGCTCGGGGACGTAGGTGCACCTCGGGTTCCTTTCTCCAGGGCGCAGGGCGTCTGGATGCAGGGGTGTCTTTTGAGGTCGGATTTCACCTTACCGGGCCACTCGCGGTTGGGGGTTCTCCGTGCAGAGGCTGCAGGCGACGTCGGGGAGTCCTGGAGGGGTCAACCCACGGTGGACTCGGACTCTGGAGAGCTGGGGGACCTCGCTGGGACCGGTGGGCCACTTGAACTCGGGCTGTAGGCGACGGGTGCAGTGGTGGTTCCAGGCGTCGGGTTTCTTTCTCCTCAGCAGGCTCGGAGTCTTTGTTTGGTGTTTCTTTTGAACAGAGCTGCTGTTCACAGGAGATCCGGTCTTTGTTGAAGGCAGTCAGTCCTCCCTGGGGTTCTGGAGGTCGCTGGCTGCAGGACAAGACTATTTTTGGCGCAGGATCTCTGGAAACTGCAGACGGGCCGGTAGGGCTGGGGCCAAGTCAGTTGTTCTCTGCAGTCTCCTCTGCTGGGCGTCTTCTTTCGTCCTTTTTCTTCTTAGGTTGCGGGAATCTAAGGAAGGAAGGTTCAGGGTGCCCCTAAATACTAGATTTAGGGGCGTTACAGGTAGGTAAAGGGCAGGGACCAATGGGTCCCTGCCCTGGGGTGGGTACACCCCTATCCTGCCACTCTCCTGTGGGAGGGGGCAGGAGCCTAGTCCTGATTGGGCAGGGCTCCCCATCTTCAAGATGGCGAGAGCCCGGAGATGTGCTTCACCTCGCCTCCCCCACCTGAGGGGTGGGGTTGGCAGAGGGTGGCACACCCCTTTCCTCCCTTGGTGTTTCCCTCCAGTCTTCCCACCAGGATGGGGGAGGAACCGGTGGGGACCAGTTGCTGAGTACAGCAAGTGGTCTGGGGAAGCTCACAAAGGCGGAATGCCTTTGAAGCTTCCCCCTGCCCATCCTGGGGAGGGGGCCTAGCACCTCACCCAGGACGTGCATTGTTGCAGGCCCGGGAGAGCGGATGGCTCTCTACCCAGGGGTCCAGCAACATGTCTGCTGTGTGGCAGCCTAGGCAGCCCCTCAGACAAGACGTGGATTGTAGGTTAGGTTCAGGGGGTAACTCTAAGTTGCCCTCTGACGTGCATTTTACAGTAAATCCCACACTGGCATCAGTGTGGGTTTACTGTGCTGAGGAGTTTGATACCAAACTTCTCAGTCTTCAGTGCAGCCATCATGGTGCTGTGGAGTACGTGCTGACGACCTCCCAGCACCATATACTCGGAATGGCAGCCCTGCACTTACAGTGCCCAGGAATGGGCCTGGGTACTGTAGGGGCACAGGGCTCATGCACCTGTGCCCTCACCACTGGCATAGGGCACCCAGCTAGAGGGGTGACTGAGGTATGCCAGGGCAGTGTGTTTGTGGGCATGGCACACAGGGATGTGTGCCATGTCGACTCTCTGTTTTGTTCTGCACCAAGACACTCAGCCTGCAAGGGCAGTGTGTGTGTGTCAGGGTACAGGGCCTCTAAGGGTGGCACAATAAGTGCTGCAGCCCTTAGGGGTCTTCTCTGGTCACAGTGCCCTGGGTACCTAGGGTACCATTTACCAGGGGCTTACCTGTGGCCAGAGATGCCAATTGGGTTTAGGCTGAGTACAGTTTTTAGGGAAGGAACACAGGCCCTGGGTACCTGATTGGCAGGGATCCAGGGCACACCAAGGAAAAGTGCATCAGTTATCAGGCAAAAAGTGGGGGGGTTACTGCAACAGAAACCCACTTTCCTACACATGGATGTAGCTGCCTCCTCACGGTTACGCAACGCGTTGGCGGATATTATTGCTGCTAGGTTGTGGCTCCAATTATAAACAAGATTTAAAACGGTCGCTAGTATCTTGAAACAATGTCCAATCTTAGCGCCGTGCACACTCCCACACTGGCGTATCCGCCGGATCCTACCTTGACAGAATGCCTGGCGCTCTCTCCGGTCAGCCGACACGGATTACACCGACTTCCGCATTAAAGGCAGGTCAATATGCGGCAACCAGGGGCTCCTGCAGCTTGCTCCTCGCCGGAGTTGTCCAAAATCAGTTCCGGGTAACCAGAACCGGCTGCTTCCTGCTGCTGTGCCCCCTCGGGGGAGGGGTTCCGCTTGTACCGCTGAAGCAACTCGGTACTTAAATGAACAAAGTTCGCCGCCACCATCGCCTCTTACACTTTACGCAGAATTGTGTGTCACTTCGGACAAATCCCAGGTTCATTCCCAAAGTACCGACGCAATTTCACCTGAATGAGCCGGTGATGCTACAAACTTTTTTTCCAAATCCATCCAGCCCTGCTGAACGGGCTTTGCATTCTTTAGATGTAAAAAGATGCTTAAAATTTCATCTTCAGAGGACAAAAACTATCAGAAAATCAGACCAATTGTTGGTGGCCTATGGTCAAAGAAAACAAGGAACCGCAGTGACAAAGGCCACAATAGCCAGATGAGTCGCATCGGCCATTCAATTCCGTCACGAAAAAGCCACTAAACCTCTGACAGTGAGGGCTAAGGCGCATTCCACCAGAACTGTTGCTGCATCCACTGCACTATTTGCTGGTGTTACACTGGACAAAATATGCCGTGCCACGACATGGAAAAATGTCTACACGTTTACAAGACATTACTGCCTCCAATCTGCACAGAGGGAGGATGCAGCGGTTAGCCAAGCTGTGTTACGCCACCTTTTTCAATAAGGTCCGAGTTTTCTCATTGAGATTTTTATATGCAATTGATATACTGTTTGTTTTCCTCTCTTTAATTATGTTGCATTTATTACTAATGTATTTTGTGTGTATGTATATATATATATATATGTGTGTGTGTGTATGTGTGTGTATGTGTGTGTGTGTGTGTATGTGTGTGTGTGTGTGTGTGTGTGTGTGTGTGTATATATATGTATGTATATATGTGTATGTATGTGTATATGTATGTATATATGTGTATGTATGTGTATATGTATGTATATATGTATATATATATATATATATCGCAAAGTTACCTGAATGCCCACCTGTAATAAGACTGCGCTCTTCTACATACCATAGAGATCCATTCCTCCTAGCGTAAAGTTCTCTCTTCCGATATCATTTTGGTATTTTTTACTTTTTCCCATTTCCCGACACACTACTATATTTGATCTATGGTTTATTGTTGTAATCACACATGGACATTCATTCCACGTTAGAAACGCAGGCCCACTGGGGCAGCACTTTTCTGCGACACCTCCCTCTCTCCATCAGCCGCCTCACAGTACAGCCACATGAGCTATTCTTCTCCCTCTACCACCATCCCACTATTTGGGTAATACAAGCACATTTTATTTGCATCAGCGCAGGCTGTACCTTAGACACAGTTCAGGGTTTACACGCAAGCGCAGGGAGACACAGCTATTATATGCCCTGGGAATGTTTATTTTCACTCCCAGTAAGGCAACATCAGTGATGGATGTAATTTCCTTTATTTTAGTGCTATTCTTTTTCGTCACTGTATGTGAGGCCAACACTATTTTATTTTAATTATGGAGAAAACGGAGGTGTATCTCACAATTCAACTTGTCACTTCTATGTCCATGGCACTCGATTCTATGTGCCGCTCAATGCAAGATCAAATCATGTCTGCAGGTCGGGAATTAGTGACAGCACACACTTTTCATTTTTCTCACTATGAGATACATTTGAGTGATATATTTAAACTCAAATTAGAATGTGTTTTATTTTCGTTACCTGTAAAATCCTTTGTATATTATTTGTTTTGGTTTATTCTGCATTGTCATGGTACACAGCCGTAGATTAGCTTCTATGTCTATGGTTGGTTCCGGTTGCTACGGCAACCTTGGGAGAATGTTGAACATGTATTTAAGATGTAAAATGGCAGAGCTTTGTATGCAGTGAACAAGGCGGTCTTGCCGCCGAAACGCGTCTGACCTTTGTTGGAATAAATCGCCATCTGTGCCAAAATTCTCACGGAGTCGGTGCCTGTTTGCTTGACGCTGTCAGGATGGAATAATATGTGTGTATATATATGTATGTGTATATATGTATGTATGTGAATATATATATGTATGTGTGTGTGTGTGTGTATATATATATATATATATATATATATATATATATATACATATATATATATATATATATATATGTATATCGCAAAGTTACCTTGAACAGAATAGCCCACACAGGGTAAGTTCAGCCAACAGATTTAATGCGAGCTGCAGCGTGATTAAGCAGGACACCGCAGACGCATTCAAGTAGCCGACGACGTTTCGGGCCCCAGCCCTTTATCACAGGCTTTGAAGGTGTGCGGAGAAACTTTGCATTTTTAAAGGCACCTGGATTCTTCACAATACCCGCCCTAGTGGGCGTGTCCACTCACATGGCCTGCTGGTATTGGTAGTACCTTCATTTTATCTCGTTAGTTGCTTGTTTAGTCCGCACAAATGTCACTAAAATAAATCCCAAGTGGGTTGTTGCAATGCCATGCGCCACTCCACTGCATATTTCTGCTCACATTACCGGCACCTGTCCTGACACAGAGTTCGCCGTTTGACGTTCTCCCAGATCCGCAGACACGGCGGAGCTCTTTCCACGGCTAGGCTTGCCGTTAAAACATAATCCGCAAAGTTACCTTGAACAGAAGAGCCCACACAGGGTAAGTTCAGCCAACAGATTTAATGCGAGCTGCAGCGTGAGTAAGCAGGACACCGCAGACACATTCAAGTAGCCGACGCGTTTCGGGCCCGCGCCCTTTATCACAGGTTTTGAAGGTGTGCGGAGAAACTTTGCATTTTTAAAGGCACCTGGATTCTTCACAATATATATATATATATATAGGGACATAAGTCATAGTTTGTATATCTTTTAGTTGTACAATTTGCTTTATGTTTATAGCAACGACTAATTAGACCTTTATAAGTTTGCGATGTGGTCATAACAATGTTTGAAACCTCGAAGGTATACTGGGAGTTTACGATTATACGTCTCCCGCCATCCGCAAATGACAGTACAGTAATGGTACTGCTTGCTACTCTGATTCAGGCATGTGAATCTATGAAAGATACCCCAATACTGGATAAGAAAACAAGTTACTTACCTGTAACTACAGTTATCCAGTATTGGTATCTTTCATAGATTCACATGCACCCACCCTCCTCTCCGTAGAGTTAGTTCTCTGTGATTTATGTTACTTCTCACTTGTGCGCGGAAAATCTGAGGAGAACTTGCCTCTGCTGGGAGTGTTCTAGAGGGTGCTGGTAGCTGATTGGTTGGAGTTCATTTTTAGTCCTTTTTCCTATAAGGACGCAGATAGCCTACTAATGTTGGGCCCTTGGCCTCTGTTAGCCTATTTATTATCTATGGCACTACTTTTGTATTTTACGGTGGGGCTCCCATCTCGACGACGGGGAATGATTCAGGCATGTGAATCTATGAAAGATACCAATACTGGATAACTGTAGTTACAGGTAAGTAACTTGTTTTCCTATCCCCCATTCTCTAGAAGAAGCTCGGAGTTTGTGAGCAAGTGGTTCGAGGGCAAGGGCGAACAGAATGGGAGAGAGGGGGCATCCCTGTCTAGTGCCACGTTGTATTTGGTATGGGTCCGAAATGTATGCTCCCGTGCGCACCCTCGCTGTAGGAAGAGGATATAATAATTGGATCCAGCGCGTATAATCCCACGGGATCCCGAATTTCGATAATACAGACAGCATATATTCCCAACTCAATGTGTCAAACGCCTGAGTAAGATCCAACGCGATGCATCCTGCTTTGGAGGTGGTCTCGGTACAGGAAAACATAATGCTGCAGAGTTTACGTATGTTTAGGGATGTACTGCGACCAGGGACAAAGCCACATTGGTCAATATGCACCAGTTTTGATATTAAGGGTTGTAGGCGGTTAGCCAGGATTTTGCTCAAGATCTTAAACTCCGTATTCAGCAGCGATAGAGGGCGATATGAAGCTAACAGAGAGTGATCCTTCCCGGGTTTAGGGAGCGAAGTTATTAATGCTTGTGTCGTGGATGGAGGGAGTGCGCCAGACTCGTAAGCTTCCGTGTACAGTTTGTGAAGTTGTGGGGCCAGTTGTTGTGTATAAGTTGCGTAAAATTCAACAGGTAAGCCATCCAACCCCGGGGTTTTGTTTCTAGGGAGGTCCCTGATTGCAGCCTTTATCTCCATTAATGTTATAGGATCAGCTAACATTTTCCTGTTCTCGACAGAGACCTGTGGTAGTTCTATTGAATCTAGGAATACAGCAACTTCCGAGTGAGCAATCTTTAGCGGGCAGTGTATAATGCTTTATAGTAGTCATAAAATGCTGCATGTATGTCCAGTTGTGTAACAACCTTAATATGTTGGGGTGACAAAATTGCAGTGATGGGAGCGGGGGGAACAGCATTCCTCAGAATCCGTGCCAGCAGTCCCCAAGCCATTCTTAAAGCGTATTCTTATCTGACAGGATGGGGAGCTCATCTGCAAACTCTAACTATTCAGGGTATATGGGATCCCAAACATCAGGGTCTCCATATCAGTTACCTAGAGCTTCAAGCTGTTCACCTAGCATTGAAAGCGTTCCTAACTCACCTAATCAACAAGGTTGTACTGATCCGAACGGACATTACAACCATGTACTATCTGCAAAAACAAGAGGGGACTCACTCTCTGTGGTTATCGCGCCTAGCACTACATCACAACATACATCTGTAGGAAAGTGCCTCTTTTTGCATGGTTACCCCCCCCCCCATACACACTTTTTGCCTGATATCTGATGCACTTTGACTATGCACGGGGTCCCTGCCAATCAGGTTCCCAGTGCCCGTGTTCTTTCCCAAAACGGTATCTTTTTCTCCACAGTTGGCACACCTCTGGATTACATGTAAGTCCCTTTTAAGAGGTACCAGTGGTACCAAGGGCCTTGTGACCAGAGAGGGTCTCGAAGGGCTGCAGCATGTATTGTGCAGCCCTCCGAGACCCCTCACCAAACAAATACATACTGCCATTGCAGACTGTGTGTTGTGGTGTAGACAAACTGAAGACTCGACATGGCACACCTCCCTGTGTGCCATGCCCTCCAACCACTACCTGTGGCATAGGTAAGTCACCTAGTCCTCACAGCCCTAAGGCAGGGTGCACTATACCACAGGCAAGTGCATAGATGCATGAGCAATGTGCCTCTACAGTGTCTGTGCCATTCACAGACAATGTAAGTGCAGTGGAGCCATATTGAGTACATGGGATGGGAGTTTGTTATTATGAACTCCACCGCTTCATGAAGGCTTTACTAAATGCTAAGGAGTTTGGTATCAAACTCCTCAGCACAATAAACTCACACTGATGGCAGTGTTTGATTTATTACAAAATGCACTCAGAGGGCATCTTAGAGATGCCACCTAAAAAACAACCTACTCCCTCGTGTCCAGCTGACTGGTCTGCACCAGCATGCCACACACAGACATGTTTCTGACCCCCTGAGGTGGGAGCCCTTGTGTTCTCGTGGGTTTGGGACACAGGCTGTTTGGGGAGGAGGTGCTTCACACCTACCCTCAAGCAGGAACAGCATTCAGGGCGGTGAGCCTCAAAGGCTTCCTGCCCTTTGATGTGCTAGCCAGGGCCTCCCCATATGGTGGAGATGCCCGCCTCCTTGACCAAGCCCCAAGGTTGGGGGAAAAATTAGTAGTCAAGAGAGGTGTGTCCCCTCGCAGCCTGGACCACACCTAAGCTGCCCTGGACCGAGGTGGCCCCCCTCCTTAGGAAATCCTACATCTTGAATTGAAGGATTTGACCCAATCAGGTTAGTGGGGTGCCCCCTCTCCAAAGAGAGGGGACATTCTAAGGGTGTAATCACCCTAAAGGCAAGTGGCCCATTGGCTACCATCTGCCAGTACCTGTAGCACCCCTGAATTCAGTATTTATGGGCACCCCTGAACCTTGATGCTCCGATTCCTCTGACCCCCCCACCCCAAAGAAGAGGAGAAAGAAGACGCCGTGCAGCCGAGCCTGGAAGACGACTACTGATTTGGCCCCAGCCATACCAGCCTGTCTCCTGCTTCTCGAGCCTGCGAAGAAGAAGCCTGTCCCATGACCAGCAACTTCCAAGAACCCCAGGAAGACTGCCACTCTTAAGCCAAGACAAGATCTCCAGAGGACAGCGGCCCGGTCCAGAAAAACTCCATCTTCAAGGATCCCTGATCCAGGCGGATCCGCGACCCCTCCCCACTGCAACCGACCCCCACTGCCCATGTTCTAATGGCTCACATGTCCTGTGAAGTCTCCCCAGTGATCCTCACCTCGTCTCCTTCAGTGGCTGACCTCACCTGGAGCCCCACAAAGTCGCCTTCAGCCAGAACCCATAGGGTTCCCCCGACCGCAACCGGCTCCATTAAAGTAAACCAAACACCATAAGGCAACCCTGCATCCTACACCCCCGACCTTGGGGAGCCCAGCAGACTGTGCTCGGGTGTCCCTCAACTCTCCAACTTAACTGCCCAGCCGGTGGTCACCTTCATTCAGCCTCCTGGCCCGAGCCTGCAGCCCCTCTGTGCGACCGAGATTCCCTATTGAAACGCATTGGGCGCCCAATGCTGATTTTGTACTCTGCACTCGGCCGCCCCTGTCCCGCTGGTGGTGTTCTTTTGGTGCTGCCTTGTGGCCCTCCCTTTGCTGATCTTAACACACGGGGCCTGTGCCCTGAAACCGAGGGTATCTACCTGCAAACAGTGCCTCTTCGAGGTACCCCCAGTCTCCATCGACTAACATTGGGCTCAGAGACCTCGGCACCTGGCCGCCCCAGTGCCGCTGGTTGTGCAGTACCTCCTTGAACTGACCCTTGCCCAATGTTAGTCCAGACCCCCGAAGACTGGAAATGTAAGTAGAGTACTTACCTGCTAATACATAACACTGTTTTCCTTGCATAGAATTGGATTGCATTCTATCCCTTGCATATAACTATCTTTTTCAAGTATACTATTTGCTACTGTTTCTGTTTGGCAATACAAAAGTTTTTTCAAGACTGTAAAGCATTTCTACTGCCTTGCAAAACTGTTCCTACTGCATTTTTAAAAGTATTACTACTTTGAAAACTGTTACTTTCTTGCAACTGAGTACTTCTTGGTTCTAGAAATAAAATAACTGAATAATTACTTTTTATATAAAACAATTGGCCTGGATTCAGTCTTTGAGTGTGTGTGCTATCATTTCTTGCCAGTGTGTCCAATAAATGCTTATCACAGCCCTCTGATAAGCCTAACTGCTTGACCAAACTACCTCAAATAGAGATTTTAGAATTAACTGCTTAAGCCTTTGTAAGCCTCTGGGGATCCACTGGACTCTGCACACTATACCTTACTTTGGTATAGTATATACAGAGTCCACTTAATATCATCTCCTGGCAGAACATGCATCAGGCACAACCAATCAAGCTGCAGACCACCTCAGCATGACGCAGCAACAAGTCCACGAATGGGAACTCCACCCCCAAGTACTCCAACCATACTTTCAGAAGTGGGGGGTTGGGGGGTGTTTCCACAAATGGACTTATTTGGAAACCCAGAAAACTCAAAATGCCCAAACTTCGAGTCCAGGTTTCCATATTCATTATCCAAAACCAATGCCCCATGGATGAACTGGTCAGGGATATTTGCCTACGCTTTTCCCCCTCTCCCACTACTACCATTTGTTGTCAGAAAGCTCAGGCAGACATCACTCATCCTAGTTCTCATAGCTCCCACCTGGGCTCGGCAACTGTGAGAAGTTGGCCTGGTATATGCTGTTCACTAATTAAAGTGGACACCTTGCACCAGGGCAAATCGACTCTTATGGTAGATAGGTTTAAGACAACCTTTTAAAGAAAGCTATCCTAGTGGTAGCTGTGGAGAGCAGCCTTCAGGCTAAGTCTCGGAGGAATGTAAAGCAGCTTGTTTTACCATATAATCTCTTGAATCACCAAATGAAAAGACACCACACAGGTATATATATCAAATATATATGTATTTATTTCTAAATAACTCTCTACTAATCTCTTTATGAGATTAGAAGACAAACATATGCACAAATCAACGTTTCACAATAAGTTAAGCACAAAATATGGCTGGGGCCCTAGGGGCGTACCAGACCATATACTAAGTAAGAGACTTAGGGACAACGACTTGCAGGGAGACAAGGCCTAGGGCCTTCAGAAGTGCAGGGGCCTCACGAAACCACCCAAGGCAGGTAAGTAAAGGACCCACGGGGACGCGTGCAGTGTGGATACACAGGCGCGGATCGCCGTTAACTTCAATGGGGCAAGTCGCGGTTGGAAATAAAGAGTTTTAGGATACTTCGGGAGAACCTACAAGCAAGTCACTTACAGGGTAAGTAGTTCTAGGGCCCACACCCACAGGAGCACCGTAGTGCTGGAGTTACCTCACCCAGGAAGCCGGGTGCATAGGTGTCCTTTGGTGTCGGGTCGCGGCGTCGTTTTCAATGGCGAACAAAGAAGACTTGCTGCTTGCGGGAGCTGAAGAAGTGTCCGGTGGAATCCAAGCCTGGATTCTGAAGAAGGATGACCTGAAAGCAGAGGGGACAGTGTTCAAAGTCACTTGGCAGTGACCCGGGGCAAGGAAGATGGATGCCCACCGTCGTCGGTCGCTTCAGGTCGGTTGCGGGTGTCTTGACTCTTCAGCCACGTGGTCCAGGAGGCGTCGACGACGACCAGGAGCTGGATTCGGTGTGTCCTCGACGTCTGCAGCTGACTGCGGTGTCGGCAACTCGATCGGAGCCAACAAGCCTTGGCAGCCGCAAGTCTCGGGGAGATGAAGAAAAGTCGATGGCGCAAACCAGCAAGGTCTGAGGGACTCACCCAGCGAGGGTAAGTCAGGGCAGGCCTGGAGCAACCAGGGGAGCCCTTTGGTTTCTTTTAAGAAGTCTTCTGGGGACCCACAAGCCGGCGGGCAAGGGATCGCGAAGACACCTCGGGCGGAATCACTCAACAGGGGCCCACGGTCACTCGGGACGGTGTAGGCCTCTGATCTTCGGAGGGATTCCTGCTGGAGGTCGGGACCACACGTGGTCCAAAGCACAAGTTCGTAGAACGTTGTGAAGGGGTTGCACTCGACAATAGTGCACGGTACCCAGGGGTCGCGGTTCCTCGTTACTCGTGGGGTCCACTTGCCTCAGCTTCGCTGGGGACTCACGATGGCCTGGGAGAGGTCAGGAAATCCACTTTCTGGGCTGCAGGGACTTCGGACTCCGGCGGGAGCGGCGTAGTTTGCGACCGTCGTTGTCGTTTTGGTGCCTGCCAAGCAGGGAGTCACTCCTTGACTCCAAGGGAGATTCTTCTGTCTTCCAAAGGTAGTGGAACGTCGAAGGGCCAGGATTCTTCTGTAGAGCGTCGTCCAGGGGTTATCTGCTTTGCAATGGCAAGGTTCCCCCTCTTATACTAAAAAGAGGGGATGGACTAGCTCTATGACCCCACCTATGGGAGGGTCAAGGGAGGGGGTGGCTACACCCACTTCCCTTTGTCCAGTTTCGCGCCAGAGCAGGGGCAGGTAGCCCCTGAGCTGGTTTGAACTGGCATATGCACAGAGGAGCCTTCTGCTCCCCGAGTGCAGGACTTCAAAGCACTCTAAGAGTACACTCACCCAGCCCCAATACACTAAACCCTGTCTGGAAGGTGGTTACACCTCCCTGTGACAGGATGCCTATTGTTGGGCTTCCTCCACTGCGAGTTTCGGTCATCAGCAGGAGGGCAGCCCAGTGTCTGTGACTGGTGGCATCCATTTTGTGATGCCAGGGCTCTTTAGGATTCTACCGCGTTTCCACAGCAGGTACATGTCTTCTCCCTCTAGAAGGGTGGAATGCTACCCCCGCCGCCAAGATTGGCGGGGGGGTAGTATTCCAAGATGTTTGACACCAAACACGACATGTTTTGATGCAGCCATTCCAAAGTTAGCATTTACCGCGAGGATATAATGCACTTAAGAGTATATGGTTTAACCGCATCCACAAACAGCACCAGAGAATAGACTCTGAGAGCTGCAGAGGGGCCCTGCTCAGGCAGAGGCACCCCCTCACATAGAAGCCAAGCACCCTGCCCTCAGGATTGATAGGTCCTGCCTTAGGGGTGACTGATAGGTTTATATGTGTGTGCAGGAGAGATATAGGTAACCTATATCTCAGTGAGGGGTGCTAGCACCACCTCACCCAGGCTGCAGTAGCAGGCCTGTGGTGTCAGATTTAGACTGCTTCCCAGGGGTGGCATAACACATGCTGCAGCCCCTGGGAGGCCTGTGAAGTACCTATGCCCTTGGCACCTAAGGTACCATATACTAGGGACTCATAAGGCACCACAGTATCCAATCACTAGTGCACCTAGAGTGCACTCCATGTCGTTTAGAGAGAACAGAGAGGCTGGGGCCCTGATTGGCAGGGACCCAGCCAGACTATAGCCAGAAACCAGTGCTAACATCAGAAAAAAAGTGGGGGCAACATAAGAGGCAGATCCTACTCTCCTACAGCAACCATGGTTCACCACACTACTGGAACTCTCACAAGCTCCCCACAAGAAACCTCCCCTCAACCCGGACCTTCTCACAGAACCATGGAAAAATCAGACATTCCAATCCCAAGGAAATGAATCTTGCCATATGGCTCCTGAAATCCTAAACTTTGGATATCTAATCCTTCCACAGCGATGTATGGACATTGTAGGAAGCTGGTTCTGTATATGGTATACAATGTAAACATGAATCGGTAACCCGCACACCAAATGTTTTCCAAATTTATCAGAAAGTTAATCATTTTGGGATGCTATCCTGGTGAGTGCACCATTCCGTTGCACCAAGAAATATTCCATAATGAAGCTGATGCATAATCATTGTATCAGTCCCAGGATGCACAACAACCAATTAATCGTACTTTGCATTGTTTTATAGGCGAGACTAGTAATTTCGATTTTCAAGTGTTTGCACAATGCCTGTCCAGGCCTTTTTTACAGCATGTCAAAATTATCCATTCTTAATGACGTAATATCTATGACCCAATGCATTTTGGGCATTGCGTCCTTCTTAAAAGGCGATTATGAGGGGGAGATTGATCAGCCTAGCGGCCTTTCAGAATAAAGAAACTAGAAATAAGATAAAAAACGTGGCTGGAGTAATACAAAAGCTAGTTCAGGAAACAGAGCACACTAGTGGTCTTCAAGAATTGGAGACTATTGAAGGGAAAGTAAAGGGTACTAAGGATGACCTAGCCAATGATTTAGAGGCAATACATAATAAGAAGGTGGGAAGTATTTTAAGCTCTCCCACATAAAGATCAAAAAGGTTTTATTAAGGGGAGGCAACTTCATGAATTGACACATGATCTGATCGGAGCAATAGAGGTGGCCATCCAAGATAAAATCCCGTTGACAGTACTCACTTTTGATGCCGTCAAAGCCTTTGATGGGTAAACTGGCTCTTTCGGCAAAGTGATCAAACAGTATGACTTAGGGAGGCCTTTTCAAGGGCAGTAGGATCATTGTATAAAAACCCAACTGCAAAGATACTAGTAAATGGCAATCTTACGGAAAAGATTATCAAAAAAGGAACACATCAAGGTTGCCTGTTGTCACACTCCTTTTTAATACATATATTGAACGTTGGCAAATTTAATTAGGGAGAGTCAAAGGATTATTCCTTTTGAATATCCTGGCTGGAAAAAAAAAGCGTCCCTATATGCTTACGACCTAATGGTATTCACAAGAGACTTGGCAGGTTCTCTCCTGGTAATATTAGATATTTTGGATCCTTTTGGGAAAGTCTCGGGTTACTTAGTTAATCAACAAAAAACTGAAATGATGGAATGGAACTCATGCTGCAAAAGCCCATTGGTAAAAGAGAAAATACGATATTTGGGGGTTCAGGTGCTGAAAGATCTTGGTGCAATAGCTCCTATAAACTTTAACAAAGTAGCAGCTGAAACTAAAAAAGTTATTAAAAGTGTGGAGAGGCCTTCCACTTTCCTTCACAGGAATATCAAATATTTTAAAAATGTCAATACTACCGACGTTCACTTTCATCTTTAATGCAATACCACTAGATTTTGAGTCCGAATGGTTCAAGAAACTGCAGGGAGAGCCGAGTAGTTTTATTTGGGCCACAAAAGGGGTGAGAATTGCGTGGAAGAAGTTGCCTAGAAAATAGGAGCAAGGGGGTATTGCAAGCCCAGACTTTCATCAGAATTGCCGGGCATTTCAGTTTAAGAATATAAGGGCTTTACTTCTAGAGAGCTTCGCTTTTACCCCAGGTTTTCAAGCCATGACGAAGAGCTTAACGGTTGGCGGCAACTATTTTCTGAGCATCCTAGGTACTTATAGGCATCCCAAACCATCTGGAGGGGGGACACATTTCTATATAGTTGGAAATAGTCTCTTGTTTCCCTCTTTAGTTGTTCCACTACATGTTGATCAAAGAGTAACATTCGATTTAAAATCCATCTCGATGTGATGAGTGGTTTATCTATCCTCAACTCTAGACAGACTGCTGAATGAGCCGATAGATGTCCAGATATGTACTCCACTTTTTTTAACGTTCCTATCCTATTATCTACCAGAAAAAAAACTATTATTGAGGAGTGTTCATATTTATTGTTGCTAAAGGTGAATCTGTAGCATTTACCTCCCTTCATTCTCCAAATATCTACTAGACCTATCCCTGATTGGAGGAGTCCCCTCATCTTGAAGATGGAGGGGACTGAAAAGTGTGCTTTACTTCGCCTCCTCCCTCTGAGGGGTGGAGTTGGCAAAGGTAGCGCACACCTAGTCTTTCTAAGTTTTCCCACCCAAAGTGGGGGTGTAAACCAGGGCTGCCATCTGTAGCTAGCAGCAAAGGCTGGGGGTCGCATTACAAAGGCTGCAAGCCTATGAAGCTTCCCCTTCGAGTACTGGCCCATCCTGGGGGAGGAGGTGTGACATCTCTGCCCAGGATATGCATTGTTTCTGGTCCACGAGAGTCGAGGCTCTCCTCCCAGGGGTCCAGAAGCATTTCTGTGTGTGGCAGTTGCCTAAAGCCAGACAGTGCCCACACCAGGGTCGGTAGGTTTTCAGGGGGCACCTCTGAGGTACCCTCTGAGCACGTTTTAATAAAACTCACACTGGCATCAGTGTGGATTTATTACAAGGAGCTGTTTGGTACCAAACAATCCTGGGTCCAGTGAAGCCATTATGGTGCTGTGGAACTAGAGTTGTCAAGTTCCCAGCCCATGTACTTTCTATGGCTTCCCTGGCACTTAACTATGTTAAGAAATAGACCCTAATACTGTCGGGGCATATCTGCTCATGTAGATATGCCTACACCTGGGACATAGTGCCCCCGACTTGGGGCTGGTAAGGCCTGCTAGAGGGGTGACTTACCTATATCTTAGGCAGCTCTAGCTGGCATGGCACACAGGCTGTGTGCCTTGTCGACTTGGTAATTTTTTCACCTCACGGGGGCATGCCAGCTGCAGAGGCAGTAGTATGGTCCACGGGACCAACTTCAGCCTCCAGACCCTAGGTACACAGGGTACCACTTACTAGGGACTGGTCGAAAGAAAGGTCCCGTTCCCACCCCAGATAGTAGTTGCTGTCAAAGTTTTCAGGTAAATCAAAAAGAAGTGCAAAAAGTTGGAATAGGAATAGTGTGCTTCCAACCACTCTTGAATTCTCAGAGAGTGATGTCAACGTCCCCCTCGGTCTCGCTCCTGAAAAGCCGGTTCCGAGCTTTGCCTCGATGTAACCCAAATTTCCAGGTTCTCCAGCAGTTACAGCAAATGGAGGCCTTTAGGAAGGCCATGCTGAGCAAATTTGGCTCGCATCTGGCTCCCTCTGGCATGCCTTCTGGCCCCAAGGATCTGCAGAGGCCTCATTTCGGGTCCCATAGGCAGGTTCGCCCTCCGCATAGTCTGTGCCTCTTGAACCCCCTTAAGGTCCTGCACCAGCTTCGGCACCACTCCCCGTCCCTTTCTCATTGACACCAGTGCCGATGCTGAAAGAGGAGCCATCGCATGTAGTGGTCTCAGAGTTGGCTTTGACTTGACCTCGGCCACTCTTCAATCCTACTGGAGCACAGCCTATAGCGAATCCTTCAGACTCTGATACCTTGTCTTTACCACACAGCAGAGCTCATACTCTACATCAGCTCTTTGGATCAGATTCGGAGAATAACTAGTACAATGAGGGGGGCAAATTCACCCCCAATATGATACGGACGATTGTTTGCCCAATTGCAGGATGGCATCGGTTGGGACACTTCCCCAGACACTTGGTTTGTCTCTCCCCTGGTCCTGCTACTGAGATTTTCTCTTTTGCTACGGCCATGGGGCAGGCTTTAGAGGTGCTTGACCTGCAGCTCCAGCCATACTTTGGGCCCCCTGTCAGCAGACCGGTAGCTCTTTGCCAAAGCCTCCGCGATCCTCACTTTTTAACTTGATATTCTACACCAGAGAGGCTGGTAGTCCAGATGGCCACCAGCAGAGTCCACCCTAACGCCTTTACCACCAATCCTGGCATTGAGTCCAAGCGCATAGAAACTTTTGGCAAGCGCTTGTTTGTATCTCCTTGTCTTGCTTTGCACTCTGTCAATGTCAGTTGCCTTTTAAGACAGCTACAGTCATTCTTTTTGGGAAGCAGTTGGTCAAATCCAACTGGCATTTCTAGAGGATCTACCAGCGTCTTTAGCCCAAACTACACAAGATTGGCAGGATATAGCTAAATTAGTCGAAGTTCTGAGGGCGACGCAGTGGAATCCTTTGGTCGGGCAATGGGCATGAGACTGGTGCTTTGGCTGCATACCTGGATGTTTGATGGAGGACACCCCATTTGATGACTCGTCTCTTTTTTTGTAAGAGAGAGGACTCTGTCTTGGAACTCCTTTAGGAGAATTGTGCAACAGCACATTCCCTGAGGCTGTCTGCTCCTACCAGACAATATCCTCAGCAGGTTCGCCCCGTCCGTGATAACTCTAGGGATTTCCAATACAGCCAACGCCAGATGCTGCTACTGGCTTAGCAGTCCGCTCGGCCCTTTCGTGGCCCCAAGAGACCGTGTTCAGAGCATCAAAGACACAGTGCATCTCTGTTCCCTGCGCCTTGGACAACCACAACTGCAAAGTGCCTTAGTGTGCCCTTTTTGACACTCGCATCCCCACCTGTATGCAAGACCAGAAATTTCCTCCCAACATTGGTAAGACATCCCTTTGGACACATGGGATCTTCAACGTTCGAGGCATATGAGCTGTAGATCATATGCTTTTGCATAGATCGCCATCTAGTGTTGGGTTCGGATGTTTGCGCTTTGTTTTTCTTTGAAGAAGTCTTTCCAGTTGCGAGGTAGGTGACTCCTCCCTTAGGTGATAGTGCGCATGGGCATCGACTCCATTCTTAAATTGTTTTTTTTCCGCCATCGGGTTCGGATGTGAATTGTTGGGCTCCGGTTCGGCATTGTTCTTCGGGCCCCCCTTCGATGAGCAATCCACTACCCTTGACGGTATTGTTAATCGACCGCGTTTCCCATTCTCCGCGTATCGTTTCTCTCAAACCTTCGATCGGAACATTCGTGGAAGGCTGTTAGACATACCCGCGACGGGATCGGTCGCAGCTGATGGAACGGACTCCATTCAAGTTATGTCCAAGGTGTCGCGCTAAGTTCCCGCGCACCGATTTGCACGAAGTGTGCAACCTTTGCCTATCCCCGGAACACGACGAGAAAGACTGCGACGTGTGCCAGTCGTTTCAGTCTAAGAAAACCCCTCCGTGATCGTCGGGCTCGACGTCACGAAATGTACCAACAAAGCGGCCCTGCGCTGGACCTCCTCACAGAAGAGTCTGACCAAGACGAATCGCAAGCGCAGGAAGCAGAGATGGAGGAGGAGCACGTCTCCGTATCAGACGCTAGCTCCGATGCCGAAGACCTGACCCTGTATGTAACAACAGGAGTATAACCCATAAACCACGTTGAGATGTGGGTAGGTCCTTAAGAAAAAACAACAATATCTCAACCGGTATAATTAGTGAGGGCAGTTAGAGTTGCATGTATAACACATTGCGCGAAAGAAAAGAGGGAGACTCTGAATGAATTTTTTGAAAAGTGCACTTGGCATCATATATTTTAAGAACATAATAAAGCAGATACAGTTGTAACAGCACTGTAGGCAATAAAATGCAAGAGCAACCCGAATTGGACTTGGTGCTGAAATGTGTTTGTGACACAGAAAGTGGCGACGCAAGTGACAATGTGTAATCCGCGAAAACGACGCGAGGTGCAATTAGTGAACAGATATATACAGTGAGTATTTGTGGTTCACAATAATAATTTTCAATTTATAATGGAGACAGTAATTTTGGTTGAACCACAAAGGGTAATGCGCCATCAGTTGCGCTGAGGGGTCGACGACGTTTCGATCCTATGACTCGGGATCATCTTCAGGACCGGGTTGCTGTATGTTAGCGGTGCACAGGGAGGGAATGGAGAGGGGTGGGAAGAGGGAGGGAAGGAGGGATACTGATAATCGCGCGTGAATGTGAGATCTGAAAGCAAGATAGCGATAAAAGTGAGGGGTAGAGGCGGAGTGAAGCTCGAAAGGGAGAAATGGCCAACTGGGGGAAACAGCCAGGGAGTATCCGTGCGCGTGTAGCGACTAAAAAACGGAGTGAGTATGATCTGTGAGCGCATGGGCCGTTATATATACCAAGATAGCGCCGGGAGAGGACAAGGCTTATGGAAGTGCTCAGGATACATGCATGCGGACATGGACTACCTGAGAAGGACACGGTCCCGTGTCCCTGGGGGGGAAGGATAACGAAAGCAGTGTAAGTCAGGTATCCGGTGAGGGAGACCCTGGGGAAAAGGAGGGAAACGTAAATAAACGGGACGGTGCGTGAACGGCAGTAATAGAAAAGTCGCGGGGAACCTGGGTTACCTGGGAGCAAACCACGTCAGATGAGCGTGTAGGCTGGTGCCGTGTCACGGACAGAACATCGGCGGTTGGAAAAACAATTAAGGAAGCTCCTCGGTGTACCGCGAGTCGGTACCGATGGGGGAGGGCTGTGAAAAAAGGAGATGAGTCAACTGTTACCTAGGGCCGAGGAGAAGCCCGTCTAAAGGAGCTGCTGAGGGAGGCAGGGCTTACCTAGTGGTGAGGAGTAGATCCTAGAAACCAAGGGGACGCCGGAATCAGCGTCTGTCCGCCACGATCGTGTGCGGTAGAGAAGTGAAAAGTCGCGGTGGTAGTATAAGACATGAATCGCTGCTTCCGGGTAAGTGAACGTCACGGAGCATGTGATCACGTGAAGGGCCTATAGACGGTGACGCTGCACGGAAAGGGGCGTGGGAGAGGAGGGAAGGGGAGGAGGGTCTAGACCACATGTGGGACAGAGTAAAAAGTACATATACAATTGTGGTGAAAGATACATGAAAGCAATCCATTCACGTTTGGGATACAGAAGGAAAAACATCAGTGGCATGGGTAAAGGTGAAAAATGCACATCGGGAATTCTGTATATACAAAGCCAGAGAAATCGATCAGATGGATGGTATGCATACCTCGTAACGCAGTGTTTACGGCAATCACAAGGCGAGGGGATAGTGCACCAAAATAAGGTGAATGAATAAAGACAGAATCAGTATGGCAAGGGCTAGTGTATAAAACTGGAGGGCGAGAGACAAGGGAGCCTGAATGTTGGAGATATGCATTGCTGAAGGAATCAGGGAAGACATGGTACACGAGGCTCAGGTTAGGAAGGAGCTAGTCTCATGTGGAAGGATGTCAAAGCGAAATGGTACTATTCCATTCGTCAATTGTGTTCAGGCCTGTGTTGACTGAGTTACAAATAGTAATCCATTTGCATTCACACTTGTTCAAAAGGGCTTTGATGTCACCGCCTCTGATGGGAAGTGTGGGTTGGTCTATCACCTGCCAGGTGATGTCTGTTTCACAGTGGTTATGTTCAATGAAATGTGACACCAATGGTGCAGTCAAAACTTTGCAGTGGATTCTGCTTCTGTGTTGAATTATCCTTTGTTTGACCATTTGGGTGGTCTGGCCAATGTAAATAAGGTTGCATGGGCAGCGGATAGCGTAAATCACATTTTGGGACCTGCAGTTCGTGAGTGTGTTGAGTTTGTAGGATTGGTTGTTGATTTTGAAGTCTTTGGTATTAACTGTGAAGTCACAGACGACGCAGGCTTGGCATTTGTAGTGTCCAATTACAGGGGTAGACCCCAGGAGGCCGTGATGGTACCCTTGCTAAGGGTTTCGGTTGGCCACGTGATGGCATGTACTAGATGTGTGGCTAAATTGTTGCCTCGTTGATACGAGAAGAGCGGTGCTTCTCTGAACATTTCAAATGGTTGTAGCAGCGGCCAGTTGCGTTTAATGATCTTGCTAACTTTATTGCTACTAGGGCTGAATCTTGAGACAAAGGGATCCGGGTCATGTTTTTCTTGGGTTGCGGCGTGAGAAGATGTTCTCGGTGGCAGTACCAGGCTCTTTTGCGGGCTCTGGTAATTAGACGCTTGGAGTATCCCCTGTCAAGAAGTTTTTGGATCAGGATATCTGAGTCCCTGAAGTAATCCTTCCGCCACTTGCAGTTCCTGCGAATGCGTAGGAATTGGCCATAGGGAAGGCCACCCCGGAGACCTCGTGGGTGATAACTGGAGTACTGAAGAAGGGTGTTTCTTTCGGTCGGTTTACGGTACAGACAAGTGACGATTTTGTCGTCTTCTGCGTGTATTATGACGTCTAGGAATGGAAGGTCATTGGGTTTTGACTCACAGGTGAATTTGAGGTGGGTTTGGGACTGATTGAGCCATTCAATGAAGGGGTTAAGAGTCTGTGTAGTGCCTTTCCATAGTAGAAGAATATCATCGATGTAGCGTCGCCAGAGAGAGATGTGATCAACAAAGGGGTTATTGGCGGTGAGAATGTGAGTAATCTCCAAGTTATGGACGAAGAGAATAGCAAAATTCGGGCGAAACAAGCTCCCATAGAGACACCTTTGACTTGGAGGTAGAAGGTATCGCGGTACAGAAAATAGTTATTTTCTAAGGCGATGTGGAGGAGATCCATAATAAATTCTGTAGGGATCAAAGTGGGTCTAGGCCTAGTCTCAAGTAAGGACTTCAAGTCCTTCAACATGTGGGATGTTAGTTTATAATGATTCTATGTCCAATCCAACCATCAGATCTGTGTTGGTGTCAAAAGGTCTATCTTCAATGGTGAGAATGAGGTCCATAGTGTCTCTGATAAAAGTGGCTGTGGATGGAACAAATTCTTTTATGACGGCATCAATGTATTTACCCAAGGGTTCGAGGATGGAGCCGCAACCTGAGACGATGGGACGACCCGGTGGGTTGGTACTGTCCTTGTGGATCTTCGGCAGTACATATAGAACCGGTGGATGTTGATTGTTGAGGAAGGTGGATTCTTTCTGATATATGATGTTGAGGGATCTGGCTCGTCCTGTGACTTGTAGTATTTTAGTTCTGAGGTTTGGTAAAGGATCTTTGGAGAGCGGGCGGTAGTGGTTGAAGTTAGATAGTTGTCGTTTCACTTCTTGATCGTATTTGTCGATGTTCATGACCACGATGCCACCGCCTTTATCCGCTGGTTTGATTATTAGGTCAGATTTGCTTTTGAGGTTGATCAAAGCTTGTTTTTCAGGGAGCGGTAGGTTATAGGGAACATATTCGAATTCTGTTTGGAGGACTTTGACTTCTCGTAGAACAGTGCGTTCGAACGTCAATATTTCAGGAGGCATGAAGGAGGAGGGCGGATTGAAGGTGGAGGGAGGGTGGAATCATGGTCCCGTCGGTGGAATTGATGGGGGTTTGTCCGAGAAGAAATGTCTTAGCCGAATTCTGCGGAAGAAAAGTAGCAGGTTGGACTGTAGGTCCAGGAAGTTGGTCCGTTCTGTGGGCACGAAACTTAAGCCCCTGCTGAGGAGTTGGGTTTCATCGTGTGATAGGATATGCTCCGAAAGGTTGAAGATGTGTATGGAAAGTGGGTCTAGGGTAGTGGGTGAAGGAATGTGGTCGATTATTGTTGTGGTCCCCATTGGTAGAATCTGTTTCGTGTTTGTCTTTCTCCTGAGAATTGAGGTTGGTATTGGCGACTGGTCCGTGGTTGGGGTTGGCCGCGTCCGCGGCCCTGTCCTAAAAAACCTTTTGATAGTAAAGGTGGTGGTCTGTTAACAGTTCTGGAGGTGCTGGGTCCCTCACCGAGTCAGAATCCTCAAGTGAGGTATTGGAGGAGTCGGAGAAGGTAATCTGTTTATTATTACGGTATCTGCCCCTGTTGCGTGTTCTCGGTGGGATGTATGGAGTGTTGAAAAATTCGTCACGTACCGCGATACCTTCTACCTCCAAGTCAAAGGTGTCTCTATGGGAGCTTGTTTCGCCCCGAATTTTGCTATTCTCTTCGTCCATAACTTGGAGATTACTCACATTCTCACCGCCAATAACCCCTTTGTTGATCACATCTCTCTCTGGCGACGCTACATCGATGATATTCTTCTACTATGGAAAGGCACTACACAGACTCTTAACCCCTTCATTGAATGGCTCAATCAGTCCCAAACCCACCTCAAATTCACCTGTGAGTCAAAACCCAATGACCTTCCATTCCTAGTCGTCATAATACACGCAGAAGACGACAAAATCGGCACTTGTCTGTACCGTAAACCGACCGAAAGAAACACCCTTCTTCAGTACTCCAGTTATCACCCACGAGGTCTCTGGGATGGCCTTCCCTACGGCCAATTCCTACGCATTCGCAGGAACTGCAAGTGGCGGAAGGATTACTTCAGGGAATCAGATATCCTGATCCAAAAACCTCTCGACAGGGGGTACCCCAAGCGTCTAATTACCAGAGCCCGCAAAAGAGCCTGGTACTGCCACCGAGAACATCTTCTCACGCCGCAACCCAAGAAAAACATGACCCGGATCCCCTTTGTCTCAAGATTCAGCCCTAGTAGCAATAAAGTTAGCAAGATCATTAAACGCAACTGGCCGCTGCTACAACCATTTGAAATGTTCAGAGAAGCACCGCTCTTCTCGTATCAACGAGGCAACAATTTAGCCACACATCTAGTACATGCCATCACGTGGCCAACCGAAACCCTTAGCAAGGGTACCATCACGGCCTCCTGGGGTCTACCCCCTGTAATTGGACACTACAAATGCCAAGCCTGCGTCGTCTGTGACTTCACAGTTAATACCAAAGACTTCAAAATCAACAACCAATCCTACAAACTCAACACACTCACGAACTGCAGGTCCCAAAATGTGATTTACGCTATCCGCTGCCCATGCAACCTTATTTACATTGGCCAGACCACCCAAATGGTCAAACAAAGGATAATTCAACACAGAAGCAGAATCCACTGCAAAGTTTTGACTGCACCATTGGTCTCACATTTCATTGAACATAACCACTGTGAAACAGACATCACCTGGCAGGTGATAGACCAACCCACACTTCCCATCAGAGGCGGTGACATCAAAGCCCTTTTGAACAAGTGTGAATGCAAATGGATTACTATTTGTAACTCAGTCAACACAGGCCTGAACACAATTGACGAATGGAATAGTACCATTTCGCTTTGACATCCTTCCACATGAGACTAGCTCCTTCCTAACCTGAGCCTCGTGTACCATGTCTTCCCTGATTCCTTCAGCAATGCATATCTCCAACATTCAGGCTCCCTTGTCTCTCGCCCTCCAGTTTTATACACTAGCCCTTGCCATACTGATTCTGTCTTTATTCATTCACCTTATTTTGGTGAACTATCCCCTCGCCTTGTGATTGCCGTAAACACTGCTTTACGAGGTATGCATACCATCCATCTGATCGATTTCTCTGGCTTTGTATATACAGAATTCCCCGATGTGCATTTTTCACCTTTACCCATGCCACTGATGTTTTTCCTTCTGTATCCCAAACGTGAATGGATTGCTTTCATGTATCTTTCACCACAATTGTATATGTACTTTTTACTCTGTCCCACATGTGGTCTAGACCCTCCTCCCCTTCCCTCCTCTCCCACGCCCCTTTCCGTGCAGCGTCACCTTCTATAGGCCCTTCACGTGATCACATGCTCCGTGACGTTCACTTACCCGGAAGCAGCGATTCATGTCTTATACTACCACCGCGACTTTTCACTTCTCTACCGCACACGATCGTGGCGGACAGACGCTGATTCCGGCGTCCCCTTGGTTTCTAGGATCTACTCCTCACCACTAGGTAAGCCCTGCCTCCCTCAGCAGCTCCTTTAGACGGGCTTCTCCTCGGCCCTAGGTAACAGTTGACTCATCTCCTTTTTTCACAGACCTCCCCCATCGGTACCGACTCGCGGTACACCAAGGAGCTTCCTTAATTGTTTTTCCAACCGCCGATGTTCTGTCCGTGACACGGCACCAGCCTACACGCTCATCTGACGTGGTTTGCTCCCAGGTAACCCAGGTTCCCCGCGACTTTTCTATTACTGCCGTTCACGCACCGTCCCGTTTATATACGTTTCCCTCCTTTTCCCCAGGATCTCCCTCACCGGATACCTGACTTACACTGCTTTCGTTATCCTTCCCCCCCAGGGACACGGGACCGTGTCCTTCTCAGGTAGTCCATGTCCGCATGCATGTATCCTGAGCACTTCCATAAGCCTTGTCCTCTCCCGGCGCTATCTTGGTATATATAACGGCCCATGCGCTCACAGATCATACTCACTCCGTTTTTTTAGTCGCTACACGCGCACGGATACTCCCTGGCTGTTTCCCCCAGTTGGCTATTTCTCCCTTTCGAGCTTCACTCCGCCTCTACCCCTCACTTTTATCGTTATCTTGCTTTCAGATCTCACATTCACGCGCGATTATCAGTATCCCTCCTTCCCTCCCTCTTCCCACCCCTCTCCATTCCCTCCCTGTGCACCGCTAACATACAGCAACCCGGTCCTGAAGATGATCCTGAGTCATAGGATCGAAACGTCGTCGACCCCTCAGCGCAACTGATGGCGCATTACCCTTTGTGGTTCAACCAAAATTACTGTCTCCATTATAAATTGAAAATTATTATTGTGAACCACAAATACTCACTGTATATGTCTGTTCACTAATTGCACCTTGCGTCGTTTTCGCTGATTACACATTGTCACTTGCGTCGCCACTTTCTGTCACAAACACATTTCAGCACCAAGTCCAATTCGGGTTGCTCTTGCACTTTATTGCCTACAGTGCTGTTACAACTGTATCTGCTTTATTATGTTCTTAAAATATATGATGCCAAGTGCACTTTTCAAAAAAATCATTCAGTCTCCCTCTTTCCTTTCGCGCAATGTGTTATACATGCAACTCTAACTGCCCTCACTAATTATACCGGTTGAGATATTGTTGTTTTTAGGTCGAGCCTAGAGCAGCGCATGCGCTGCTTGCGAGACTTCTAGTAAGGGGCTTCAGAAAGCTGACCAGACGCTCGTGCGTCGTGGCCTTTTTCCTGCGGTTACGCGCGCAGGGCCGACATCTGTTTCCAATTATCGTAATTGGAAACAGATGTCTGCCCTGCGCGTAATCGCAGGCAAAAGGCCATGACGCACGAGCGTCTGGTCAGCTCTGCAGGCTGCCGCGCTCGCTCGCCCCCGCTCCTATCTTGTTTCTTGGGTGTCTGTGCAGAGCTTGCAAAACGTGGAAGGCTTTCCGTCTGCATATCAGAGACAACATATGTAAAGTGCTCCACTTGCATCTCTCATGCCGATGGAATGCAGTGAACGCTTCAGAAAGAATAAACCTAAAGCAAGCAAGCACTTTTCCTTCATCTAACCTAAAGTGCCAGTGCCCCCAACCCACTCCCAACCGTGACAATATTCTTTTATGTATATACAGAGTGTTTGGCTAACAAACAGTATACTTGTACGTTTATCTTATTTTTGAGTCAAGGTATATATTATCTTGGGACTACGGCCATTTGTTAAAACAAGTACGGGTCAACATCTTTTTTCTTTTTTTAAGATAATGGGGCTTCTTTCGGTTAACGGGCGGCGCCCTGCCAGATGCAGCATTTCTCCTTGCTAACCTTTACTTTTTTACCAGCATCAGCATAGATTGTCCCCATAGCATTTCCCCAAACTTGACCAACCGTGGTACACCATGCTGTTTTTGTGTTTTTCTCCCACGGCAGTCACCCGGTGCGCTGTCTTGCACAGGAAGGTTCGTGAATCCCTCAAGTAGGCTCGAGAAAAGCAGCACTTCGGAGTCCGGCTTAGTTACATGCGACTCTTCTTTCCATCGAGCAATGAACAACAAAAACCTTTCTGTGAGTTAAGTACCACGAAAAGTGCCATGTTTTGATAGGCTTGGATTTTGGAGGTTTAGACGTTTTTCGAGCCACTATTTATAATTATCGACATTTGACCCCCTCCATCAATTAATGCGGTACTAAGATATCAAGAGCACACTTTGAGCCTAATTCAAATGAAAAACAAGCATTGGCATAGCCAATAGGTCTCGCTTTGGGACCTTATAAGTATTTTGTTTTGCAGCACAATATCCTTGGTGCAACAACATCAGCTGTTGCATGGCTAAACCTTGTACCTTATAAGTGTTTAGCCATGCAACAGTTGATGTTGTTGCACCAAGGATATTGTGCTGCATAACTAAATACTTATAAGGTCCCAAAAGCGAGACCTATTGGCTATGCCAATGCTTGTTTAGAGCTTCCTCTACTTGGAATGTACTCCGGCTTGGCCTGCACAAAATGGAGACCATTG
>CAWUFW010001733.1:1305000-1570000 GCA_963921515.1 Calotriton arnoldi | reverse complement strand
CATGAAAGTGTCTACCTAGCGACTATAGCGTGCGTCCTTCTTCTATTTTGATTGTGCCTTTGAGTCCGAAGACAAGCATTCGGTGGGTTGGGCGGGCCATATTACACAGGGCGGGACCAGAACGAAAACAAAGGGGGGCTGTCATGGAAGAATTCTTGGGGGTGGGGGACTAAGCCGAAGCAATGCTGCCATTGCGCGGGGTCTTCACGGATCTGTGGCCTGTCCCACAGTGTATCGTGTCATTTTCCACATTCTCCTCTTCGTCAGGCAGCACACAATACCTACCTGCACGTCGCAGCAAACGCTGCTTCGCCCCCGCCAGCCTGAGTCAGTGCCCCCGATGCTCCGCTCGCTGCACTCTCTGCTCCCCTCAGCTGTAAACATTCGCCAGCTGACCGCGCTCTGAAAGGCGCCAGCGGGTGTGGGGGCGGTGCCCCACGCAGAATCATGGGCCTGGCGTGTACCGCTGACGTTAACGCACCACCAGCTTTGTTGTGCGCGCTTAGCACGCCCCTAGGCATTTATGTCTGGCAGAAAAAGTGCATGGTGTGTATTGCATATGTAAATCTATTAGGTAGCTTAGTGGGTGAAGCATCAACTGCTGCAATTAGTCGGGTCTGGTGGCTCAGTGGACTAATGCGTCCTCTACCGGGTACTGTTTTCGCCTTCAGGGTCACAAGTTCAAATCCCCAGCATGTCCACTCCTGGCATTTCATCCATCTGAGGTCGATTAAAATAGGTACCATTCAGTTGGCTAACAATAACTTTCTGTAATTTGTTGGCAAGATGCCTGCGGGTGAACAAGAGCTTTGCAGATACGCAAGTTATGTTATGTATGACCACCCCACATGGTAAAATATAAATAAATTGTGTTAACCATAATTGTACTGGTGTTGTACTTTAACGTAGTGTTAGCATGCATGACCGATTTAAATGTCCCCAGTATATTGGCCCATTGAGATAGATGGGATGATTTGGCCAATTCTATATACAGTACTTTGAATCAGAACACTGTATGGAGATGTATTGCTATTACTAACGGTATTCAATTTCCCTACAGGCATTTAGCATCACCTTCAGTATTAGGCAGTCTTGTATTTATTTTTTAAATAACTATCGCCTGCAGTGCTTTGTATACCGCACAGGTGCCATGGTACCTAATTTACCGACCCTAGAAGGATCAATGGCTCTTGTTGGCCCTGCCCATATTCATTTTTGAGCCTTCGAATTATTAGCCATCCAAGGCGTAAAGCGAACCTGGCAGCTTCCCGTAACACGGTGTTGCTGTTGTTTAAAGGGGTAAACATACTTGGAAGTGTGTTACTTTCTGAATCGATTTGTGTCCAGAGGTCAGTGTGTGCAGGGCTCAATAGGTAATATCTGAATGTTTTGTGAGCACTAGCATTCAACGTTGGTGCCCTGCCTGAAAGAGGCCTATTGTCATTGCATTTGCTGCATAGCGCTTACTACCCCTAATGAGGCGTCAAAGCGCTTTTTCAGCGAATAGCGCGGTACTTAGGAACCCATAAAGGATTCGTGGTGAATGGCACTAGGATTCTCCTGTGCTAAACTTTAGAACACCCCCTTCATAGTAATCAGTGAAGAGCGCCTGGAGATGTCTCCATTCTTCGTCTCACTCGGGGCCCTTCACTGTTCTCACTCGAAGGGGTGCGGTTCGGCGTGGCGGCTCTGTGCGCGTTGGAGTGCGGTATTGGATCAAGGTGGCCTGCCGCTTATCTCAGAACGCAGAATCAATGCAGGGAGGGGTAGTAATCGAGTTTATCGTGCGAAATTGGAGAGGGAGTGGTGGTAGCGCTTACATCCGAGTGTGCTGTTGGGACAGGGAGGCGCTAACGGTCTGCTTAGTCAGTGGCATTTAGACAACCTGTTTCGGTCAGTGTCTCAGCCACACTGGACAAGAAACTGACAAAACTGTTTTGACTCAATCTTGCCTTTTCAATGTCATTCTAATAATTGGTAACACAGACACATTCCTCGGTTCACAGCTGTATTCGCTGCTTTAAAATTGAAACCTCGCCATACAGAAACACGCTGGTGTTCCAAATGAGATACAACCGATACATCATTGTATTTTCAGGCACTGTAAAAATATAAGCAAAAAATGTGCATAACAAAATGTGAACTTCAATCATCGTGCATTTCAATGCTCCTAATTTAGACAATAAGCGGTTTATGTCCATTAAGGAACTTTCTAGGCATTTCCAGAAGCACCCAATCAAAGATCCACACACTTTGGGCAATAATCCTGCTAAATATATTATAGAAAAAATAGCTAATGTCAGATATCAAATCAAAACACACTTTGAAGTTGAACCACATACAGTAACTCCATCGAGTCATTGTCTTTTGAGACAAACATTCACACGTGATCTCTCACAGCTTCTCGATTTTTGATGAAGCGCTGTGCAAGAACCAGGCTGATGTCAGAATTTCTCACACATCAGATGAGGAAACATTCGGGCGACCTCCCCTCTCACTACAACTCTTGTCTTCACAACCAATTAATAAAGGCACTCTGCTTGTACCAAGCAGCATTTTCAAGCAGGTGATCGCTACCCTGCTGCCTACATACACTGACCGGCTGGGTTGGCTCTACCCTTGAAAGTCCTTTGGCGGGAGAGTCTATTTCGGTCAGTGTCTTAGCTTATTGACTCCTGCACTGCTTTTATTTTGCGTCTGTTCTAAAATATTTTAATTAAGTATTTCGATGGCTTGGGGGCACCCTTACAGCGTGCGCACCAAAACAGCATTAGTTATTTACTCCTGCACTAAGCCACCAAACCTATCATACACACATCTCTTTCTCTATCTCACTCTCTGTGTCTCTCTCTCTGTATCTCACTTTCTACATCTATCTCCCTCTTCTCTATCGGTCTCCCTTGATCTCCTTCTATCTCCCTCTGTCTAGCTTCCTCCTCCCTCTGTCTCCCTCCACCCTCTGTCTCTCTCCCTCTGTCACCACTTGTCCATTTCCCTATATGTCTCCATGTCTATTTATCTTTCTCTTTCTCACTCTATCTATCTCTCTGTCTTTCTCTCTAACTATATTAATATCTCTGTTTCTACTATCTCTCTATTTATCTCTGCCTCTAACTATCTCTCTCTCTCTCTGGCTCTATCTGTCTCTCTCTGTCACTATCTTTCCCTTGCTGGATCTGTTTGTCTCTATCTCTCACTATCTTTTTATCGCTTTCTATCTCTCTCTCTCTTTACCTCTATCTCTACCTCCCTATATTTCTCTTTTATCTAGATCTATGTATTTATCTCAGTTAGTCTCTGCCTTTAGCTCTATCTGCCTTTACTTGTATGTGTCTAACTGTATCTCGTTCTGCATCAGCCTCTCTGTCTGTGTATACCTATTTCTATATGTCTAGCTCTGTTTTTGTTTTTGCCTCTATCTCTCTCAGCCTCTCTGTTTGTTTCTATCTGTTTCTCTATCTGTCTCTGCCTCATTCTATCTCGGACACTAAGTACCTCTGCCTTTAACTGTCTGTCCATGCCTTTATTTGTCTCTGTCACTACCTGTCTCTATCTCTAACTCTATATGTCTAAATATATCTCTATATATATCTCTGCCTCTATTAATCACCTCTATGCTACATTACCAGTGTGCAGCAGCCATAAATCACAAAACTATATGGTACCTTCAATTACTATCACCTACTCAATATACAGCCATAGAGCCACTGCACATACAAGCATTGGCATAGCCAATAAGTCTCGCATTTGCAAACATAAAACAACTATAAAGTAGGACACAAGTCCATTACTGCGTCCACATACAACCACTAAGCCACCAAAACTACCATATACACATATCTCTTTCTAAATCTCTCTCTCTGTATCTCACTTTCTACATCTATCTCCCTCTTCTCTATCTGGCTCCCTTTATCTCCCTCTGTCTATCTTCCTCTTCCCTCTATCTCCCTCTACCCTCTGTCTTCATTTGTCCATTTCATTCTGTCTCCATGTCTATCTCTCTCTCTCTCTCTCTATCTTTCTCTAAAACTATCTATCTCTATTTATACTATCTCTCTATTTATCTCTGCCTCTAACTATCTCTCTGGCTCTATCTGTCTCTATCTGTCACTATCTTTTCCTTGCTGTAGCTGTTTGTCTTTATCTCTCAATGTATTTTCATCTCTTTCTCTCTGTCTCTCTGTCTTTACCTTTATCTCTCCCTCCCTCTATCTCTGTTTTTATCTATGTCTGTGTATTTATCTCAGTCAGTTCTAGTATATAACTAGCACCACAGCAACACTCAGCGCCACAACAGCATCACTCAGCGCCACAACAGCATCACTCAGCACAACCACAGCATCACTCAGCGCCACAACAGCATCACTCAGCGCCACAACAGCATCACTCAGCGCCACAACAGCATCACTCAGCGCCACAACAGCATCACTCAGCGCCACAACAGCATCACTCAGCGCCACAACAGCATCACTCAGCGCCACAACAGCATCACTCAGCGCCACAACAGCATCACTCAGCGCCACAACAGCATCACTCAGCGCCACCACAGCATCACTCAGCGCCACCACAGCATCACTCAGCGCCACCACAGCATCACTCAGCGCCACCCCAGCATCACTCAGCGCCACCCCAGCATCACTCAGCGCCACCCCAGCATCACTCGGCGCCACCCCAGCATCACTCAGCGCCACCCCAGCATCACTCAGCGCCACCCCAGCATCACTCAGCGCCACCCCAGCATCACTCAGCGCCACCCCAGCATCACTCAGCGCCACCCCAGCATCACTCAGCGCCACCCCAGCATCACTCAGCGCCACCCCAGCATCACTCAGCGCCACCCCAGCATCACTCAGCGCCACCCCAGCATCACTCAGCGCCACCCCAGCATCACTCAGCGCCACCCCAGCATCACTCAGCGCCACCCCAGCATCACTCAGCGCCACCCCAGCATCACTCAGCGCCACCCCAGCATCACTCAGCGCCACCCCAGCATCACTCAGCGCCACCCCAGCATCACTCAGCGCCACCCCAGCATCACTCAGCGCCACCCCAGCATCACTCAGCGCCACCCCAGCATCACTCAGCGCCACCCCAGCATCACTCAGCGCCACCCCAGCATCACTCAGCGCCACCCCAGCATCACTCAGCGCCACCCCAGCATCACTCAGCGCCACCCCAGCATCACTCAGCGCCACCCCAGCATCACTCAGCGCCACCCCAGCATCACTCAGCGCCACCCCAGCATCACTCAGCGCCACCCCAGCATCACTCAGCGCCACCCCAGCATCACTCAGCGCCACCCCAGCATCACTCAGCGCCACCCCAGCATCACTCAGCGCCACCCCAGCATCACTCAGCGCCACCCCAGCATCACTCAGCGCCACCCCAGCATCACTCAGCGCCACCCCAGCATCACTCAGCGCCACCCCAGCATCACTCAGCGCCACCCCAGCATCACTCAGCGCCACCCCAGCATCACTCAGCGCCACCCCAGCATCACTCAGCGCCACCCCAGCATCACTCAGCGCCACCCCAGCATCACTCAGCGCCACCCCAGCATCACTCAGCGCCACCCCAGCATCACTCAGCGCCACCCCAGCATCACTCAGCGCCACCCCAGCATCACCCAGCGCCACCCCAGCATCACCCAGCGCCACCCCAGCATCACTCAGGGCCACCCCAGCATCACTCAGGGCCACCCCAGCATCACTCAGGGCCACCCCAGCATCACTCAGGGCCACCCCAGCATCACTCAGGGCCACCCCAGCATCACTCAGGGCCACCCCAGCATCACTCAGGGCCACCCCAGCATCACTCAGGGCCACCCCAGCATCACTCAGGGCCACCCCAGCATCACTCAGGGCCACCCCAGCATCACTCAGGGCCACCCCAGCATCACTCAGGCGCCACCCCAGCATCACTCGGCGCCACCCCAGCATCACTCGGCGCCACCCCAGCATCACTCGGCGCCACCCCAGCATCACTCGGCGCCACCCCAGCATCACTCGGCGCCACCCCAGCATCACTCGGCGCCACCCCAGCATCACTCGGCGCCACCCCAGCATCACTCGGCGCCACCCCAGCATCACTCGGGGCCACCCCAGCATCACTCGGGGCCACCCCAGCATCACTCGGGGCCACCCCAGCATCACTCGGGGCCACCCCAGCATCACTCGGGGCCACCCCAGCATCACTCGGGGCCACCCCAGCATCACTCGGGGCCACCCCAGCATCACTCGGGCCACCCCAGCATCACTCGGGCCACCCCAGCATCACTCGGGGCCACCCCAGCATCACTCGGGCCACCCCAGCATCACTCGGGGCCACCCCAGCATCACTCGGGGCCACCCCAGCATCACTCGGGCCACCCCAGCATCACTCGGGGCCACCCCAGCATCACTCGGGGCCACCCCAGCATCACTCGGGCCACCCCAGCATCACTCGGGGCCACCCCAGCATCACTCGGGGCCACCCCAGCATCACTCGGGGCCACCCCAGCATCACTCGGGGCCACCCCAGCATCACTCGGGGCCACCCCAGCATCACTCGGGGCCACCCCAGCATCACTCGGGGCCACCCCAGCATCACTCGGGGCCACCCCAGCATCACTCGGGCCACCCCAGCATCACTCGGGCCACCCCAGCATCACTCGGGGCCACCCCAGCATCACTCGGGGCCACCCCAGCATCACTCGGGGCCACCCCAGCATCACTCGGGGCCACCCCAGCATCACTCGGGGCCACCCCAGCATCACTCGGGCCACCCCAGCATCACTCGGGGCCACCCCAGCATCACTCGGGGCCACCCCAGCATCACTCGGGGCCACCCCAGCATCACTCGGGGCCACCCCAGCATCACTCGGGCCACCCCAGCATCACTCGGGGCCACCCCAGCATCACTCGGGCCACCCCAGCATCACTCGGGGCCACCCCAGCATCACTCGGGGCCACCCCAGCATCACTCGGGCCACCCCAGCATCACTCGGGGCCACCCCAGCATCACTCGGGGCCACCCCAGCATCACTCGGGCCACCCCAGCATCACTCGGGCCACCCCAGCATCACTCGGGGCCACCCCAGCATCACTCGGGGCCACCCCAGCATCACTCGGGGCCACCCCAGCATCACTCGGGGCCACCCCAGCATCACTCGGGGCCACCCCAGCATCACTCGGGGCCACCCCAGCATCACTCGGGGCCACCCCAGCATCACTCGGGGCCACCCCAGCATCACTCGGGGCCACCCCAGCATCACTCGGGGCCACCCCAGCATCACTCGGGGCCACCCCAGCATCACTCGGGGCCACCCCAGCATCACTCGGGGCCACCCCAGCATCACTCGGGGCCACCCCAGCATCACTCGGGGCCACCCCAGCATCACTCGGGGCCACCCCAGCATCACTCGGGGCCACCCCAGCATCACTCGGGCCACCCCAGCATCACTCGGGGCCACCCCAGCATCACTCGGGGCCACCCCAGCATCACTCGGGGCCACCCCAGCATCACTCGGGGCCACCCCAGCATCACTCGGGGCCACCCCAGCATCACTCGGGGCCACCCCAGCATCACTCGGGGCCACCCCAGCATCACTCGGGGCCACCCCAGCATCACTCGGGGCCACCCCAGCATCACTCGGGGCCACCCCAGCATCACTCGGGGCCACCCCAGCATCACTCCGGGGCCACCCCAGCATCACTCGGGCCACCCCAGCATCACTCGGGGCCACCCCAGCATCACTCGGGCCACCCCAGCATCACTCGGGGCCACCCCAGCATCACTCGGGGCCACCCCAGCATCACTCGGGGCCACCCCAGCATCACTCGGGCCACCCCAGCATCACTCGGGCCACCCCAGCATCACTCGGGGCCACCCCAGCATCACTCACTCGGGGCCACCCCAGCATCACTCACTCGGGGCCAACACAACATCACTCACTCGGGGCCAACACAACATCACTCACTCGGGGCCAACACAACATCACTCACTCGGGGCCAACACAACATCACTCACCGGCCACACACTCACTGGGCCAACACAACATCACTCACTCGGGGCCAACACAACATCACTCACTCGGGGCCAACACAACATCACTCACTCGGGGCCAACACAACATCACTCACTCGGGCCAACACAACATCACTCACTCGGGCCAACACAACATCACTCACTCGGGGCCAACACAACATCACTCACTCGGGGCCAACACAACATCACTCACTCGGGGCCAACACAACATCACTCACTCGGGGCCAACACAACATCACTCACTCGGGGCCAACACAACATCACTCACTCGGGGCCAACACAACATCACTCACTCGGGGCCAACACAACATCACTCACTCGGGGCCAACACAACATCACTCACTCGGGGCCAACACAACATCACTCACTCGGGACCAACACAACATCACTCACTGGGGCCAACACAACATCACTCACTCGGGGCCAACACAACATCACTCACTCGGGGCCAACACAACATCACTCACTCGGGGCCAACACAACATCACTCACTCGGGGCCAACACAACATCACTCACTCAGGCCAACACAACATCACTCACTCGGGGCCAACACAACATCACTCACTCGGGGCCAACACAACATCACTCACTCGGGGCCAACACAACATCACTCACTCGGGGCCAACACAACATCACTCACTGGGGCCAACACAACATCACTCACTCGGAGCCAACACAACATCACTCACTCGGGGCCAACACAACATCACTCACTGGGCCAACACAACATCACTCACTCGGGCCAACACAACATCACTCACTCGGACCAACACAACATCACTCACTCGGGGCCAACACAACATCACTCACTCGGGGCCAACACAACATCACTCACTCGGGGCCAACACAACATCACTCACTCGGGCCAACACAACATCACTCAGGGCCAACACAACATCACTCACCGGGCCAACACAACATCACTCACTGGGCCAACACAACATCACTCACTGGGCCAACACAACATCACTCACTCGGGCCAACACAACATCACTCACTCGAGGCCAACACAACATCACTCACTCGGGCCAACACAACATCACTCACTCGGGGCCAACACAACATCACTCACTCGGCGCCAACACAACATCACTCACTCGGGGCCAACACAACATCACTCACTGCGAGCCAACACAACATCACTCACTGCAGCCAACACAACATCACTCACTGGACCAACACAACATCACTCACTGGGCCAACACAACATCACTCACTCGGAGCCAACACAACATCACTCACTCGGGCCAACACAACATCACTCACTCGGGGCCAACACAACATCACTCACTCGGGCCAACACAACATCACTCACTCGGGGCCAACACAACATCACTCACTGGGCCAACACAACATCACTCACTGGGCCAACACAACATCACTCACTCAGGGCCAACACAACATCACTCACTCGGGCCAACACAACATCACTCACTCGGGGCCAACACAACATCACTCACGAGCCAACACAACATCACTCACTCGGGGCCAACACAACATCACTCACTCGGGGCCAACACAACATCACTCACCACCAACACAACATCACTCACGCGCCAACACAACATCACTCACTGCGACCAACACAACATCACTCACTGGCGCCAACACAACATCACTCACTCGGGGCCAACACAACATCACTCACTCGGGCCAACACAACATCACTCACTCGGGGCCAACACAACATCACTCACTCGGGCCAACACAACATCACTCACTCGAGGCCAACACAACATCACTCACTGGGGCCAACACAACATCACTCACTCGGAGCCAACACAACATCACTCACTCGGGGCCAACACAACATCACTCACTCGGGGCCAACACAACATCACTCACTCGGGGCCAACACAACATCACTCACTCGGAGCCAACACAACATCACTCACTCGGAGCCAACACAACATCACTCACTCGGGCCAACACAACATCACTCACTCGGGGCCAACACAACATCACTCACTCGGGGCCAACACAACATCACTCACTCGGGGCCAACACAACATCACTCACTCGAGGCCAACACAACATCACTCACTCGGGGCCAACACAACATCACTCACTCGGGGCCAACACAACATCACTCACTCAGGGCCAACACAACATCACTCACTGGGGCCAACACAACATCACTCACTCGGGGCCAACACAACATCACTCACTCGGGGCCAACACAACATCACTCACTCGGGGCCAACACAACATCACTCACTCGGGGCCAACACAACATCACTCACTCGGGGCCAACACAACATCACTCACTCAGGGCCAACACAACATCACTCACTCAGGGCCAACACAACATCACTCACTCAGGGCCAACACAACATCACTCACTCAGGGCCAACACAACATCACTCACTCAGGGCCAACACAACATCACTCACTCAGGGCCAACACAACATCACTCACTCAGGGCCAACACAACATCACTCACTCAGGGCCAACACAACATCACTCACTCAGGGCCAACACAACATCACTCACTCAGGGCCAACACAACATCACTCACTCAGGGCCAACACAACATCACTCACTCAGGGCCAACACAACATCACTCACTCAGGGCCAACACAACATCACTCACTCAGGGCCAACACAACATCACTCACTCAGGGCCAACACAACATCACTCACTCAGGGCCAACACAACATCACTCACTCAGGGCCAACACAACATCACTCACTCAGGGCCAACACAACATCACTCACTCAGGGCCAACACAACATCACTCACTCAGGGCCAACACAACATCACTCACTCAGGGCCAACACAACATCACTCACTCAGGGCCAACACAACATCACTCACTCAGGGCCAACACAACATCACTCACTCAGGGCCAACACAACATCACTCACTCAGGGCCAACACAACATCACTCACTCAGGGCCAACACAACATCACTCACTCAGGGCCAACACAACATCACTCACTCAGGGCCAACACAACATCACTCACTCAGGGCCAACACAACATCACTCACTCAGGGCCAACACAACATCACTCACTCAGGGCCAACACAACATCACTCACTCAGGGCCAACACAACATCACTCACTCAGGGCCAACACAACATCACTCACTCAGGGCCAACACAACATCACTCACTCAGGGCCAACACAACATCACTCACTCAGGGCCAACACAACATCACTCACTCAGGGCCAACACAACATCACTCACTCAGGGCCAACACAACATCACTCACTCAGGGCCAACACAACATCACTCACTCAGGGCCAACACAACATCACTCACTCAGGGCCAACACAACATCACTCACTCAGGGCCAACACAACATCACTCCAGGGCCAACACAACATCACTCACTCAGGGCCAACACAACATCACTCAGGGCCAACACAACATCACTCACTCAGGGCCAACACAACATCACTCAGGGCCAACACAACATCACTCAGGGCCAACACAACATCACTCACTCAGGGCCAACACAACATCACTCACTCAGGGCCAACACAACATCACTCACTCAGGGCCAACACAACATCACTCACTCAGGGCCAACACAACATCACTCACTCAGGGCCAACACAACATCACTCACTCAGGGCCAACACAACATCACTCACTCAGGGCCAACACAACATCACTCACTCAGGGCCAACACAACATCACTCACTCAGGGCCAACACAACATCACTCACTCAGGGCCAACACAACATCACTCACTCAGGGCCAACACAACATCACTCACTCAGGGCCAACACAACATCACTCACTCAGGGCCAACACAACATCACTCACTCAGGGCCAACACAACATCACTCAGGGCCAACACAACATCACTCAGGGCCAACACAACATCACTCAGGGCCAACACAACATCACTCAACAACAACACAACATCACTCAACAACAACACAACATCACTCAACAACAACACAACATCACTCAACAACAACACAACATCACTCAACAACAACACAACATCACTCAACAACAACACAACATCACTCAGTGCTTCTTACACTTTTTAATTACAACTTCTCAGCATGCTGCACAGCAGCCACACTTCTCTACAGCACAGCTTAGAAACATTGGCAAAGTCATTAGCTCTACCTAAACACTTATAAGGCCCCCACATTGCATAGCCAATAGGTCTTACCTTTGGGACATTATAAGTGTTTAGTTATCCAGCACAATATCCTTCATTAAACAACATCAAGTGTTGCATAGCTAATCACTTATAAGGTCCCAAAAGCGAGACCTATTGGCTATGCCAATGCTTGTTTCTTGAAGACCTGACCCCGGCACAACGGACCGTGAGTAAAGAGCCTTCGTTCCCCTATCATCTCCTTTACAAGAAAAGGGCTCCGGTCCCTCCTCTGCCTCCGGGCCAAGGTCGGCACCGAGAAAAAGTTTCGAGCACCCCGCCTGCGGGCTGGGTGCCGAAGCACAAACAACAGCCTTCCGGTTCGGGCTCGACCCGTCCCCACGCCGGTGCCGACCCGAAATCTTCGGCGTCGAAACCGAAACACCTTCTGGTCTCCGTTCCGCCGTTGCGGAAAGCTAAATCTTTTGAGCCGAAAACTTCAGAGCCTAAACTCTCGACGCCGAGACCGACGTCTAAAGAAGGTACAGCGACTAAAGAGTCTCGGACCGAAAACCCACCCGATCCGAAACAAAAGGAAATCGCAATCCACCCGGAAACTGGACACATTTATGCCAAATTTCCGGAAAATGGGCTCATCAGAGGACTACCACATTCCTTTGAAAAAGAAAAATGTGGCTATTGACTCTTCTTCTCTTTACATTTCTGAAGACCCTCTTCTTTCACCTGCACATTCCCCTACACCACCATCACCTGACCCTCAAGATGCAGGAGATGATGATCATGATTTAGATGCCTATGCACCACAAGATGTCCCACAGGATCCTGATCCATGGGATCATTATAATGTCCCTCAACTTGATAATGACCCTGATTTGTATCCATCTAAACCTTCCCCTCCAGATGATAATATTGGGTACGTTGAGCTCATTAATAGGGCTGCACAATACCATGGGGTAGAGCTCCATAAAGAGTCTAGAAGAGGACTTTATATTAGAGACCCTTAGTTCATCTCAAAGGGCTACACAAACCTTACCAATGTTAAAGGCCCTGCTTAAACATACTGACGATATCTTTCAAGACCCTGTCAAAGCTAGGATCATCACTCCCAGGGTAGAGAAGGAATACCGGGCTGCACCTAATGACCCAGTCTACATCAAAGGACAGTTACCTTTAGACTCTTTGGTCGTTTCTAATGCTCGTAAGAGGGCTAACTCCCAAACCACAGGGGACGCCCCGCCTCCAGATAAAGAGTCCAAATTATTGGATGCTTCCGGTAAACGGATAGCATCACAAGCGGCTAATAATTGGTGCATTGCCAATGCCCAGGCATTACTGGCAAGATATGATGGGGCTCATTAAGATGAACTCCAGAAGCTCATTGAGTTCCTTCCTGACCAGCATAAAGCTAAAGCCAGTGACCTTATTCAAGAGGGTAAATTAATAACCAATACCTCTATCAGATGTGCCTTGGATCAGGCAGATAATGCGGCGCGGGCAATCAACACTAGCATACTGCTCCGTAGGCATGCTTGGTTAAGGATTTCTGGGTTCAAACCTGAGATGCAAGCCTCTATCCTTAATCAACCTTTTGATGCGCAACATCTCTTTGGCCCAGCTATTGATGCATCTTTGGGAAAAATGAAAAAAGACAGAGGTTGCGAAGTCCATGGGGGCCTTGCAAGCACCTTCCAACAGAGGTTCCTTTTGTCGCTCATTCTACAGGGGCGGCTCCAAAAACATTTCTACGGACAATGCCTCCTCCTCTTACAAGGGCAACACTAAGTCGGCCTCTTCAAGAGATTATTTTCGAGGAGGATATAGAGGAAATAACGGAAGGGGAAGAGGCAGAGGTAATTTTACACGCACCTCCCCCGCCAACAACAACAAACAATGACTTATTTCCCATACCCCCGATCATTCCACTCCTATCGCGGGACGTCTCTCACAATTTCTACCCATTTGGAATACGATTACATCCGACAAATGGGTTCTACAAATTATCCAATCTGGTTATTGCCTGGAACTTACAAGCACTCCACCCAATATTCCTTCAAGGTCACACCTCATGTCACAAGAACATCTTGCGCTTCTAAAGCAAGAGGTTTTTTCGTTATTGCAAAAAGGTGCAATAGAACCAGTCCCTTTACAATATCAAGGAACAGAAGTGTACTCCCTATACTTCCTAATTCCCAAAAAGGACGGCTCTCTCAGACCCATACTGGACCTCAGAGAACTCAATCTGTACATTCAGTCGGACCATTTTCACATGGTAACACTCCAGCAAGTGCTTCCTCTCCTTCAGCAAGGCGACTTTCTATCCACTCTTGATCTAAAGGACGCTTATTTCCATATACCAATACATCCTGCCCACCGCAAATACCTCCGGTTTGTGGTAGCAGGCCAACATTATCAATTCAAGGTCCTACCCTTCGGAGTCACAACTGCTCCCAGGGTTTTCACAAAATGCTTAGCAGTAGTCGCAGCCCACCTGAGAAGACAACAGGTTCACGTCTTCCCCTTCTTAGACGACTGGCTTATAAAGGCCAGTTCACACAACAGTTGCCTGCGACACAGAGAAAACTCTGCAACTCCTTCACCAACTAGGGTTCACAATAAACCAGGCCAAATCCCATCTCCAACCCTCAGTGTCTCAAGACTATCTAGGAGCTACCATAGACGCACACAAAGCTGTAGCATATCCAACTCCAGCCAGACTCGAGACGTTTCAGAACGTAGTGTCTCAGTTTCAACCTCAACACTCCTTACCAGCTCGAGTGTTCAGGCAATTACTAGGAATGATGGCGTCTTGCATTTTCATAGTTCCCTACGCAAGACTTCAGATAGGTCCCCTGCAGGAATGCTTAGCACGTCAGTGGAACCAGACTCAGGGTCAGTTATCAGATCTAGTGTTGGTAGACGGCCGCACCCATCGCTCTCTGCAGTGGTGGAACAAACAAAACCTGTTAAAAGGGCGGCCCTTCAGCGACCCGGTTCCGCAGACAGTACTGACAACAGACACATCACTAACAGGTTGGGGAGCACATCTCCAAAAACCACACAATTCAAGGCATATGGAGGCCCCAACAGAAACAGCTTCACATCAATCACCTAGAGCTCCTAGCGATTTTTCTGGCTCTCAAAGCGTTTCAAGTTCAGTTAGTACACAAAACCGTACTAATTCATACAGACAACATGACAGCCATGTACTACATTCGAAAACAGGGGGGGGGGGGGGGACACTCCCTCCAACTGTCCCAGCTAGCACATGAAATCTGGAGGTGGGCCATTCATCACAAAATCTATCTCCTGGCAGAACACCTCTCAGGAGTGGACAATCCGATGGCAGATCTCTTAAGTCGACAGACACAACAGATCCATGAATGGGAACTACATCCTCAAGTCCTTCTCCCATTCTTCCAGATGTGGGGTTTCCCAAACATAGACCTGTTCGCCATGCATCTAAACGCAAAATGCCCAAACTTCGCGTCCATGGATCCACACCCATTGTCCAAAGGCAATGCACTATGGATGAATTGGTCAGGGATATTTGCTTACGCTTTTCCACCTCTCCCACTCATTCCATTAGTGGTTCGGAAACTCAAACAAACGTCCCCGACGCTAATCCTGGTTGCTCCCACATGGGCACGTCAACCATGGTTCACAACCCTATTGGAACTCTCAGTAGTTCCTCATCAAAAACTACGTGATTCACCCAGTCTCCTCACCCAGAGCCATGGCGAGATAAGACACCCAGATCCCAGTCAACTCAATCTAGCGATCTGGCACCTGAAGTCCTAGACTGTATGAATATCATCACGGAAGCTAGGCGTGCTACCACAAGAGCCTGCTATGCAGCCAAGTGGAAGCGGTTTGTGATTTACTGTAACAACCACCACATCAACCCGCTTGATGCTTCGGTACAAAACATTATATGCTATTTGTTACATCTACAACGTTCCAACTTAGCATACACATCTATCCGCTTACATCTTGCTGCAATAGCTGCGTACCTCCAAAATAGGCATCATCTGTCTCTTTTTCGAGTACCTGCCATTAAAGCATTTATGAGGGACTCAAAAGAGTTATTCCAACGAGACGTCCACCTGCCCCACTGTGGAATCTCAATATTGTTCTCACCAGACTAATGGGTCCACCCTTTGAACCATTGCACAGATGTGAACTACAATTTCTTACATGGAAAGTGGCTTTTCTAGTTATCACATCACTCCGAAGAGTCAGTGAGATCCAGGCATTAACCATAGAAGAACCTTTTTTCAAATGCACCAAAACAAAGTAGTTCTTCGGACCAACCCTAAATTCCTTCCTAAAGTCATTTCTGCCTTTCACATTAATCAATCGGTTGAGTTACCTGTTTTCTTCCCTCAACCAGATTCAGTGGCAGAACGTGCTCTGCGCACACTAGATGTCAAACGAGCATTGCTGTATTACATTGAAAGGACAAAACCTTTCCGTAACACCAATCAACTTTTTGTAGCCTTTGCTCCACCACACAAGGGCAATGCCATATCGAAATCAGGTATTGCAAGGTGGATTGTTAAGTGTATTCAGATATGCTATGCAAAGGCTAAACTAACATTACCAGTTCCCCTAGAGCACACTACACGTAAACTGGGGGCTTCTATGGCATTCCTAGGGAATATACCCATAGACATATGCAAAGCTGCAACATGGTCTACTCCTCACACATTCACAAAACATTACTCGGTGGATGTGTTAGCAGCACAACAAGCTAGAGTAGGCCAGGCAGTTTTACGTACACTATTTCAGACTACTGCAACAGCTACAGGTTAGCCACCTCTTTGGGAGATAACTGCTATATAGTCTATGCAAAAGCATATGATCTACAGCTCATATGCCTCGAACGGAAAATGCTACTTACCAGTATTCATCTGTTCTCGGCATGTAGAGCTGTAGAATCCTATGCGCCCACTCGCCTCCCCGGTTACCTATACCTGTTGCAGTTACATCTTACTTAGATACATACATTCATGGACATCTCTTTCTAACTACTCTTACTGACTCCATTATCACCTTCTGCGGGAAAACAATCTAACAATGAAGTCGATACCCATGCGCACTATCACCTAAGGGAGGAGTCACCTACCTCGTGACTGGAAAGACTTCTTCGAAGAAAAACAAAGTGCAAACATCCGGACCCAACACTAGATGGCGATCTATGCAAAAGCGTATGATTCTACAGCTCTTCATGCCGAGAACAGATGCATACTGGTAAGTAGCATTTTCCTTATCAAGCAGGGCTTGGCCCTCCAATTACTTTCTACTCCGCCGCACCTGCCACCCCCATCAACGCAGCCGATGGAGGAACACGTCCGTTTTGCAGCAGGAAGTGAAGGCCTGTTAGGCCAGTGGAGCCATAGAGAGGCTTGTGGCCTCGGAATCAGGAACTAGTTTTTACCCCTGCTACTTCCTTATACTGAAGAACAGAGGCTGTTCTGTTTTAGATCTCTGCCCTTTCAATGCCTTCTTGCGCAGGACAAACTCAATATTTGCACGTTAGCCTAGGTCTTGTCTGCCCTAGATCCTGGATGGTAGCGTTGGACCGGACCTGCAAGGCACGTATTTCCATATTCCCATCCTACGGACCCACAGTCCCTAATTACGATTCACAGTGCGCCAGAAGTATTTCCAGTTTTTAATGCTTCCCTTTGGCCATGCCACTTCTCCCCAGGTGGTAACTAATGTGATGGCGGTGGTTGCAGCATATCTTCGGAGGTTGGGTGTACCAGTCCTCCTTTACCTCGATGACTGGCTGTTAAAGTTGGGCTCGCACCAGCCAGTTGTCAACCACCTGAAGATGACGGCAGACCTCCCAACATTGTACGGGTTCACTGTCAACATATTAAAGTCATAGTTGTCTCCTTTGCAGACCCCCCGCCCACCTACGGTGCTTAATAATGGGGTCCCCCTACAGATTGTCAGGAGGGGCCCCTGAGTCTCCCATTTCTCACAGATATTAATTTGTCTTGGGCTGACTGGGGGCCGGTTGGAGGGCACCTAAAATGTTTGGGGCCCCCATGCACTGCAGGGTCAGTGTTACAACAATGCCTGGATCTGTGTGTATGGTGTTGGGGCTGCTGGGACATATGGCCTCTAGTATCCTGCTAGTTGACCACGTAAGATGACTCATGCGGGCTCTGCAGTAGGATCTGAAGTTCCAGTGTGTACAGTACAAGGGGAGACTAACAGATTACGTCCAGGTTTCAGAGGAAACTAAAAACTGCTGTGCTGGCTGCTAGACCATGATTGGGCAAGTAGCAGATCCCTCTCCTTACCCTTCCCAGAACAGACAGTGGTCACAGATGCATCACTACTGGGCTGGGGAGAGGTGGAGATTAGAAAACTGTCTGCCTCCACATCAGTTTGCTGGTGGTTCTGGCAATCCGATTTGCTTTGAAGGCCTTCCTGCCATCTATCAAGGTAGGCTAATACATATTCTCATAAACAACTACATAGTACAGCAACGTATAAGGGGCAGTGGGGTCTTTTGCCAGAAGGCTCTGCCCTTCTGGAGGTGGCTGACTCGCCAGGGCATTTCTCTGGTCTTAAAATATGTTTTAGGATCTCTAAATGGCAGGGCGGACGAGCTCAGTAGCCTAGCAGATCTCGAATGGCAATTACTTCGGAGAGGGCGCTGGGTGTTTTCCAGCAATGGGGAGAACCCTGGCTCGATCTTTTCGCCATTGCAGAGAGTGCGCAAGGTCAGCATTTTTGCGCTCTATGGTTCCCAAGAAGGATCTCTCTGAGACTCATTCCGCCTAGAGTGGAGCTAAGGACACCTGTATGCCTTTACCCTTCTTGACTCGAGTTCTGAAGATCAAGACTAACAAGTCGTCATGGTGGCTCTTGATTGGACCAGAAGTGTGTGATATCCAGAACTCCAGGGCATGAGTATTTGTCCTCCGATCAAGCTGCCACTTTGATAGGATCTACTGTCGCCTCAACATGATAGGGTCCTGCACCTGGGCCTCTGCACCTCCATGTCTGGAATTTGAGGGGTAGCAGCTAGACTCCCTTGATCCTCCACCAAAAGTTGGTTATATGTTTTTGGCAGCCAGATGCCCCATCTACGAAATCTGGGTACAGGGGGCTCTAGGTCAAGTTTTTTGCTAGACATGGCACCTGTCTGACCCGCTACAAGCTGAGCTGTCAGAAGTGTTTGTTGTTGGCCCAGCTGTGACTTGCGTTGGGCTCTGTTAAAGGCTATTTGTTGGTTCTTTCAGGTTTTTTTGAGGTTGCCAGATCAGCCTTATTTATTTAAATCACCTGTCCTCATGAGAGTTTTTTATAAAGGTTTACAGCATGTTTCCAGCGAAGCCCTTTGTAATGCCACTGTAGGACTTGGATTTGGGATTCACTTTCCAAATGTGTGCCCCACTTGAGCCAATGCACAGCTGTCCCCTACTTCTCTTAACCCAGAAAACTGTGTTTCTGGTCGTTATCACTTCAGCTTGTCGCATGAGTGAGCTGCAGGTCCTCTTGGTCCAACTGCCCTATACAACATTCTTGCCATCTAATTAGTGGTGAGAACTTGAGCTGCATTTCTGCAGATGGTAGTAACACCTTTCCATATTGGTCAGGCTGTCACCCTATACCCTGAATTTCTTTACAACTCCTTACCCCTTGAAAGAAGAGGAGAGATTACATTGTTCGATCCCTTGGTTTCTACACTGATTGTGCCAAAAACCATCTGATGGACGACCAATTCTTTGTGGGCTTCTCAGAAGCAAAGAAGGGCAAGGCAGTTCAGAAAAGAACCATCTCTAGGTGGCGAGGTCTCTGCATAAACACAAACCACAACACACTGGCTAAGAAGCAGCCATTGAATGGATTCAATTCTCATTCCACTCGAGCCAAGGCTGCTACTACTGCCTTGGCACATGATATGCCTGTCCTGGATATCTGTAAGGCTGCTACTTGGTCATTACTGTTAACTTTTATGGAGCACTATTGCTTTGACAGCCAGGTCAGTCAGGATGGGCATATTGCCCATTTGGTCCTGCAGGACATTTTGGTTTGAGCCATTCCACAAATCCTCCACCTGGACAGGTATAGCTTTCGTGTCCATTCAGAGGTGAGGAATCTGCGATTCAAAGTATCCATTAGTAGAACAAGGTTCGGGGCATATGAGCTGCAGAATACATACTTGTGCATAGATCGCCATCTGGTGTTGGGCTCGGATGTTTGCACTTTGTTGTTGTCTTGGAAGAAGTCTTTTGTAGTCACGAGATAGGTGACACCCCTCTTGGACGATAGTGCACATGGGCATCGACTCCATCCTTAGATTGTTTTTTTCCGCCATCGGGTTCGGATGTGACTTGCTGCGCTCCGGTTCGGTACCGTGTTTCCAACCCTTTTCGACGCGCAACCCATCATCACTTGACGATATTGTTTCGTTCGCGTGCCCCTCCGACGCGCTAACCGCAAAATCCTCGATTCCGGTCGGCGACGCGGGCCGTTGGGCCTATCTGCGCCATTCGGCCCTACGGCTAATGGAAAGGACTCCATTTAAAAAATGCCCCCGGTGTGGAGCTAAATTTCCACACAGTGACCACCACAAGGTCTGCAACCTTTGCTTCTCACCAGAACACGAGGAAAGGGATTGCCAGGCCTGCGCCTCTTTCGCTCCAAAGACTATCCGTGATCGCCGGGCTCGACGACACGTTATGGCTCAACAGACTACACCGGTGCCACACGACATTTTTCGACGAAGGCCCCTATGTTCCAGAGGCAGAGGATTCGGAGGAGCTCGACATTGTTTCCGAAGCTGATGACTCCGAAGACCACATTACTCCAGGTCAACGAGTGAGTACAAACGTCCATGCCCCTGCCCCATCCGATAAACAGAAGGCTCCGGTCAAACCTTCGCCTGAAGGCCTAGGTCGAGACCGAGGAAAGACTTCAGAAGCCCCGCCTCCGGGCCCGGCTCCGAACACAAGGGAAAAGCCTTCCGGCGGCTCGGGACCAACCAAGCCGCACGTTGGTACCCATAAAACACCTTCGGTACCGAAATCAAGGTCACACCCTATTCCCGTTACCCCCAAAAAGGCCTCTGTATCGAACTCTTCGGCACCGAAAGAACATAAGGCCTCGGAACCGAAGAAACACCGAAAACCTTCGGATCCAAAGAAGATTTCGGACTCGACACCAACATCGAAGCCAAAGGAGCATAAGACCACTCCTACGGCTCCAGAGCCGAAATCAAAACCACGCTCGGAACCGAAAAAATCGGCACCGAAAGGACAACAAGCAGGAAGAACTGTTTCGGCCAGATCCTACGGATCCGAAACAAAAGACATTACATATTGACCCTAAAACAGGCCATATTGGCAGTATCCCATCAAAGAAGAGGAAATTGGATACCTCACACTGTCCTGAGGTACCTGTGAAGAAAAGAGACTTTGCAACTTCACCTCTAAGACCCTCTTCTCCTATTCTTCCTACCAAACCTTTGTCTCCCACAGACTCTCCCACAGACTCTCCCACAGACTCTCCCACAGACTCTCCCACAGACTCTCCCACAGACTCTCCCACAGACTCTCCCACAGACTCTCCCACAGACTCTCCCACAGACTCTCCCACAGACTCTCCCACAGACTCTCCCACAGACTCTCCCACAGACTCTCCCACAGACTCTCCCACAGACTCTCCCACAGACTCTCCCACAGACTCTCCCACAGACTCTCCCACAGACTCTCCCACAGACTCTCCCACAGACTCTCCCACAGACTCTCCCACAGACTCTCCCACAGACTCTCCCACAGACTCTCCCACAGACTCTCCCACAGACTCTCCCACAGACTCTCCCACAGACTCTCCCACAGACTCTCCCACAGACTCTCCCACAGACTCTCCCACAGACTCTCCCACAGACTCTCCCACAGACTCTCCCACAGACTCTCCCACAGACTCTCCCACAGACTCTCCCACAGACTCTCCCACAGACTCTCCCACAGACTCTCCCACAGACTCTCCCACACTCTCCCACACACTCTCCCACACACTCCCCCACAGACTCCCCCACAGACTCCCCCACAGACTCCCCCACAGACTCCCCACAGACTCCCCCACAGACTCCCCCACACACTCCCCCACACACTCCCCCACACACTCCCCCACACACTCCCCCACACACTCCCCCGTACTTCCATACTCACCCTTCCCAACACAGGATGAGGATGATCTAGGGCAGTGGTTCCCAAACTTTTGACTCCTGAGGACCCCCATTGAGTCACCACTGGAAGCCGAGGACCCCCAAGCAATTTGTATGATTTAAATTTCAAACATTAAAACAGTAATTCAGAAAAAATAAACACACGTGCACACAAAACAAATACTCTAATTACTAAGGATTTTAGGGGCATATTTAGAAGCCCCTATCGGTATGGGAACGTCACTTTTTGCAACGTTCCCGTGGCGATAGAGGCTTCGCCTTATTTACAAGGCAGCCTTAAGCCACTTAACATGGCTTAACGCTGCCTTGTAAATAAGGCCCCCTGTCACACAATGCCTAGCGTGAAAGGGGTGGGCAGTGGGTGTTGCGGTGTGCGTTCCACCTCAACACCCATTGATTTTGACGCTGCCCCCTATTTACAAGGGCAGCGTAAATAGGAGGTAGCGCCAAAATGTAAGCCAGTTAAAACCAGGTCTTAACTTGGCAAAGCGAGGAGAAAGCCTTTATTTCTCCTCGTTTTGCTTTTCAATGTGTGCTGCTTTGTGCAGCACACATCGAAAAGCAAACGCATATGGATTGTTTATGTTCAGGAAGGTGACCCTTCCTGCACATAAACAATCTTTTAAAAATGCCATTTTGTAACTTCCATGTGTGCTGCATTAAGCAGCACACATAGAAGTGACAAAACGGAATTTCAAGATTGAAGGGGGACCTTCCTGCACATAAACAATCTTCCACTGCATGCACACACCTTGCACTATGGTGCAAGGGTGCCCCGTTGGCGCTACACTGCTAAGTGTAGCGCCAGCTAGGGAAAACGCAGGGCTGCACCATATTCTTGTAAATATGGTGCAGCCCTGTGCTTCGAGTGGCGGAGCGTGTCGTTAAGCCAAGGCGGCTAACGACACGCTCCCCACTTCTGTTGTAAATATCCCCTTAGTATTTTATATTCAAAGAATTTGCAAAAAACAAAACATTTTAATGGGAAAGTTGGTGCTGCGTCTCCGTGACTAACTTTTAAATGATTGGTTTTATTTCGCAGTACGAGGCTCCTGCTAGGGCCAGACTGGAAACCCAAAGCAGCCCTGGCAAATGTATCTGAAAGAGACACGTTAGTGATAGATTCCTTACCTTAGAATATCCCCAGGCGTCAGGCTGGATCCGGAAAGTTTTGCGTAGCAGTACCCTTGCGCGTCGGTAGGCGGCGTCGTGCGGCTCCGCGTCCGTCGTCGGCGTCGTGATCGCCGGGATGACGTCGCGGGCAGTACTTAGGCGCCGCCCCTGCGCGCTGACGTCAGTTCTTCTTTTCCGCGCCAGCAAGCGCAGATCCGGGAAGAGCAGTGCCCTGGTCAATTTTTGACCATACTTTTTGGTGATTTTTTCACTGGTTTTTCCAACTTTAAGGTGTCGTAGGGATGCCCGGCTTCAAGCGATGCGGCGCCTGTGCGCGGATGATGTCCGTCACCGACCCGCATTGGGAGTGTCTCTTCTGCCTCGGCCGAGGCCACGACACCGAGTCTTGTCCCGAATGCCAGGCCCTCAACCCGAAAGCTTTGCGAGAGCGGTCTCGAAAGCTCCTCGAGGCCCGGCATTCGGCTCCGCGGAAGCCCCGGTCGCGTGAGAGGTCCAGGGGTCGCTCGCGGAGTGCACACCGGTCGTCGACTTCTTCGTCCGGTAAGTCTAAGCACAAGAAGCCCAAGAAGCATCGTCGCTCTCGGACTTCGCCTCGCCGGTCTCGCGACTCGGCTGAGGCCCCTCCCGGCACCGTCCCGCCCCCGCGGCCCCGGACTTGCCTGTGGAGTCGCCCCGTCATACCCGCCCTTCCCGGGTTCGGGGGCGGATCCGGCCAAGGTACAGGAGTTCCTGTCGGCCATGGCCCGCCTCTTCGGGCCTTCAGGCCCCTCCGGTGCGCCTTCGGGCCCCGCGGGCCCTGATGGGGTTGCTCCGGCGTCGCCGGCGGCTCCGGCCCCGGCGTCGCCCGAGCCTCCAGCCTCGATCCCGGCTCCGGCTTCGGCCCCGGCCTCGATCCCGGCTCCACAACCCCCATCGACGCCGGTCGACCTCACGACACCTCCGCCGGCGCCGATGTCTCCGGTGCCGTTCTCGACGCCGCCCTGGGCTCCGGGCGGCGTCGTCCCCAGTTCCTTCCGGCTCCGGACATGGACCCGGAGCGACGTCGCTCGACGCCGGCTCCGGCGCCGATGGGACCTTGGGTCCCAAATGTCCCTCCTCCTCCTTATTTTGAACCAGAGGAGGACCAGGAGGACTGGGAGGGTCTGATGACCCTCTGACACGCAACTGTCAGTATGATGAGGACTGGACAGAGAGTCTAGGGAGGCCAGTGGTCTGGATACTTCTCCTGACACTGGCATGCTGTCTCCTCCCGTGGCTACGGAGGAGGGGGCCAATTTTGGTACGGTGTTGCGTAGGGCTGCTGGGGCCTTACGTCTCCAGCTCCCTACTTTGACGGTCAAGACTAACATCTTGACAGAGGTGCTTCAGCCGGCAGCCTCCTCTGCGGAGACTGTGCTGCCGTTTAACGACGCCCTCACTGACGTTCTTTTGGGCGCCTGGTCCAAGCCCAACACAGGGGCTCCTGTGGATCGGAACGTGTCACGACGCCATCGCCCCGCTCCGGGCGACCCCTGTTTCTTTCTGTCCACCCCACTCCTGAGAGCTTGGTTGTCCAAGCCTCCGCTTCCCAAACCGCCTTCCCTACCGCTCCTCCGGATAGGGAATCCAAACGCCTGGATCAGTTTGGGAAGAAAGGTTTTTCTTCCTCCAGTGCTGGCTTGCGGTCCGTTAACACCGCTTGTCTTTTGGGCCGATATACCCACTCCCTGTGGGATTCGGTGGCGGATGTTTTGCCCCAGTGCCCTGAGGAGGTCCAGGCACTGCTTTCCCGCGCCATTGCGGAAGGAAGGGATGCGGCCAAATACACTATCCGTTGTGGCCTTGACACCGCCGACTCGCTGGGCAGGTCGATTGCAACGACGGTGGCGCTCCGGCGCCACGCCTGGCTGAGAACCACTGGTTTTCAGGGGATGTCCAGAATACTCTCATGGACATGCCCTTTGATGGAGTCGGTCTTTTTGGGTCCAAAGCAGACCATGCGCTGGAGCGCTTTAAGGACTCACGGGCTACTGCAAAGTCCCTGGGCCTTTCTGCTACACGCCCTCCGCTGCCTTCTGCTTTTCGCCCCTATCGTGGCCACGGTAGGGGCGCCCCTTCACGTCAGCAGCCCAGCCACCGGCCCGCGCAGCAGGCGTCTTCGCGTGGCCGAGGACGTGGATTCCGCCGTGGCGGATCGGGCAACCAGCGTGCGGGTCAGGCCACCACCTCCAACCCGTCCGCGGCCTCCAAGCCCTCCTAGTCCCTCCTTTCAGGTGCACGGCACGCCAGTAGAGGGCAGGGTCCGCCATCACCTTCCCCACTGGCGCACCATCACCTCGGACAGGTGGGTCTTGGACATTGTCCGAAGGGGCTACTCCCTCCCCTTCGAGACCACCCCCAGCCATGCCACCTCAATTCCACCGCATGTCAGGGGATCACTTGGTGCTTCTACGGAAGGAAGTCACGGCCCTCTTGACCAAGAGGGCCATCGAGCATGTTCCGACCCCAGAAGTAGGGCGTGGTTGCTACTCCCACTACTTTCTGGTGCCCAAAAGGACAAGGAGGACATGCGTCCTATCTTGGACCTCCGGAACGTCAATCGCTTCCTCCGGAAGGAGAAGTTCAAGATGCTCACCCTAGCTCAGGTCTTGACTGCCCTCGACCCTGGAGACTGGTTGGTAGCGTTGGACTTGCAGGACGCGTATTTCCACATCCCCGTCCTGCCGGCCCACCGGCGTTACCTTCGGTTCACGGTAGGCCCCGAGCATTTTCAGTTCACCGTGCTCCCCTTTGGCCTTACCAGTGCCCCTCGGGTGTTCACGAAAGTGATGGCGGTGGTCGCAGCTCATCTGCGCCGGGCAGGGGTTTCAGTCTTCCCCTACCTCGACGACTGGCTGCTGAAGGCGGGCTCGTCCCAGGCAGTCGTCTCCCACCTCCAGACTACGGCCGAACTCCTGCACTCGCTGGGGTTCTCCATCAATGTGCCGAAGTCGCATCTAATTCCTTCTCCACAGCTCCTTTTCATCGGAGCAGTTCTGGACACGACGCAGTTTCGGGCCTATCCTCCCGAACGGCGAGTCCGGGATATTCAGGCTATGATTCCGATCTTTCGGCCTTTATCCTGGGTTTCGGTACGGATGACCCTGAGGCTGCTGGGCCTCATGGCCTCCTGCATCCTGCTGGTCAATCATGCCAGATGGCATATGCGGGCTCTGCAGTGGGACCTGAAGTTCCAGTGGGCGCAGCACCAGGGCAACCTGTCCGATCACGTCCAGATCTCGGAGGGGACTGCAAAACAGTTGCAGTGGTGGCTCTCGAACCGGCAATGGGTCATGGGCAGATCCCTCTCCCTTCCCCAGCCAGAGCATACAGTTGTGACGGACGCGTCCCTTCTGGGATGGGGCGGTCACATGGGAGAGGCGGAGATCAGAGGCCTCTGGTCTCCGGCGGAGTCCCGGCTCCATATCAACCTTCTGGAGCTCCGGGCGATCCGGCTTGCACTCAAGGCATTCCTTCCCTCTGTCAAAGGGAAGGTAGTGCAGGTGTTCACAGACAACACCACCGCCATGTGGTACTGCAACAAACAGGGCGGGGTGGGGTCTTGGACCCTTTGTCAGGAGGCTCTGCGCCTCTGGACATGGCTGGAACATCAGGGCATGTTCCTGATGGTTCAACACCTGGCAGGTTCTCTGAACGCCAGGGCGGACGAACTCAGCCGCAGGTGCATAATGGATCACGAATGGCGTCTTCACTCGGAAGTGGCGCAAGGACTCTTTCTACAGTGGGGAGAGCCTTGGTTAGATCTATTCGCCACCGAAGAGAACGCGCAATGTCATCAGTTCTGCGCGTTGGAATTTCCAAGGCGGCACTCGCTCGGCGACGCTTTTCGTCGCGAGTGGAGTTCGCGGTCTGTTGTACGCCTTTCCGCCTATACCACTTCTACCCAGAGTGTTGAAGAAGATTCGGCACGACCGGGCCCAAGTCATTCTTGTGGCTCCGGACTGGGCTCGAAGAGTTTGGTATCCCGAGCTACTCAATATGAGCATAGATCCCCGATCAGTCTGCCTCTTCGGGAGGATCTTCTGTCGCAGCAGCAGGGGACGGTCCTCCACCCGAACCTGTCCAGTCTACACCTGCTTGCGTGGAGATTGAGCGGCGGCAGTTGATTCCTTTCGACTTGCCTCCCGAAGTTTGTGATGTGATTCTGGCAGCCAGGCGTCCCTCCACTAAGGTGGTATACGCCTGCAGGTGGAACAAATTTGTGGCATGGTGCACAGCAAAGGCTGTGGATCCCCTTTCTGCCCCTCTTTCTGAGGTCCTTCTGTTCCTTCTCTCTCTGGCCCAACAGGGTTCTGCCCTGGGTACCATCAAGGGTTATCTTTGTGCTATCTCGGCCTTCCTCAGGCTCCCTGATCAGCCCTCCCTTTTCAAGTCCCCTGTTGTTAACAGGTTCTTAAAAGGCATTACTCACCTCTTCCCTCCTGTTCCGTTTGTAATGCCTCAGTGGGACTTGAACTTGGTTCTTACCTTTTAATGTGCGCTCCCTTTGAGCCTCTGCATAACTGTCCTCTTCGTCTTCTGACTCTGAAGACAGCCTTTCTGGTGGCCATCACCTCCGCTCGGCGGGTGAGTGAGCTCCAGGCTCTATCTTGCAAACCTCCCTTTCTGTCTGTTCATCCAGACAAGGTTGTTCTTCGGACGCGTCCGTCCTTCTTGCCAAAGGTGGTTACTGCTTTCCACATTGGGCAGACCATCACTTTGCCCACCTTCTTTCCGCCTCCGCATCCTTCCAGAGAGGAAGAGAGGCTCCACCGTCTGGACCCAAACGTGCGCTCTCTTTCTATATTGACCGCACAACACACTTCCGGGTGGATGACCAGCTCTTTGTTGGCTACGTGGGCGCCAAAAAGGTCGGGCGGTGCACAAGAGGACCATCTCCCGCTGGGTTACCTTGTGCATCAAGACCTGCTATTCTTTGGCTAAGAAGGAGCCTCCTGTTGGGCTGCGTGCCCATTCCACCAGGGCAACGGCTGCTACCACGGCCTTGGGCCGCGGTGTTCCGCTGCCGGTTATCTGTCAGGCAGCTACGTGGGCCTCGCTGCACACGTTTACAAAGCATTACTGCCTTGACAGTCAGGTCCGGAGGGACGGCTTCTTTGGCCGTTCTGTCCTCCAGGACTTCCTTGTCTGATCTTTGTTCGCAGACCCACCACCGGGGTTGGTATTGCTGGGGTATCTATTCTAAGGTAAGGAATCTATCACTAACGTGTCTCTTTCAGATGCACAAGTTACTAACTTGTAGTAACGATATATCTGTAAGAGACAGTAGTTAGTGATAGATTCCTACCGCCCACCCATCCTCCCGTTCTGCGAACTGATTTCTAGGGTTAAGGACATCCCTTTCAGGGCCCTAGTATTTTTCAGACACCTGTGTCAGCTTCTTGCATGGCTCTGCGTTCCTGGCGCGGAAAGTCGTGTACAGAACTGACGTCAGCGCGCAGGGGCGGCGCCTAAGTACTGCCCGCGACGTCATCCCGGCGATCACGGCGCCCGGCGACGGACGCGGAGCCGCACGACGCCGCCTACCGACGCGCAAAGGGTACTGCTACGCAAAACTTTCCGGATCCAGCCTGACGCCTGGGGATATTCTAAGGTAAGGAATCTATCACTAACTACTGTCTCTTACAGATATATCGTTACACAAGTTAGTAACTTGTGCTTTCAGACCAGTCGCCATATGGTGCACACCAAGTGCAGTGAGTGAGTCTGACCACTACAAAGGGGGCTTTGGGAGGCTCTCCCCCCAAGAAATTTAGGAAACATTGGTGCAGTCTAAAACACATTTATCATTATATATTAAATTGTATTGGCTTTTAACGAATAGTAAATGAAGACCGTACTATGCACCAGGATACGACAATCCTTGTTGCGGTTCTTCAATGATTCCCTTATTATCACCCTCCAACAGTGCCTCATCTCTCCATAGCCTCTCTGTCACATGTATTTCATTTGTTTTATAGTATCTCTCATACCATTGTAGGATGTCAGAGCACTTTACATCACACACATATAGCGACAATGAATCATACGTGTAAATCAGTGTATAGAAAATGTTACATAAGGCAAAGGGTACTACAATGTGTAGGATTCACATGTCATTCATACTGGTAGGCATTTTTAAAGAGTGCTTGATCCGGAGAAGCGCAAACTTGGGATTCAGAACATCAGCCAGTGGTTAGCATTGACTTTAAAAAATAAAAATGTATTTCTGCAAAAATAAACCTTTTTAGCAGCATCAGGATAATGAAAGACTGGGAAAAAACATAAGTTACTAACTTGTACCATGCAGTTTGCAAGCAGCTCTTTGATGACAGTTTATAGGTCACTGTGCTAGATTACGATTGTCACTTATGAACTGCAGAGTAACAAAAAATCTCTGTGACAAAAGCAGCAACCCACTGACCAATGCACATAAAACAGTTTTATAAAATGCATGGTACACGTTCTTTGCAGTAGGCATATTAACCCTCTGTGCTACGTTAGATTACTCAAAGCTGCAACTGGACAAAACTCTCATCTCTCCAGCAGGTGCATTAATCACTGGCGTTATTTTGACACTTTTATTGTTGCTCGAAAACTGCTAATTAGACAAGGAACTTTGCAGTGCTTTTAAAACTGCCTCCTGGGGACCCCCTGGGAATGTGTCACGGACCCCTGGGGGTCCGCGGACCACAGTTTGGGAAACACTGATCTAGGGGATGGGGGTGGACACGATAAGGTTTTGCAGCGTGAATCTTTCTGGATTCACTATGCTGTGCATTATTCCGCCATCTCGTGGTTGGGTCCGGATTCGTAGTCTTTTCTTTGTTTTTCTTTGGTTTTTTTTGTTGGCCCAGGTGGGCGGCGACGCCCCACCATTTGGTGTCTTCGGTGACGTCGTCGCGCTTCCTGCGGAAGCTCCCACCCTTGGTAGCCATCTTCAGATTCTTTTTTCCGCCGTGGGGTCTGGATCGTTGCCGAGAAGTTCCAGAAGATCTGGACGAGGAATCTCGAAAAAGTCGAATATCACCACAGAAGATCGTTCCCGAGACACCGGACGGCAGACGCAAGTAAACCGGAGACAACAAGAAGGACGACGAGGTAGAAGGTCCACGACCGAAATCTCAACGCCTACGGAGAATGCGCTCACAGGGGCTCCCTGAGAGCGGTTATGGACAAGACACCGTTTAAGTTTTGCCAGAACTGTCACCACAAGTACGCACAGAAGGACCAGCAGCCAGTCTGTAACCTCTGCTTGCCGCTCGAACACACCAGCGAAGACTGCAACGCGTGTTCGGCGTTCACCCCGAAGACCCTCCGAGTAAGAGAGAGACAGAGAAGGGCGAACTACAACATGCAGGGCCAGGGACCAGCACCATCGCTCCGAGACCTGGGCCTCTCGAGCGGAGAGGAAGACAACATCGCAGAGGGACCGGAGGACTGCTCTATCGTCGAGGTCCATAAGAAAACATCGAAGGAGGTAAGGGAGTCGTCGACCCCAAGACACCCAAGCGACACCCAAGCGACGCTCGAAAGAGTGAAGCCAGAACCCCGAGCGACACTCTTAGAAGTGTAGAAAAGTCCTCAAAGGGAGCGTTGCCGCCGAAACCCTCGACGAAAGCAACAGCATCCAAGGACAAGCAACCGAGCGGATCCTTCGAGAAGGACTCCCAATCGGCGAAAGCCTCCGAAAAAACAAAGGCGTCGAAGGTCACCTCTGAAAAGGAAGCCTCGACACCGAGAAAGGAAGGCCCGGCGTCATCTTCGACGACCGCGACCACAAAGAGAGGCGCTGCACCACTCGACGCCGAAAAGGCCCACGACATGGCGAAAAAGAAGAGAAGGCTCGAGGCAGAGATGGCGAGCATCCTGCAACGTAAAAAAGAATTCGACGAGAAGATGAAGCAATACGCTATTCCGTCGAAGCCAGCGCACGAGGCACTCGAGGAGTTCGACGCCGAATACATCAAGCCCTCGAAAACACCCGAACCGCTCTAAGACCAGGACGAACAAGACTACTACTTCGAAGGCGAAGAAGAGATGCAGTCTTACCGGGACTCAGAGCCCTCGGAGGCACAAGACTTGGACTGGCAAGACCTCGACGCAGAGTCACCAGAAGAGGGGTAGACTCTTACCCCTCGAGGCCTTCGCCGCCGGACGACATCGGAGTCTACAATGGAGTCGTCCAGAAGGCTGCAAAGACATATGGGGTCGAAATGCAGGAGGAAAAGACAAAAGCAGGTTTCCTCTTCGAAACACTGCTCCCTCAACAAACAAAGAGCCAATTCCTACCCATGTTGCCCGGCGTCCTGGACCAGGGAAGGGAGGCCTTCAGAGAACCTGCAGTCTGCAAGGCGGTTACACCTAGAAGTGAAAAGAAATATAAGCATTCCACAAAAGACCCGCCTTACATCCAAGGGTCAGTGCCAGCAGACTCTATTATCGCAGCAACGGCCAGGAAAAGGGCCGGTGTGCCCACCAACACAGGCCCACCTCCAGACAAGGAGAGCAAGCGAATAGACCTCACAGGACGAAAGGTGGAGAGGAACGCAGCCATACACTGGCGCATCGCCAACTCCAACGCCCTCATCAGCAGGCATGCATACCAGCATTGGGATGAAATGAGCCAGCTCATTACACACCTGCCAGAAGAATACCAACAAAGGGCTAATTACCTAGCGGACGAGGGCAAGGCTATCGCGAACACTTGCCTAAAGTCAGCCTTGGACGCAGCAGAAAACTCCAGCAGGCAAATGATGATAGGGGTGACTGAAAGGAGACACGCATGGCTCAGGATCTCGGGCTTCAAGCCGGAGGTACAGAGTAACATCCTTAACACACCTTTCAACGGAGAGAAACTGTTTGGAGCACCGGTCGACGACAAGTTGACGCAACTAAAAAGGACAACGAAACTGCGAGGTCCATGGGAGCACTGCAGTTCAGGGGAATGAGAAGAGGAAACCCCTCAAGGCGGCCCAATGGTAGAGGGGGCAATGCACCCACCACTTCACACCAGTCCCCCAGCAAGGATACCAGGGGAACAACCAGGGCCAAAGCCAACAGGGACAACAGCAGCAAAATTGGCAGTACCAACCCAGAGGGCGGTCCTTTCGAGGGCGCGGTTACGGACGGGGACAGGCCCGAAGAGGGGCAGCAGCCCACCTCAAAGTGACTCCACAAACAAACCAAACCCTCCCCTATTAACACCAAGGGAGAGGAGAAGTCAACAAAAGGACAAAATAAAAAACACACACAGCCAACAAATAACCACCGAGCATACAACCCCAGTTGGGGGCAGAATAGGAAAGTTCCTCACACAATGGAGGAACATTACCACGGACAAGTGGATACTGAACATCATACAGCACGGTTACTGCATAGAACTACAAAAACACCCCCAGGCAGAAAACCAAGACACCGGGCAATTCCCGCAAGGGAGCTCGCCCTCCTACGCCTAGAAGCAGAGGAGCTGCTACAAAAAGAGCAATAGAACCAGTTCCAATAAACGAAAGGAACAAGGGAGTATACTCAACGTACTTCCTAGTGCCAAAGGTAGACGAGATACTAAGACCAATACTGGACCTCAGATTCCTGAACAAGTTCGTAAAAACTCAAAAATTCAAAATGACTTCACTTCAGGAAGTAATACCCCAAATCCAACAAGGGGATTACATGGCAACCATAGACTTGAAAGATGCATATCTGCACATACCCGTCAACCACAAACACAAACGTCTACTAAGATTCGTGATAGGCCACAATCACTACCAGTTCACAGTGCTAGCCTTCGGGCTCAAGTCCGCACCAAGGGTGTTCACAAAATGCCTAGCAGCAGCTGCAGCGCACCTTCGGAGGAAGGGCATACATGTATACCCCTACCTCGACGACTGGCTTGTGAAAGCAGGATCATACAGACACTGCAAGGATCACATCAATCAAGTCATACAAACACTGTCCAGACTAGGTTTCTCAATACATTGGGAGAAGTCGTCAACAAAACCACAGCAAATCAAAATATTCTTAGGGGCACAGATAGACAGCACACAGTCCAAGGTGTTCCCCAGCAACAAGAGAACTATAGCGCTCCTGAGGGAAACACGTCATTACCGCAAGGGGCAAGTTCTGACAGTGAGGACGGTGAGCAGACTAATGGGGATGATGGCATCATGCATCCACCTAGTCCCACATATCAGGCTGCACATGAGACCGTTCCAAGAATGGATACAGCAGCAGTGGTCACAAGCGACAGGGAGTTGGGAAGATCTAGTGGTTGTCACACACGCAGTGCAGCAAGAAATAGCGTGGTGGAAGGAAGAGAACATATTACAGGGGAAGCCATTCACACAGCCAACTCCAACAGTGACCATCACAACAGACGCCTCACAGCAGGGCTGGGGTGCGCACATGGACAGACTCCGTGTCAGGGGGCTGTGGCCACAACAAGATGCAGTGAAACACATCAACTACCTAGAACTAAAAACTGTGTTCCTAGCCTTAAAAGCCTTTCAAAAGCAGCTTTACGGACAGAGAGTGCTGATACAAACATACAACACAACCACCATGTTCTACATCAACAAACAAGGGGGTACACAGTCAGCACCGCTATCAAACCTAGCACAGGAAATTTGGAGATGGGCCATCCCTCTAAGGATAGACCTACTGGCAATACACCTCCCAGGAATAGACAATGTAGAGGCAGACCAACTCAGCAGACAAACGTCGGCATCCCACGAATGGGAGCTCAATCAACAGGAGGTGCAGCGGCTGTTCCAAAAGTGGGGTACACCACGGATAGACCTGTTTGCAACACTCCAGAATGCAAAATGCCAACATTACGCATCCAGACAACCGGACCAAAGGTCCCTAGGGAATGCGCTATGGATAAGTTGGTCGAACGAATTTGCATACGCTTTTCCCCGATGCCACTGTTACACAAGGTACTCAGCAAATGCAGGAGCAGCAGCATGACACTCATACTGGTGGCACCGCAGTGGGCCAGACAATCATGGTTCTCACAAATAATGGAAATGGCGCAGGAACCAGCACACAGGTTCAGCAGAAGGAAAGACCTCCTCACAATGCAAGACGGAAAAGTGCTCCACCCAGAACCAGAGCGCCTCAGCCTAGCAGCATGGCTCCTGAGGACCTAGAATTCGCACACCTCAAGCTACCACCAAGCACCATGGCAGTTCTCAGAGAAGCAAGGAGGCCCACTACAAGAAAATGTTACATTGCAAAGTGGAAAAGGTTCTCGCAATGGTGCATTAAAGAGGGACTGCAACGAAAAGTCACAAAAGAATCAACGGTACTACAATACTTAACGCACCTACTACACAGCGGCCTAAGTTACTCGTCACTAAGGGTTCACTTAGCAGCCATAGTGGCCTACAGGGGAGAAGCGGGGAAAAGCTTCTTCACCTCCCAGGTGGTCAAAAGATTTCTGGAAGGGGCTAAAAGAATAGCCCCCCCCTAAAAGAATGCCAGCCCCAAGCTGGAACCTCAACACCGTGCTAACACAGTTGATGAAACCACCATTTGAGCCCATACACAAGATAACACTGCACATGCTCACACTAAAAACGGCTTTCTTAGTGGCTATCACGTCACTGCGAAGGGTCAGTGAACTGCAGGCTCTTACACTACAAGAGCCCTACTTGCAAATACACAAGGACAGAATTGTCTTGAGAACAGACCCACACTTCCTGCCAAAGGTGGTGTCGCGGTTCCAAATTAACCAGACAATACAGATACCAAGTTTCTTCCAGAAACCATCAACGCCCACAGAAAGGGGCGCTACACACGCTGGACGCCAGAAGGGCAGTGATGCACTACATAGAAAGGACAAAGGAATGCAGGAAAACAAAACAACTCTTTGTTTCCTTCGCAAGCAGTTTCCTGGGACGGCCAGTAACAAAAAATACCATAGCACGATGGATTGCACAAGCAATACAACTCTGCCACAAGCAGGCAGGACAAGAATTAGAGGGAGCCGCCCAGGCTCACTCAACAAGGAAGAAAGGAGCAACGGTTGCGTTCCTAGCAAACACACCTATACAAGACATTTGCCAAGCGGCAACATGGTCTTCCGTGCACACGTTCACCAAACACTACTGTGTGGATATCCAGATGAACAAAGAGGCACAAGTAGGACAGAAGGTCTTACAGCACATTTTCAGCAACCAATGCTCATCTTCCACCCAACCACCGCAATAACAAAACCGCTACAAAGTCTATGCACAGCATAGTGAATCCAGAAAGATTCACGCTGCAAAACAAATAGTTTCTTACCTGTCGGTGTAGTTTTGCAGCTTGAAGACTTTCTGGATTCACTAGCGATCCCACCCGCCTCCGCCAGGAAGATAACATAGGAGGTCAAGGGTAAAACTAGACTACATAAAAGGTTTAGAGGGATCAAAAGGAAAATTGAAGGATAAAAGACAAAGACATAGACAACAAAAACTGTAAGAAGAAAAAGAAAAAAGAATCCGAAGATGGCTACCAAGGGTGGGAGCTTCCGCAGGAAGCGCGACGACGTCACCGAAGACACCAAATGGTGGGGCGTCGCCGCCCACCTGGGCCAACAAAAAAAACCAAAGAAAAACAAAGAAAAGACTACGAATCCGGACCCAACCACGAGATGGCGGAATAATGCACAGCATAGTGAATCCAGAAAGTCTTCAAGCTGCAAAACTACACCGACAGGTAAGAAACTATTCGATCCTTTAGATGACCCTGATGATCACACTACTCCACCACAGCATACATGGGAAGATTACAACAATCCCACAGATCCTCCAGACCTTCCTGATCCGGATGTATACCCATCTAGGCCATCCCCTCCAGATGACAATATAGGTTTTAGCCAGCTCATTAATAGGGCTGCGCAATATCATGGGGTTGAGCTACATTCAGACCCCATGGACGAAGATTTCCTACTAGATACATTTGCTCAGTCACAAAAATCAATACATACATTACCCATGCTTAAAGGTGTCATTAAACATGCACCAGACATATTTAAAGACCCTGTCAAGACCAGGATTCTCAATCCTCCGATTGATAAAGTATAAACCTGCCCCCAACGATCCCATTTACATTAAAGGACAACTCCCTTTAGATTCTTTGGTAGTCTTATTCAACATTTACCTGACCAATACAAAGCCAAGGCCAACGATCTGGTCCAAGAGGTCAAGTTAATAACAAATGCATCCATCAAATGTGCCCTCGATGCAGCAGACACTGCATCTAGATCTGTCAACACCAGTGTCTTACTTCGCAGACATTCATGGTTGCGCATTTCTGGTTTTAAACAAGAAGTGCAAGCTACTATCTTAAATCAGCCGTTCGATCAAGAACACCTCTTTGGCCCAGCTGTGGATACAGCTTTGGAGAAGATGAAAAAAGACAAACTGCAAAATCAATGGGAGCATTACAATATCAAACACCACAAGGTTCCTTTCGTCACTCCTTTTATAGGAGTGCACCCAAAAACATTAGCACAGACACTACTTCCTCCTCCTACAAGAGTCCCACACAAACATCCTCCAACAGGGCATATTTTAGAGGTGGGTACAGAGGAAATAGTAACAAGGGTAGAGGCCAAGGTAACAACAACCGAACCTCCCCTACTACTAAACAGTGACTTTCCTCCTCTCCCTCCAGACCATTCCACTCCGGTCGGAGGAAGACTCTCACAGTTCCTACCTGTCTTGAACTCCATCACTACCGACAGGTGGGTAAGACCAATTATCCAGTATGGTTACTGCCTGGAACTTACCTCAACTCCCCCCAACCATACCTCCCAGACAACGTCCAATGTCCATGGAACATCTAACACTCCTGAAACAGGAGGTTCTCTCACTTATTCAAAAGCATGCAATAGAACCAGTTCCCCTTCATCATCTAGGCACAGGGGTTTACTCCCTCTATTTTCTCATCCCCAAAAAGGACAGTACTCTCAGACCAATACTGGACCTCAGACCTTTGAATATCTACATACAATCAGACCACTTTCACATGGTCACCCTTCAACAGGTCCTCCCACTGCTCCAACAAGCCGATTTCCTTGCCACTCTAGATCTCAAGGACGCCTACTTCCATATTCCTATTCACCCTGCTCATAGGAAATATCTAAGGTTTGTAGTGGACGGTCAGCACTATCAATTCAAGGTCCTCCCATTCGGAGTGACCACAGCACCCAGAGTCTTCACAAAGTGTCTGGCAGTAGTAGCCGCCCACTTGCGAAGACAACAAATTCATGTGTTTCCATACCTGGACGACTGGCTCATAAAAGCCAAGTCACACAGCCAGTGTGTTCACCACACACACCAAACAATTCAGCTGCTCCACAACTTGGGGTTCACAATAAACCTCACCAAGTCACATCTTTAACCGTCCCACATACATCAGTATCTAGGGGCCACAATAGACACTTCCAAAGCCCTTGCATACCCCAATCCAGTCAGAATAGCCAGTATGCAAACTCTCATAACAAAATTTCAGCCCCAACACTCACTACCAGCTCGAGTGTTTATGCAGCTAATGGGAATGATGGCCTCTTGCATTTTCATAGTACCTCACGTAAGACTCCAAATGCGCCCTTTACAAGAATGTTTGGCACGTCAGTGGAACCAGGCTCAAGGTCAACTTACAGATCTGGTGTTGGTGGACAGCCGCACACATCGCTCTCTGCAGTGGTGGAACACACAAAACCTTTCCAAAGGGCGGCTGTTCCTAGACCCAGTTCCACAGATCGTGCTAACAGCGGCCGCATCGCTCACCGGCTGGGGAGCCCATCTCTTAAACCATACAATTCAGGGCAGGTAGACCCCTCAACAAAAAGTGCTCCACATCAATCACCTGGAGTTACTGGCAATCTTTCTGGCATTAAAATCATTCCAAACACATCTCATCAACAAAACTGTCCTTGTCCGCACAGACAATATGACAGCAATGTATTGTATACAAAAACAAGGAGGAACACATTCTTTGCAGCTTTCTCAACTAGCGCAAAGCATATGGAAATGGGCCATCCCACAAAAGATATACCTTCTAGCAGAACATCTTCAAGGGGTACACAATCAGATTGCGGATCTGCTCAGTCGTCAGACACAGCACATCCACGAATGGGAACTTCATCCGCAAGTTCTTCATCCGTTTTTTCAGATGTGGGGCCACCCAGATATAGATCTGTTTGCCACACATGCAAACGCAAAATGCCCAACCTTCGCCGCCTTGTATCCACACCCATTGTCCAAGGGCAATGCGATATGGATGAACTGGTCAGGCAGATTTGCGTACGCTTTTCCGCCACTCCCGCTCATTCCATTAGTAGTGCGCAAGCTGAAACAACAGTCTCTCACGATAATCCTGGTTGCTCCAACATGGGCCTGGCAACCATGGTTCACAACACTACTGGAACTCTCATTAGTTCCACACCAAAAACTACAACTCTCCCCAAAGCTTCTTACACAGAACCATGGAGAGATAAGGCATCCAGATCCAGCTCAACTAAACCTAGCGATCTGGCTCCTGAAGTCCTAGAGTTCGGTTACCTCAACCTCCCACCGGACTGTATGAACATTTATTAGAGAAGCTAGACGCCCTACTACTAGAGCTTGCTATGCAGCCAAATGGAAAAGATTTGTCATTTACTGCAATAACAAAATTGACCCACTAGATGCTTCAATTCAAAACATTATTTGTTATTTACTGCATCTACAAAGATGTAATCTGGCATACACATCCATAAGATTACATCTTGCTGCCATTGCTGCTTACCTACAAAACAGACAACATTTGTCATTGTTTAAGGTACCTGCCATCAAAGCGTTTATGGAAGGTCTTAAAAGGATAATTCCTCCCACAATCCCACCCTCTCCAGTGTGGAATTTAAACATTGTCCTTACTAGGCCCATGGGTCCTCCATTTGAACCTCTACACAAATGCGAACTGCAGTTCCTTATATGGAAAGTAGCTTTCCTTGTCGCAATCACCTCTCAGAAGAGTAAGTGAGATCCGGGCTTTAACCATACAAGAACCATTCTTACAAATACATCATAACAAAGTGGTTCTTACAACAAATCCCAAATTCCTTCCCAAAGTAATCTCTGCTTTCCATCTTAATCAATCTGTGGAATTACCCGTTTTCTTCCCACAACCAGATTCTGTAGAAGAAAGAGCTCTAAACACACTTGATGTCAAAAGAGCTATACTTTATTACATTGACAGAACTAAACCTTTTAGAAACACAAACCAACTGTTTGTAGCTTTTTCTCCACCTCGTAAAGGAAACCCCATTTCCAAAGCTGGAATTGCCAGGTGGATAGTCAAATGTATTCAAATATGCTACCACAAAGCAAAACGCACATTAACAATTCCCCCTAGAGCGCACTCAACACGCAAACTAGGGGCTTCCATGGCATTCTTAGGAAACATTCCCTTAGATGACATTTGTAAAGCAGCAACATGGTCTACGCCACACACAAGCTTCTGTGGGCCAGGCTGTTCTTAAAACACTTTTTCAGACCACTGCAACAGATACAGGTGGCCACCGCTAAGGGAGAGCTCTGCTGTACACTCTATATGCACATGTATGTATTCTGCAGCTCATATGCCTCGAACGGAAAATGCTACTTACCAGTATGAATCTGTTCTTGGCATGTAGAGCTGCAGAATCACATAGGCCCACCCGCCTCCCTGGTACCTCTATCTGTTCCAGGGTTATCTTACTTGGATACATTACACATGGACATCTTTTCTGTTTCTTACAAACGCCATCATTTCCCTTCATGGCGAAAAACAATCTAAGGATAGAGTTAATGCCCATGCGCACGATCGTCCAAGGGAGGAGTCACCTATCTCGTGACTACAAAAGACTTTTTCCAAGACAACAACTAAGTGCAAACATCCGAGCCCAACACTAGATGGCGATCTATGCACAAGTATGTGATTCTGCAGCTCTACATGCCAAGAACAGATGCATACTGGTAAGTAGCATTTTCCTTTCTCACCTTCAGTAACTCTCTTTCTGGTGGATTTCTCACCGCACCGCCCGCCCTGTTCTGTGAAATGGACTCGGTCTCTCCATCTAAACAAGCATTGGCATAGCCAATAGGTCTCGCCTTTGGGACCTTGTAAGTATTTGGCCATGCAGCACATTGATAACACGATAACAAGTAAAGGTGCTCTTAAAGTGAAAGCGACAGCGCTCACAAAGTGAAGGCAGCCCCGTTCACAAACAATTAAGGCGCACTTAAAAGTAAAAGCAGCGCCCTTCACAAACAAAGGTGCACAAGGTGAAAGCGGCACCATTCCCAAATAAAAAATAATAATAAAGGAGTGCGGTCATGCTGTGTGGTAAAGCGCGTTGCTCACCTCTGCCACTTCTTACATTTCGATTGATGTTTGCGCGAATGCCCCAGATAAAGCACGTCGGTAGGCAGAGGACGGGAGAGCGTGTACCACCAGCCTTTCCTACAAAATGACAGCACTTTGAAAGAATGCTGGACTTCAGTTCACCCACCCAGCTGGAATTATTACGATCAAGGCTGTTAAACCGGACAGGCTCCAAAATGGCCACCGCGGAAGACAATGCACAATGCCACATTCTGGAGAGCTGGTGCTGGAGCCCCCTGACAGGTGATGGATTAGCAGAAACCAGCGCAACTTCCTAATGTCTCCACAGAACAGTGTGCGGTTTATCGCCAGGCACACTGCGCGCATTATGCTGCCTCCGCGGCACCTGGCTTCCCCTTAATCCACCCCTTTTCCCCTGCTGCCGATTGCTGGCAGTAGTTACACCTCCTCTGCCCCCTTGCAAGCCCCCAGAATCCCCTTAATTAGCTTCCAGCAGGCTGCTGTCACAGCGGGAAAATTGATAGGATCTGCCCACTTGATACATATTCTGTGTGTGCAGGGAAGCTTGCACAGCTGGTGACCATGTGATACTTAATCTGTGTGCAGGGAAGCTTGCGCTGCTAGTGACCACGTGATACATATTCTGTGCGGGCAGGAAGCTTGCACTGCTGGTGACCACGTGATACATATTCTGTGAGTGCAGGGAAGCTTGCACTGCTGGTGACCACGTGATACATATTCTGTGCGTGCAGGGAAGCTTGCACTGCTGGTGACCATGTGATACTTATGCTGTGTGCAGGAAGCTTGCACTGCTGGTGACCACGTGATACATATGCTGTGCGTGCAGGGAAGCTTGCACTGCTGGTGACCACGTGACACTTAATCTGTGTGCAGGGAAGCTTGCACTGCTGGTGACCACGTGATAAATATTGTGTGCGTGCAGGAAAGCTTGCTCGGCTGGTGACCACGTAATACTGTTCTCTGTGCCTTACTGTTGAGAAGACCTTTTCACTGTTCAAAAGCCAAAGCGACTGGCATTGTCAATGTTTGTGTGAAAACATTCTCAATTCAGTCCTGAGCATGCTTCGGCTCTTTCTGAATATTCTCGGCTAACGACAATATTTCACTCCAAGTACTTTGCGAGTAGCAGTTGCACATGTTTAATGTGGTACATTCTGTGCTGTTCACTAATGCGCACCCCAGTGCCACAGGAAACGTAACAACATTTCACTCATGTTTTTAACTACATAAGTGTTGAGGAAAAAAACTTTCGCAATTTCCTCTCGGATCCTGGTCTTTTCTCCCTGGCATTTCCTGCATCCGTGTGCAGTGCAAGACAGATGTCAGTGTTTCACTTTGATTACCCGCACACCCAAACTGGAAAAGGCCACACCTGTAAAACCTTTATTTGCTTATTGTACTTCTTAAAAAGCTTTAATGCCTCATAATACTGATTGTGGGGTTAAAGAATACCAGGACTAAAAACCGAGCGTGTTTAACAGCTGCTAGAAGGCTCGTTTCTATTGTACTTCTTAAAAAGCTTTAATGCCTCATAATACTGATTGTGGGGTTAAAGAATACCAGGACTAAAAACCGAGCGTGTTTAACAGCTGCTAGAAGACTTGTTTCCAGTTCACGTAAATCCGCACAGTTTGAGGAAGTTTGAGGAGGAGGGAGCGGGGGAGGGGAGAGAGAGGAAGCCTGGCCCTGTTTCCCTTGCGGGAGCGAGCAGGAAACATCTGTTTGTAATTATTAACAGATGGTTCCTACTCACTCCCGCAAGGGAATGCTAAATGTGCACGCGTTGCCATTCAAAGCAATGCAACGCGTGCACATTTTTCGCCTCAAAAGCGAACCGATTACAAAAGGTCTTTTTCCTATGCAGCGCATGCGCGCTGCGTAGGCGAGACCTAAAAAGGTCCCAACCTAGAGGTGTGCGTATTGGTCAAGCCAATTTGCTGATAGTCTCTGTGTCTGAAGGCGTGGACAGGACTTAGAAAGAAACTGTCAGCGTGCCTGGGTGGAGCTTATGCGTGGCCCGCTCTTCACTTCCAGAGTGGAACGACATCTGTGCGGAGCCATGCAATGCCCATATCCCCCCCCCCCCCCCCCACCCCACCCTTTATATCTTGATCATAAAGGCTAAAGTCAGAAATGCATTGTCCTTGTCGCATCATAAAGAACTGACTCTCTAAGCCAACTGCTAGTACAGGGCATCACGGATAATAGGTGCTGCAATGCAGTTTTGGGATGGGTTTCACTTTGCTCATTGCAAACAGTCTAACACTCTGAAACTCTTGCCTTTGATGAAGTGTGCTTCGCAATATTTGAGTCTATTGGACTCTTTACCCTCTTAATTCTTAAATACATATATATTTGACGAGTAGTGTGCCGCGGTCTTGCGAGGAACGGGACTTATTCTAACTTTGAATTCAAAGGTTACTTGAATGCAGAATCAGGACTACAGGCAACTATTACTTATGAGGCGTTATACTGTAAATTACATAAGTTTTAAAAATTTCACCATTTTTGTTGTAAAGGTCTGAATTGGTAAAATTCAGTTTTGCAGTGTGAATCTTTTCTGGATTCACATGCTGTGCATTATTCCGCCATATAGTGGTTGGGTCCGGAATTGCTGTATTTGACCTTTTTTTTTTTTTTTGGTAGTTGGTGGGCATCAACATACCACCATTTGGTGTCCTCTTGTGACGTCGACGGGCTTCCTCCGGAAGCTCCCACCTTTGGTCGCCATCTTCAGATTTTTTTTTTTCCGCCGTTGGGTCTGGAGCTCCTGAGATTTGGAGAGAAGAATCCACAAAAATTGAAGAAAACACTTCTGCAGGACAGCGATGAAGGGATTCGACGTTTCGGACGTCGATCCAAGGAGTCTGAGTACACCGAAAGGTGGAAAACACCAAATCTTCGATGAAGAACGGAGAATGCACATGGAGGGGGCTCCCTGTGAGAGGTAATGGACAAGACACTGTTCAAGTTCTGCAAGAATTGTCACCACAAGTATGCGCAAAAAGATCAACATCCAGTTTGCAACCTTTGCCTGCCGCTGGATCACTGAAGCGAGGACTGCAACGCGTGCTCGGCCTTCGCCCCGAAGACTTTGAGGGTGAGAGACAGACAGAGAAGGGCCAACTACAACATGCAGGGCCAGGGCGCACCACCATCACTTCGAGACCTGGGCCTCTCCAGGGAAGAGGAGGACAACGTCGCCGAAGGGCCTGAAGTCGACGAGGACAGAGACGTCCCAGTCATAGTAGTCAAGAAGACTTCAGAGGAGGTAAGAGAACCGTCGAACTCGAAAAAAGTAGACGAGTCACGCAAAACTGACTCTAGATCCACAAAAGGAGCCTCGGCGTCGAAGCACTCGACGACCGCAGAGGCGTCCAAAGACAAACACTCTGTCGGATCCTTGGACAAGGACTCCAGAAAGGCAAAGACCCTCGAAAGACGGTCACAATAAAGACGCTTCGTCGACAAAAGAGAGGTCGAAACATGCTTCGACGGCCGGATCGGCGTCGGAAAGCACAAAAAGAAAAGCCGAAGGTTTCGGCATCGAAACTCACGCAGCAAGGTAGAAAATAAGAGGAAGCGGCTGGAAGTTGAAATGGCGAGTATTCTACAGCGCAAAAAAGAATTCGATGAAAGCTTGAAGCAATTCAAGATACCGCCGAAAAGTTCAACAGAAGTAGAAAAGGTCGTCGAGGAATTGCAGCCTCCAATGACACCCGAACCGCTCGACGAAGAAGAATTCTTCGAAGAAGAGGGGGAAGACGATGAACACACATGTGGGTTCGGCGAACTCAGACTCAAGACCTGCAATGGCAAGATCTCGATGCCGAAACGCCAGAAGAGGCGATTGATACATATCCTTAGAGGCCCTCACCACCAGATGACATTGGCATGTACAATCATGTGATTAAAAGAGCAGCTGAAACTTATGGAGTGCAGTTGGAGGAAGAAAAACCCCAATCATGTTTTCTGTTAGAAACTCTAATGCCAACGCAATCAAGGAACCAGTTCCTTCCAATGCTGCCAAGTGTATTGGATCAGGGAAAAGAGGCATTTAAGGAGCCTGCCACATGCAAAGCAGTCACACCAAGAGGAGAAAAGTAATGCAAACAGTCCTCAAAGGATCCTATATACATCAGAGGGTCAGTAGCAGCTAACTCTATCACTTCCACTGCTAGAAAGAGGGCAAATGTCCCAACCACAGTTGGACCACCACCAGACAAAGAAGGTAAAAGAATGGACCTGGTGGGTAGAAAAGTCGAGAGAAGTGAGTCAAACCAGTGGTGCATAGCTAACTCTAATGCTTTGCTAAACAGGCATGCATACCAACATTGGGAGGAAGTAGGAGACCTACTAAAGAACCTGCCAGAACAGTTCCAAAAGAGGGCGAGCCACTTTGTGAAAGAAGGTAAGAACATTGCAAACACATGTTTGAAGTCCGCTCTAGATGCAGCAGAGACATCCATGATTGGCATCACTGAAAGAAGGCATGCACAGCTGCGAATCTCCGGTTTCAAGCCAGAAGTTCAAAGCAACATAATGAACTCACCATTCAGTGGTGAACAACTGTTTGGGAGCGCCGTTGATGATAAACTAAACCAGTTAAAAAAAGACAACGAAACCGCAAGGTGGATGGGCGCCCTCCAATTCAGAGGTATGGGTAGAGGCACCCCCTCAAGAAGACCAGCAGGTAGAGGTAATCACCAGCCTACTAACTCACATCAAACATATCAGCAAACGTACCAAGGATCAGGCCACGGTCAACAAGGCCAGCAGCAGAACTGGCAGTACGAGCAAGGAAGACAATCCTTTCGTGGGCACCCCCGGGGAAGAGGCCAGCCACAAAGGGGCAAACCACAAACCACAACTAAGTGACTGCATTCCAAAGCTGGCACACTCAGCGAAAGCAACACAAAGTGTGCCCACAAAAACACAACTTTAACAAGAGCAATATCCTGTAAGAAAACAGTTCATTCGTCATACAACACCAGTAGGAGGCAGACTAAAATATTTCCTTCAAAAATGGAAGGAAGTCACATCGGACAAATGGATATTAAACATAATTCCGAAAGGGAGTTATCTCAACTACTCCAAGAGGTACAGGAACTTCAAATAAAACATGCAATAGAACATGTACCTCACAAGGAAAGGAACAACGGCATTTACTCCACGTACTTCCTAATTCCAAAAGTAGACGGATCACTACGCCCAATATTCGATTTAAGATTTCTAAACAAGTTCATAAAAACACAAAGATTTAAGATGACTACTCTGCAAGAGGTGATACCTCAATTGCGGAAAGGAGATTACATGGCAACCATAGACTTTAAGGACTCTTACTTGCACATCCCTATGAACAGAAGACACAAACCTATTAAGATTTGTGGTCAATAAAACGCAGTACCAATTCAAGGTGCTATTATGCGGGCTCAAATCCGCACCAAGGGTGTTCACAAAGTGCCTAACAGCAGTAGCCGCTCACCTGAGAAGACGAGGAATTCAGGTTTACCCGTATCTAGACGACTGGTTAGTAAGAGCAAGCTCCTACAGTCTCTGCAAGCAGTATATACAACAGGTGATAGACACTAGTTCAGCTCGGGTTCTCAATACATTGGGAAAAATCTTCACCAGAGCCGGAACAAGTAAAGGTGTTCCTAGGCGCAGAATTAGATACAGTGTTAGGGAAAGCGTTCCCAAGCAACAAAAGAAGATTAGCCTTACTGAGGGAGACTCCTCTATACCAGAAGGGGCAACATCTGACAGTGAGGACAGTGGAGAAACTACTGGGAATGATGGTGTCATGCATTCATTTAATTTCCAACATTCGTTTACACATGAGGCCATTTCAGGAATGGCTCCAAGAGCAATGGTCACAGTCAACAGGGAGTTGGGAGGATCTAGTGGTTGTCACGCAGAGAGTTCATCAGGAGATGGCATGGTGGAACAAAACAAACATAAAACAGGGCACTTTTCATGCAACTAACTCCAACCATAACAGATGCTTCCCAGATAGGTTGGGGAGCGCACATGAACAACCTCAAAGTAAGAGGATTGTGGACACAGCAGGATGCAGTGAAACACATTAATTTTGTGGAGTTGAAGACCGTGTTCTTAGCCTTGAAAGCCTTTCAGAAAGAACTCTACAACAAGAAGGTGTTGATACAAACAGACAACACAACAACCATGTTTTACATAAACAAACAAGGAGGAACTCCGTCTGTAGCGCTCTCAACTCTAGCCCAACAACTTGGAGATGGCAATCCGAAAGAACATGGACATAGTAGCAATACACCTACCAGGGAAAGACAATGTAGAAGCAGACAGACTGAGCAGACAAACGTCATCATCCCACGAGTGGGAACGGAATCAATCGGAACTCCAAAAGATTTTCAGGGAATGGGGGACTCCACAAATAGACCTATTTGCAAGACCCCACAATGCAAAATGCCAAAGCTTCGCATCCAGGCAACCTTGCAATCAGTCCCTAGGGAATGCCCCATGGATAGACTGGTCAGGGATATTTGCTTACGCCTTCCCCCGATTCCACTACTCCACAAGGTGATCAACAAATGCAAGATCAGCCAAATGACCATGATTCTCATTGCACCACAGTGGGCCAGACAAACTTGGTTCTCAGACATAATTGAGATATCTCAAGGAATAATGCACAAATTACCAAGAAGACAAGACTTACTAACAATGCAAAACGGAAGGGTACTACACCCAGAGCCTGAGAACTTAAGCTTAGCAGCGTGGCTCCTGAGGACTTAGAATTTGCACACATCAGACTGCCAGAAAGTACAATAACTGTTCTCCGACAAGCGAGAAAGCCAATAACAAGAAAATGTTATACAGCGAAATGGAAGAGATGCACGCAATGGTGTCTTAAAAGACATCTTTCAAAAAAGATCACAAAAGAACAGTTCTGAAGTACTTGACACATTTGCAACAAAGTAAACTAAGCTACACTTCATTAAAGGTACACTTGGCAGCAATTATAGCGCACACAAGAGGTGAAACGGGGAAGGGTTTCTTCACTTCTCACATTGTCAAAAGGTTCCTAGAAGGAGCAAAAAGGATAGCACCTCCAACAAGCATTGGCATAGCCAATAGGTCTCGCCTTTGGGACCTTATAAGTGTTTAGTTATCCAGCACAATATCCGTGGTGCAACAACATCAAGTGTTGCATGGCTAAACACTTATAAGGTCCCAAAGGCGAGACCTATTGGCTATGCCAATGCTTGTTTCTTTAATCTCCCACTTTGCTCTTCTAAAATGTTAGCATGTATGGATACCTTCAAGAGGCTACTGTCGCTTTTGCAACAAGTGTAACGGCCATCTTTGAATATACATTATTGGATTTCAATGCAGTCCAGTGGTGCACAATACAAGAGCGGGATTTAACTGTATTTTTTATTGTATTTTAAAACGCCGTTCATCAATTAGAAAAAAAAATCGCCTTATTAAACGATACATAATTGTCCAATCTAACCCAAATGTAATCTACAAATTTACCGACAACCACTGATCATGTTCGTAATTAATTTAGATTTGTACATACGTTTGAAAAAACTACTGCAGAGATTTTACCAAACGTGTACTATTACCGAAAAGACGGGCTCTTGAGTGCTCTAACATGGCCGACTGGTTCTCGTACGTCCATGGAAAGCGCGTCGAAGTTGCTCATAGAAAAAAGATTTCCAATCAGGTCTTTTCCGGTGCTTTCTAACTTAAAGGACCATTCGAAAATTCGTGATTCGTTAATCCCTCAAAATGCAACAAAATTGCTGGCAAAAAAAGGAACATTCGGCTATTTCGTCTCCATTTTGTACATATACCATTACTTGCACGTCGTTTATTCACAAATCATACCGGCAACATTACCTTATATATTGGACAATCGTATTTTAAACACCAATTATCATGTAATATATTACTGTAAAAACATGTCATAGCATTTAAAACATTGCTTGTTTTTTCCCTTTTGGTCTCGTGCCTTTGCTTAACGTATACACGTACCGGCGCCGTATCAAGATGGCGTCGTTGTTGGCAAGGTATGTGTATTTGTTACCCATGAGCCTTTGCGATACGCAGAAGGCTTGTGAATCAGGTATCTAGTAGTGCTGGAGAAGCTGTGGTGTCTGAACCTCTTGCAATAGAATACAATCGGGATTACTACTGTAATTGCGCTCTTCTTTCCATTCCGTGGCCCTGCTGTCGTCATGTCTGTCAGTGAGCTGTTCGTCAGCCCTGCATGGTTATCTCACCGTGGACCACGATATCCGAGAGGTGGGCACAGGCTCTGTTCGCATTACCTTTTATACATTGGTGCCAGCTTACATTTGTACAGCTTGCAGCAATGCACCCAATCATATAATATACTGTATGTTCAGAAAGGTTTGCTCGTTTCCTCTTCACTAGATTCGAAGCACGTCAACATTATACTAAAATTCCTTGCACCATGTTAAAAGTAAAGCGCGGGTGCCGCGATTGAGCAAAAGTAATCACGGCACCAGCGCTTTACTTTTAACATGGTTAAAGGTAAAGCGCTGGTGCCGCGATTATAGCAAATGTAAAGAAATAGATGTTTTTTTCTATTTCTTTAGTTTTGCAACAATCGCGGCACCAGCTACCTACTAACCATGTTAAAAGTAAAGCGCGGGTGCCGCGATTGCTGCAAAAGTAAAGAAATAGAAAATAACATCTATTTCTTTACTTTTGCTACAACCGCGGCACCCGCGCTTTACTTTTAACATGGTTAAAGGTAAAGCGCCGGTGCCGCGATTATAGCAAAAGTAAAGATGACAAGTGACCGGCCGCGCGGCCCGCGAAAGTGAAAGTTATCGCGATCAACGGAGGAAAGACAGATGGCGGCTGCGCGCGTGCACGCTCACGTGCACGCAAGCTGGTCGCCAGCAAAAGCCACTGCTGTTTGCACTTTCAAAACCCACTTACTAAAAGTCTCGCCAGCCCAGCGCATGCGCTGGCTCAGGCGAGACCTAAAAATGGTGCCAGCACCCACATGGAACTTAAATTTAGTTCTGACTCAAATGATGAAAGCACCATTCGAACCACTACACAAAGCAACGCCACAAATGCTCACAATAAAGACGGCCTTTTTAGTGGCAATAACATCTCTACGTAAAGTTAGTGAATTACAGGTGCTAACACTACAGGAACCCTACTTCCAAATACATAATGACAGGATTGTCATGAGAACAGATCCACATTTTATACCAAAGGTGGTATCAAAATTCCACATAAACCAGACTATACAAATACCAAGTTTCTTTCAAAACCCAAAGACGCAAGCAGAAAGAACTTTGCATACGCTGACAGCTAGGAGAGCGGTCATGTACTACATTGAAAGAACCAAAGAATACAGGAAGACAAAACAATTCTTTGTCTCTTTTGCTAATAGTTTTTTGGGAAGACCAGTAACCAAAAACACCATCGCAAGGTGAATTTCACAAGCCATACAGATATGTCACAAACAAGCAGGACAAACATTACAAAGTGCCCCATGGGCTCACTCGACAAGAAAGAAAGCGGCTACAGTCGCTTTTCTGGCAAATACTCAAATTCAAGACATTTGCATGGCAGCAACATGGTCTTAATTGCACACGTTTACAAAACATTACTGTGTGGACATTCAAATGAATAAAGAAGCGAAAGTAGGACAAAGGGTCTTACACCATCTATTCACAAACCAACGCTGATCTTCCACCCAGCCACCACAAAACTAACAAACCAATACAAAGTCTATGCACAGCATGTGAATCCAGAAAAGATTCATGCTGCAAAACGATTAGTTTCTTACCTGTCAGTGTAGTTTTGCAGCTTGAATAATTTTCTGGATTCACTAGCGAACCAACCTTCCTCCGCCAGGAAGGATGAGACCGAAGGAAAAAAAATAGAATCCGAAGATGGCGACCGAAGGTGGGAGCTTCCGGAGGAAGCCCGTGGACGTCACAAGAGTACACCAAATGGTGGTATGTTGACGCCCACCAACTATAAAAAATAAATTAAAAAAAAGACAAATACAGTAATTCCGGACCCAACCCTAGATGGCAGAATAATGTGAATCCAGAAAATTCTTCAAGCTGCAAAACTACATGGACCGGTAAGAAACTATTGGTTTCTTTGTAAGAGAATTCATTTTATTCAGCTGTTGGTTACATTTTCATAGGAGTACACTGGGCAATAAGATGTTCACTCTCGTTACTAATTTTGTACTTTGTTTACTTTGGCTGACTGTCTCTGGCCACTGTTTTGTAGCGCCGTGAACCAGATGCATGCGAAACGCAACAGAGAAAGCGCAGGCAGAGTCAGTGATCTCTTCCTTTTCTTGTTAGTGGCACGCACTCCCCTGACTTTTTGCTTCATCTTTTTTTGCACCACCAGTTACTTTGAATTTTCATGTCAGGTGAACTCAGTTTTACGCACCAACACCAATGTTTCTCTGCTTATATCTAGCTATACTGGAAGCTCGAAAGATGTCTTAGCCTATTCAGTCCAATGTCTCTACAGTGCCTTGCAGTACACTGTCGTGCTAGATAGCTGCTCTCTAGTATCTTTTTTATGTTTCTCAACTTTCGTATTCACCCTGAAGTCGACCATCTTGAGTTTTCATTTTCCTCCTCCTTGAGTAAACCTTCTGCTTTGAGCTGTGCTTGTGTTAACTGGGACCATTAAAGATCCACCTCATTGGAGCAGACTTCTAGTTATGTAAGGTGACACAGACATCCCCCGAGACCTGCACTTTTTCTGCTATTAAACAGGCTACTGCGCCTTGCTAATTTTTTAGCTTAGTGGTTTCTCCAGTCATTGTTTTGAAGTCATATTATACTCTCAAGGGTGCACCTCGACTTGGCCATCAGTACCAGCACATTCTTGTCTTTCTGGTGGCACACGGGGCCTATTGAGTTTCCAGCCATATCAGAAGGCACTCCGGAAACTACAGTGCATGTATCTGAAGTGGGAGACTGATTGAGACTATCGGCGTTTGAGCAACCATTTTTGTCTCGCGCTAGTCACTCTCATCCTGAGGGCCAACATCTTCCATGTGGCCAGGGGTGGTATTCACAAAGCAGCAGTGAATCTGCAAACTGTTCTTTTCTTCCATGGGGCTCATAATTATATTCTAACGGATTATATTGTTGCATGTTTCTAGGCATTCCCTATAGTGACCAAATGCATGCAGTGAAATTGCTTGGACAGTTTTTGAAATGATTTCATATGGTCTGACTCCCAAATGTCCCCCACCCTTTAAATTTTGATAGCTTCCCAGCCTGTGAAACCACTCAAATTATTAACTTAGTTCGGCCATATCCCATGCAAGAGTGGTGTCCATAGGGCCCCCATCCTTTCCAGCCCACCCATCATAACGCCTTGTGCCAATACTCGAGTCACCTTTGTCACCTGGGATAAATTTGGTTGCATTGGATTCCCATAATACTGCAACATCCTATAATACTGCAAGTTCGGGCATTTCGACCCATTTCGGGTCTTTGGGTTCCGTCGACATCTCTGCCCCAAAGATCCAGTCATTAAATGTAATCAGCTGAGCAGCCCAGTTATGTAGTTGGATGTCCACCAACCCGATTCCGCCATCGTACCATGATTATACACATTTATCAAAGGCTACTCACTGTGTCCATTGGAAGTTACTGGACTATTCCTATGTCTTTTGAAAGTAGCCTTGTTGGATTTCATAATGAGAATTCTGGAGGACATAATGTACGTAATTAAACCATTTTACATAATGCCACTGTACTGGCTACTGATATTGCATGCTACAGTTGAATTGGTCTGCATCATCTAGTGCCAAGTTCAAATCCTAGGTCAGTTAAGGGTCTCGGGCAACATGCATTTCTAGATATTTAAAGCTATTCTGCGCTGCCATTAGCTTAGGTTGCTAGTTAAGTGCCGCTTCACCCCCTTTTAGCGAGTAAATGACAGATTTATCTCAGTTAACCACGGACAGGTTAGCTTCCCGATTTTCCTTGGGATTTCCAGTTGGCTTTTGCACTCCTTTCTAGGGTATATGATACATAGATGCAGATCATTCCCGTAGAGTGACACCCGATCTTCTCTCCTCCCACCCCGATTACTCCCTCTCCCTGATATCCAGGCCCTGCACGAAGCCAGCCATGCGAACCCATGAAGCCAAAAGGCTGGATCGCTGTGGCAAACAAATGGTAAAGAGGACAACCTGACATGTGCCCCTTTCTTTTGTTAATAGGAAGGACAGACTGCCATTGATTTATATACAGGAGTTTAACATATTCCAAGAAGGTCGCACCTAAATGAGAGCACTCTGGATTTTGAAATAAGTATTCCCAGCTTAGCATGTCAAACGCCTTTTTAAAGTCTAGTAGGATGAAAGCTGCAATTCCTGGCAAGGAAAGAGTATTCTCTATAGCTCTCTGTACTCTAGTAGTGAAGTCTTGTGCTACGCTGGGCCTAAACCTGTTTTGATCTGATTGTCCTTAATAACGTTGGCAGCTTCACAGCTAGTAATGACTCCCTTTGTTGTTTTCCCTCGGTAAGCTCTTTTTGGTGCAGTCTTAGATCCTCAATGGTGACTGGAGCACTGCTGAACACTGCCTGCCTGTTTGACTAGAACCGCTTCATACTTTTAAAGCAACAAAAAAAAGGTTTTAGGTTATTCTTGCACAGAACTAACTTTAGAAAAACTCTGTTTACAGTGCCTTTCTGTTCTGGTATTATTTTCAATGCAAGACGTTCCTAGATTTATGCTGCATCACTTTGTTACGAAAAGTGAATACTCTTCTACATCTTTAAGTAGTGCATTTTACCTGAGGATATGCTGATGGAGCAAGACTCCTGAGCAGTGTCCACACATCAACGTTGTAATGTTGTTGCTGCCTTCGTTCAGACTTAATGACTTACTCTTAAATGCTTTAAGCAACTTGTCCCTCCGTGTGTTTTTTTTTGTTTTTTTTTGGCGATACATTTCTATATTGGTGCATGTATTTTGAATCAAACCCTGAAATCTTTCAATAACCCAGAACTAGAGAATAAAGGCCCTTACTCGAAAAATGTCTTCTGCAATGTCTCTAATTTTATTAATTTCACATTTACCCCTTTAGGTTAAGTACAGTTTTTAACATCTCCTTTGATTCTTGTCTAACAGAATCTCAGAAGTGGACATTATACCACACTGGCGAACTATATAGCTGTACATGATAGTCCAGTTTGAAAAAACAATGGAAGATATCAGTGCTTGAGTTTTATTTTTGGTGATCATTTACCTCTTCTAAAACAAAAAATGTCACAAATGTATTTGAATAGTGACCCTTCTGTGACATTTAATCCGTGAACTGCGCCAACTCTCAGCTAAATGTTTTTAAATAGTTTTTTTCCATACAGCACTAGCATCATCACACTTGTGTAGATGTGTCCGTGTAAAACATGAATTTTTAAATTGTTTGGTATGTCTAATTATAAGAATTATTTTGCATTTCAGGCAGACAAATGCTGACGACTTCATTGAAAATCTATCAAATGTAAGTGTGCATGCTTTATACTGGATAAAAAAATATTCATATACTGTATAGATGCAACTAAGTTGTATTTCTACACTTTTCTGAACGAAGGGGTTTCAGTTTAAAAAAAAAAATAACATCTGTATTGCTTTGCTGAGATATGCAAGATCAGCAATTCTGCTTATCCATTGTCTAGAATATTCTGTATCCAACAATAGATGTTAAGGCAAGGTTTTTAGTCCACTTCCGCTTGTCCCATATTTGTGGCTGTTTATACTGATTTCTTACATATTTTGACATTGTTGGGTGATCTCAAGAATTCTGGACTGAGCCCTTTAACAGAATTTGTGGCACTCATTACATTCTTTTTTCTGCTTTTATACATTTTTGGTCGGTTTCTACTGATCAAATTTTTCCAGCGCATATCTTTCCAGCGAATAAGCCACTCATGACGAAGGCTGTTGGCCTTCTAATCTGTCTTCTGCCTACTGGTGGCAAGAAATTACACCATTACTATGCCATTGCATGTTGAAGAAATAACTTTTATTCATTCCAACATATAAGACTCAGTTTGAATAGGCCACTTCAGAAGCAAAATGTGACCTAGTAAAAACGTTCCTCTGCTCCTCAATTTTATTTTGTGTAACTTTCTCCTGAGTTGATATAGATGATTACTTGTAAATGCCAGTTCCCCCAGTAGGATGTTTATCCACCACCAGTCCTGAAATAATATATTGCTTGTTGAAAACCTTTTTTGCGGGCAAGTTGTATACCCGTGTTAGAACTACTCATAGAGCAACATCATGGGACATTTGTTGTGGAGCACGGTGGCATTTCTTCCTAAACAAAGAGTTTTAAGGTGGATTTACATGAACTGATAGACACAAATTAACCTGTTTAGCAAAATATTTAAGTTTATGTTGTAAACTGTCTGACCATGTGATGGCAGCGTAAGACATAATTTTTCCCTGTCGGAGAATACTCTAAATTGGATTGATTATACTTGGTTTGAATGGATGACTAAACAAATAATTCAATTATGTTCTTTCAGCAGATTAATGAAGTGGCACAGAATCCTGAAGTGGCAGCACAACCTCCATCTTTTCAGGGTGCCGGAAATGATTATCGTACGAGCACGGATAGAGCCTCTCAATACAAGGTATTTGAAATACAACAAAGCCATGCTTCTACTAATGCTGTTATAACATTGTACGTAATCTGAAAAGTATACACTTGTTTAACAGTTTTTTTTTCACAGTGGGGGATCACTGTTCACCAATTGCATTTCTGCTTGGAAACCTCCACTATAAATGTTTCTGTGGGTGTGTTTAGTTTTCCTATTAATTAACTTGAGCCTATTGTCCTATGCCCAGTATTTCAAAAGCATGTTTATAGCTTGGCACTTGAAAATCCTGGGAGTATCAGCACCATTTGAGGTATGCTTGGTAATACTGACTTAATTCTGACTTCTGAGCAGAGGCCCAGCTTGGCGAGGCTTCTCTGTGAAATCTGATTTTCTGATTTCCAATGTACTTTTTACTGTGTCTTTGATTTATTATTCCATTAGTCTTCCCGTTATAGGGCGTAAGCTTGCTCTTCTAGTCAATGTGCAATGCTTTGAATGATTATCCTAGGGACAGCATTGTAGAAAGCAGGACTAGTCACTGAAGGAAAGCGCTGGATGACTATTTTGGGTGTTTGCTCAACCAAGAGCAGTCCTACTATACCTTTATCTAGTGAACCTAGTTGGGAACCAATGGAGTCTGAACAATGGGAATATGCTCAAGAGTGTTATACTGGTTATTTACAATAAGGAGGTAACTCGTGCTACTATTGTTTGAAGGGGGGTAGTGAGGTTAGAGGCAGGAGACTCTATCACTTCCTGTTTCTTTAGTAGTTTTCTGAATTCTAGGCGGTTCGGAGCAGTTATAATGTTGATGGGAATGTTGGTCCAGATCTTGGAAGCGGAGATGGAGAAGTCCTACCTTCTGTTTTCTTTCTTATTGTACATTTTTGTTTCCAGTCTGATTATGTCCGGCCTTTTAGTGTGGCACTCTCCGCCTTTGATGTTTATTTTCTTGGCCAGGTTTATTGAAGTAATGTTCCCTATGGCTTTGTAGTTGATGCGGTAGGTCTTGAGGATGATGAGGGCCTGAAGGGGAACCCAGTATAGTTCCTTGTTGTGGTTGACCTTTTTTAGACCCTTGATAATACAAGCCACAGTGTGAAGGATGCATTCAAGAGATTCTACGGCCATTGAGCAGAGTGTTGCCACCCTCGAGATGGGAAAGTGTGATTGCTTGCACTGTGGTCCTAAAATTTGCTTCTAGCAGATAGGATTTACTTTCTTCAGGAGTAATAGCTCATGTTGTGCAGTCTAGGTTTTCCTGGTGATGTATTTTTTTTTAAAGTGAGATCTGTTTCAAAGGTTAATCTAACAGAAGCCATCTAGGTTCATATCGTAGAGCCAGGCTTCAAACTGTGGTTGTTGTGAGCTTTTGGTGCACAAAATAAATTCAGTCTTCATTTGATTGATTTTCAGGTAGGTGCTTGACATGGAGTTATAGATCAGGTTGAGACAGAATATTGTTGGTAGAGTTGAATGTTGATGGTAGAGTTGAATGTTGATGGGCTTTTTTTTATCTTTGAGTAAAGATCCAATGGTTTCCCTGTGGAGGTTGAAGGTGATGGAGGGAGAAAATGGGAACCAGGTAGCACTGTGTAAAACATGCACTCCGAAAGTGTTCCTAGCAAGCAAATGCAAATTAGAGTGCTTGGTTGTCTTGTCAGGGGTTTTGAGTTTTCTTTCAATTCTTTGATATTCAGATTTACACCTATGCTACATTTGGCACCACTTGGGTTTCTTGTCATCAGTTTTCCGTTTGCACACAACTTGGTTCTGGAGCTTCATAGCTCTTATACTATCTGTGTACAAGCTTTGTCTTACATATATATTTTTGGCCACTCTTTCTCTGACTCCCTGTGAATTCATAAACACAGTTGATGTGATGATAGTCATATTTAGAATGGAAGATGAATCTTCACCCACATTGTAGTTGCATGCTTCATCATAGACTGACTTATCTCCCCTAACCTGCCAGGATAGTATCATCAGGATGGCCTCAAACTCAATGAGAAGTTCAGAATATGTTTTCTGGATAAACCAGGGATCCAAATCACTGTTAACACTGCCTCTATGTATTCCCCTGAAAGGATTACTTTTTATTCAAGGGTTCAGAGGGTAGTTTTTAAAACCGAAAGTTGAGTGCATACTGAAAATGTCTGTCATCCTTTATAACTTCCAACATGTTTCAGACCCAAAATAGTCCTCGTAGGGTCTCAGGTCTTCGTTTGGATTGATGATATCCCTATGGTAATTTTTAAATCTAATTAATCGGGGAATTGTAAGCGCACTACTAACCCGTGAGGGTCTCAAGGCGCGGGGTGGGGGGGTAGCCGCTCCGATTAGTCGAAGAGCCCAGGTTTTGAGAGCCTTCCTGAAGGTGTTCAGGGAGGGGCGCGTCTGATGTCGATAGGAAGCTCGTTCCAGGTCTTGGCCGCGATGTAGGAGAAGGCTTTTCCCCCTGTTCTGGCTCTGCGGATGCGTGGGGTTTCGGCGAGGGCGAGGTTGGCGAAACGGAGGTTTCTTTTGGGGACGTGGAAGGTGATTCTTTCGTTGAGGTATTGGGGTCCTGTGTTATGTAGGCATTTGTAGGCGTGGGTGAGTATCTTGAATGTGACTCTCTTCTCGACGGGTAGCCAGTAGAGGTTCCGTAGATGTTGGCTGATGTGCTCGTGTCGGGGGATGCAGAGGATGAGTCTGGCTGCGGTGTTTTGTATCGTCTGAAGTTTGCTGAGTAGGGGCTTGTTGATGCCCGTTCCGTAGTCCAGTCTACTGGTTATGAGTGCGTGGGTGACTGTCTTCCTTGACTCGTGGGGGGGGTCCATTTGAAGGTCTTCTGGAGGATGCGGAGGGTGTTGAAGCAGCTGGAAGCGACGGCGTTGACCTGTCTGTTCATGGAGAGGAAGGCATTGAGTACGATGCAGAGGTTTCTGGCGTGGTCCGGGGGCTCGGAGGGCTGCCGAGGGTGGTGGGCCACCAGGTGTTATTCCATGCTGACTGGGTGGTTCCGAGTACGAGGACTTCTGTTTTCTCCGAGTTGATCTTCAGGCAGCTGTTGCTCATCCAGGATGCGACGTCCTGCATTCCTTCATGAAAGTTGAGTCTGGTGGTGGTGGGGTCCTTGGTGAGGGAGAGGATGAGCTGGGTGTCGGTGTAGGATACTATGCTGAGGCCGGCTGTCTGACAATAGTGGCGAGGGGGGGGCCATGTAGATGTTGAAGAGGGTTGGGCTGAGTGATTGTCACTGGGGTACTCCGCAGTTGATTTCCGTGGGCTCGGAGAGGAAAGGTGGCAGTCTGATTCATTGGCTTCTGCCAGTGAGGAACCAGCGGATCCAGTCGAGGACGGTTCCTTGTATGCCGGCGTCGTGTAGTCAGGCGGCAAGTGTGCGGCGGGAGACTGTGTCAAATGCTGCTGGCAGGTCGAGTAGGATCAGGGCTGCGGTGTGGCCTTGGTCGAGCAGGGTGCGGATGTAGTCTGTGGCAGCTAGTAGAGCGGTCTCGGTGCTGTGGTTGCTGCGGAATCCGGATTGGGAGGGGGTCAAGGATGGAGTTGTCTTCAGTGAATTTTGTTAGTTGTGCGTTGACGGTCTTCTCAGCGACTTTTGCCGTGAATGGGAGGAGAGAGATGGGCCGTTAGTTCTTGAGGTCCATGGGGTCTGCTGAGGGTTTCTTAAGCAGGGGTCTGACTTCTGCGTGTTTCCAGTCGTCGGGGAAGGTGCCGGTCACGAAAGTGGGATTGATGGTGCGTCTTAATTCTTGTGCGATGGCGGTGGTGGCTCTGTGGTAGATGTGCGGTGGGCAGGGGTCTGTGGGGGCCCCCCCGAGTGGATGCCTTTCATGGTCGAGGTGGTCTTTTCGGTCGTGACCGGTGCCCAGGAGTCGATGGTGGGCTGGTTGATGTTGCCAGAGGGCGCGGTGATTGCGGGGTCAGGTGTGTGGTCGTTGAAGTTGCCGTAGAGGTTCTTGATTTTCAGATGGAAGTACGATCCGAGCTTATCGCAGAGGTCCTGGGAGGGGGTGATGTCTGTGGTTTCGCTGGGGGGGGCTTGGTGAATTCTTGGATGACACTGAAGAGCTCCTTGGAGTTGCTGGCGTTGGCGAGGATTTTGTTGTGGATGAAGGTTCTTTTGGTGGTTCTGATGTGTTGGTGGTATTTTGTCATGGCGTTTTTGTAGGTGTAGTGGTTGTCGGGCGTCTTGTTGTTTCTCCAGTTCTTCTCGAGGCGTCTGCAAATGTTTCTGGCTTCTTGGAGGTCGGCGGTGAACCTGTGGCTTTCCTGTGGAGCTGTCTGTCGGAGTTGCGTAGCGGGGCGAGCTTATCTGCGCAGCTCGAGATCCAGGTGTGAAGCTCCCTGGCTGCGAGGTTGGCGTCAGTTGTGGTGGTGGGGGTGTCGCGGTTGAGGGTGGAGTTGAGCTGCTTTTCGGAGATTCTGCTCCAGTTTCTTTGCGGTGGGCGTGGAGCAGGTTTGGGTGGCTTGGGTTTGTTGACGAGGAAGTGTACGCAGTGGTGGTCAGTCCAAGTGGGTTGCGTGATGTGGCTGAAAAGGGTTCTGTTTCCCCCTGCGAAGATGGGGTCGAGGGTGTGTCCTGCCTTGTGGGTGGGCGTGGTGACGAGTTGTTTCAGTCCGATGTTGGCGAGGTTGTCAAGGAGGGTGGTGGAGTTGTGGTTGCTGGGGTTGTCGAGGTGGAAGTTCAGGTCTCCGATGAGTATGTAGTCCATGGAGGCGATGGTGTGGGGTGTGATGAGGTGGGTGATGGTGGATGCGAAGGGGGCTCGAGGGCGAGGGTGCCGCGGAGTATGGAGTTGGGGCTGGTCTGGACCTGGAAGTGTAGGTGTTCGGTGGCGGAGAAGGCGTCGCTCGAGGTGGAGAGGCGGAGGGAGTTTTTGTGCGCGATGGCGAGCCCTCCTCCCGGGTGGTTGGTTTGCGAGGGTAAGATTAACTCTTACTGTAGGAAAGGACCTCTTTTGTACCTCAAAGTTATTTGGCTGATGCTGCTGCGTTTTGACCCTTAAGTGCACTGGGCCCTGTTTCCAGGTCCCAGTGCATGTGCTCTGACCCCAAAGTATGTGCATGATTGGCTAATACCTGATTGGCTTATTTAACGTGCCTATAAATCCCTAGTATATTGTACAAGAGGTATCCAATGCTAGTAAGTTCAATGTCAGTAGGGACGTCAGCACTTAATTGTGCCACCACTACAGTGACAAGGTGAAAATGTGACTCAACGCTTGCCACTGTGGCCTAGTCAGTCAGCTTCAAACCTGCCAACTCTATTTGACAAAATAAACCCTTTTGCCAGGTTTAAACCTTCCTTTTTAGGTCTTGCCTGAGCCAGCGCGCATGCGTTGCTCTGCGAGGCTTTTAGTAAGGGCTTTTAAACTCGAAACACGAGCGTGTGCTTTTTTTTTTTTATCTCCCGCTATTGGCCTTTGCATGCGTCTTTCTAAGAAAGACAGCACGCAATTGGCCCAAGGCGGGTGCATGTCCCGCCTTCTTTCTCCCCTGGCCTAGGGTGCTCGGGAATGAGCATCAGCGCCATCTGTTTCCAATTATCGCGCCCGCGTTAATTGGAAACAGATGGAGCTCGTGCTGGCCCTGGCTTTTTTTTTCCCCTTTCAGCGCGATTAAAGCTGCGCTTGTGTAAGTATTTAATAGCCTACCGGAATTCTAATGTTAACTCTGGATAGCACTTGTTTCCAGCTAAATGTGTGGGGTATCGGGGGTAGGCGGATGTGGCGAAGTGGAGTCAACCTCATATTCATGAATGTATCCGTTTCAGGCCCCGCATAGGTCCTTGTTGCCACAGTGTCCGCGAGCCGGGATGGGCGGGTGTGCCACAGACCTGGGTGGGTGCGGTCAGAGACAGCGCAGGCAGTGGCTCTGGGTTCATATATTTAATCCATTGTTACTGCAGGGAGTGCCTTGCAGGGCAGGATTCGTGCCGAGCTGCCGGACTATCGCAATCTACCAGCTTCTCCTCTCACAGGTGCCCGCTGCTGCGTGCAGCGCGTGCCGCACGTTACCTCTGTGTAAGGAGGCCTTGATGTGCCCAGCCCTGCAGATTGTCTGTTGCCCCTGGTCGGTCTCTCTCTGCGGCCTGCTCCAGGGTGCAGGCTCTGCCTCTAGTGCACGTGTGCGCAGCTCATACACCCGTGCGCAGCCTCCTCTGTTGTGCAGGTTCGGTCTTTGATGCACTCGTGTTGCGTGTCCACATGCCTCGCTGTGCAGCCCCCTCCTGGGTAATGGTTCGACCTCTGGTGCACGACGTGTGAAGAACCCACACACGTCTGTGCGCAACCTTCTTCTCGGATGCACGTTTAGTAGCTCACACACTTGAGTGCAGTCATTTCCATGATCCAGGCTCGGCCTGGTCCACATGTGTGAAGAGCCCACACATCTGTGCTCTGCCTTCTCAGGGGGGCAGATTCAGCCTCTGACGTATTTGTATTGCGAGCTGACGTGCCTTTCTGTGCCCTCCCTTCCATGATACAGACTCAGTCTTTGATGTACATGTGTGGTGAGCCCGCATGCCTCTATGTGCAAGAGGCCGGCTCGGCCTCTGGTGCGTGTGTGAAGCCTCCTCGGGAGTAGAGTCAGCCTTTGACACACTTGTGTGGTGAGCCCACACGGCTCTGTGTGCAGCCGCCTGCGGGAAACAGGCTCGGTCTCTGGTGCCCATGTGTGAAGAGTCCACACGTTTCTGACCTCACACGGGACGCAGATTCAGCCTTTGACGCAGGTGTGGAGATCCCACACACTCCTGCTTAGAGTCACCCCCAGACTGCAGGCTCGGCCCCTGGGCATGTGTGAAGAACCAACACACCTCTGTGCGCACCTTCCTCCGAGGAATCTATGACGCACGTGTGGAGAGCCCACACACTCCTGCGTGGAGTCACCCCCAGGCTGGAGGCTCGGACCCTGGGCATGTGTGTGAAGAACCCACACGCCTCTGTGCGCACCTTCCTCCGAGGAGCTTTTGACGAACGTGTGGAGAGCCCACACCCACACACTCCTGCGTGGAGACATCTCCAGGCTGCAGGCTCCGCACCTGGGCATGTGTGTGAAGAACCCACACGCCTCTGTGCGCATCTTCCTCCGAGGAGCCTTTGACGCACGTGTGGAGAGCCCACACACTCCTGCGTGGAATCACCTCCAGGCTGCAGACTCGGCCCCTGGGCATGTGTGTGAAGAACCCACACACCTCGGTGCGCACCTTCCTGCGAGGAGCCTTTGAAGCACGTGTGTAAAGCCCACGCGCCTCTGTGCGCACTGACAGGTGCAGACACAAACTTTCGTCCATATGTAACCTTTTGGTACTGCGCCCTATTTATTTTGGTAGCTGGGCACCGGTTTATCGTTTTGTAAAGCTGCTCCTGTTTGTTTCGTTGACATGCCCTTAGGGCTGGCGCAATGTCAATCCCCCGTCAGGCATGGTGTATACATGTGCTCTTCAAATCTCACTGCATCACTCTTATCTGTCATTCCTTCCACAGGAGCTCACGTCGCCCTGAGTAATATCCCGGGTTCCTCCACCCTTAGTCCACACAGGAGCACAGTGGATGTCAAAATTCCTTCACACGGGGCAAGTCCGCTGTTTGCCATCGCAATCTGCGCAGCTGTCAGCCGATCAGATAAGCAGCGAGGCACCAACCCTGCCGCAGCTCAGATCCCCCAGCACCCTGCAGGTCACCGGTTCAAGCGAGTGGCAGCCTGAGGGCCGCATCTATCATGCATCAGAGTGCAGGCCTTTCCGGGTCTGGCTTGAGCACAGCTATCTGCAACCCTTTGGTTACCAATTCCTAAAACTCCACATACAGCGAGCCGAGGTTCCCCCCCAAAAGAGTATTTTTCTCTCATCACTTGCATGCTGTTGTCTGTCTGGTGAATAATTTCATCCTCTTGGAATTGTTTCATTTAAATGCACAAAGTGCTAGTTTCCATTTGAAAAGTACCTCCAATCATCACAATCGGGCAGCTTGGGGCTGAAGGGGCTCAGTGTTGTGTGCCTCGAAATGCTGGAATGCACTTCCAGGGCACATCAAAAATGCCCCATATATACTGGCCTTTCGGAAACTGCTGAAGACCTGGCTTTTTACCTCTCTTTAGGCTTTCAGTTTCCTTCCCTCAGTCATTCAATGCCTTGTTAGCTAGCGCCTAGACACCTCCGGGTATTCGTTGCGCTTTAGAAGTCCTAATAACATAACATAGTTTGTTACATTCAATACTTAATGTCCTGCATGCCTTCTGTACAGAAAGCAATCACTCTTTACTACTTTTCCTCAGCTTTGACAGTTAGTCTGGCTTTTGCGTGTTAACCAGCAGTTATTGCACCTATAATCTCCTCAAATGGTTACAGTAATATGTACTTTGCGTATATTTACATCCCTGGATAGGTCGAGATCGCGCCATTAACCAAATAAAAACAAGCATTGGCATAGCCAATAGGTCTCGCCTTTGGGACCTTATAAGTGTTTAGCCATGCAACAGTTGATGTTGCACCAAGGATATTGTGCTGGATAACTAAACACTTCTAAGGTCCCAAGGCGAGACCTATTGGCTATGCCAATGCTTGTTAATATCTGAAAGAGACACGTTAGTGACAGATTCCTTACCTTAGAATATCCCCAGGCGTCAGGCTGGATCCGGAAAGTTTTTTGCGTAGCAGTACCCTTGCGCGTCGGTAGGCGGCGTCGTGCGGCTCCGCGTCCGTCGTCGGCGTCGTGATCGCCGGGATGACGTCGCGGGCAGTACTCAGGCGCCGCCCCTGCGCGCTGACGTCAGTTCTTCTTTTCCGCGCCAGTAAGCGCAGATCCGGGAAGAGCAGTGCCCTAGTCACTTTTTGACTATCTTTTTTGTGAAATTTTTCACTGTTTTCTTCGAGTCTTCACGACTCCTAAGGTGTCGTAGGGATGCCCGGCTTTAAGCCCTGCGAGGAATGTGGTCGTATGATGTCCATCACGACCCCCACCTCGAGTGTCTCTTCTGTCTCGGCCGAGACCACGACACGAAGTCGTGCCCTGACTGCCGGAAACTTCATCCGAAGGCTTTGCGAGAGCGGTCTCGAAAGCTCCTTGAAGTCCGGCAGTCGGCTCCGCGCCGCACCAAGCCCCGGTCCCGGGGAGAGGTCGAGGGCCGGACGCGGAGTCCCCGCCGTTCGTCGGAATCCAAGTCTTCGCGCTCCTCCGGTAAGTCGAAGCACAAGAAGTCTAAGCGGCGTCATCGCTCTAAGACTTCGCCTCGCCGGTCGCGCGACTCGGCTGAGGTCCCTGTCGGCACCGTCCCCGCGGCCCCGGACGTGCCTGTCGAGTTGCCCCCGCATTACCCGTCCTTCCCGGGTTCGGGGCGGCTCCGGCCGAACTACAGAAATTCCTGTCGGCCATGGCCCGCCTCTTCGGGCCTCAAGGTCCCTCCGGTGCGCCTTCGGGCCCCGCGGGCCCTGATGGGGTTGCTCCGGCGTCGCCGTCGACTCCGGTCCCGGCGTCGCCTGTCCCACCAGCCTTCGTCCCGGCCTCGGCTCCGGCCCCGGCCTCGACCCCGGTTCCGGTGGTGCCGCAACCCCCATCGACGCCGGTTGACCCTAGCCACGCCTCCGCCGACGCCGATGTCCCCGGTGCCGTTTCCGACGCCGTCCGGGGCTCCGGGCGGCGTCGTTCCCCGGTTCTCCCCGGGTCCGGACATGGAGCCGGACCGGCGTCGCCCGACGCCGGTTCCGGCGCCGATGAGACCTTGGGTCCCTTATGTCCCTCCTCCTCCATCTTTTCAACCTGAGGAGGACCAGGAGAGCTGGGAGGGGTCTGACGACCCTCTCACACGACAGTGCGAGTTTGACCCGGACTGGGTTGAGGAACTTGGGGATGCCAGTGGGCTGGATACCTCCCCCGACTCTGGCATGCTGTCTCCTCCCGTGGCAACGGAGGAGGGGGCTAATTTTGCAACGGTGTTGCGTAGAGCTGCTGGAGCCTTAAATCTCCAGTTGCCTACAGTGGCCGTCAGGACTAACCTCCTGACTGAAGTGCTTCAGCCGGCGGCCTCCTCTTCGGAGCCTGTGCTGCCGTTCAACGATCCACTCACTGACGTTCTTTTGGGTGCCTGGTCCAAACCCACCACAGGGGCTCCTGTGGATAGGAACGTGGCCCGACGCCATCGCCCGGCTCCGGGCGACCCCTGTTTCTCTCCCAACACCCCACCCCTGAGAGCTTGGTTGTCCAAGCCTCTGCCTCCCAAACAGCCTTCCCTACCGCCCCTCCGGATAGGGAATCCAAGCGCCTGGATCACTTTGGGAAGAAGGCTTTCTCTTCCTCCAGTGCTGGCTTGCGGTCTGTTAATACCGCTTGCCTCTTGGGCCGATACACCCACTCCCTGTGGGATTCGGTGGCTGATGTTTTGCCGCAGTGTTCTGAGGAGGTCCAGACACTGCTTACCCGCGCTATTGCGGAAGGGCGTGATGCGGCTAAATATACCATCCGCTGTGGCCTTGATACCGCCGACTCGCTGGGCAGATCGCTTGCAAAGACGGTGGCGCTGCGTCGCCACGCCTGGCTGAGAACCACTGGTTTTTCAGGGGATGTCCAGAATACTCTCATGGACATGCCCTTTGATGGAGTCGGTCTTTTTGGTTCGAAGGTAGACCATACGCTGGAGCGTTACAAGGACTCACGGGCTACTGCTAAGTCCCTGGGCCTTGCTGTTGTGCGCCCTCCGCAAACGTCTGCTTTTCGCCCCTTTCGTGGCCACGGAAGGGGCGCCCAGTCACGTCCACAGCCCGGCCAACGGCCCGCGCAGCAAGCGCCTTCGCGTGGCCGAGGACGTGGATACCGCCGTGGCGGTTCGGGCAACCAGCGTGCGGGTCAGGCCACCACCTCCAACCCGTCCGCGGCCTCCAAGCCCTCCTAGTCCCTCCTTTCAGGTGCACAGCACGCCAGTCGGGGGCAGGGTCCGCCATCACCTTCACCACTGGCGTCCCATCACCTCGGACAAGTGGGTCTTGGACATTGTCCGAAGGGGCTACTCCCTCCCCTTCGAGACCACCCCCCAGCCATGCCACCTCAATTCCACCGCATGTCAGGGGATCACTTGGTGCTTCTACAGAAGGAAGTCACGGCCCTCTTGGCCAAGAGGGCCATCGAGCATGTTCCGACCCCAGAAGTAGGGCGTGGTTGCTACTCCCACTACTTTCTGGTGCCCAAAAGGACAAGGAGGACATGCGTCCTATCTTGGACCTCCGGAACGTCAATCGCTTCCTCCGGAAGGAGAAGTTCAAGATGCTCACCCTAGCTCAGGTCTTGACTGCCCTCGACCCTGGAGACTGGTTGGTAGCGTTGGACTTGCAGGACGCATATTTCCACATCCCCGTCCTGCCGGCCCACCGGCGTTACCTTCGGTTCACGGTAGGCCTCAAGCATTTTCAGTTCACCGTGCTCCCCTTTGGCCTTACCAGTGCCCCTCGGGTGTTCACGAAAGTGATGGCGGTGGTCGCAGCTCATCTGCGCCGGGCAGGGGTTTCAGTCTTCCCCTACCTCGACGACTGGCTGTTGAAGGCGGGCTCGTCCCAGGCAGTCGTCTCCCACCTCCAGACTACGGCCGGACTCCTGCACTCGCTGGGGTTCTCCATCAATGTGCCGAAGTCTCATCTGATTCCTTCTCCACAGCTCGTTTTCATCGGAGCAGTTCTGGACACGACGCAGTTTCGGGCCTATCCTCCCGAACGGCGAGTCCGGGATATTCAGGCTATGATTCCGATCTTTCAGCCTTTATCCTGGGTTTCGGTACGGATGACCCTGAGGCTGCTGGGCCTCATGGCCTCCTGCATCCTGCTGGTCAATCATGCCAGATGGCATATGCGGGCTCTGCAGTGGGACCTGAAGTTCCAGTGGGCGCAGCACCAGGGCAACCTGTCCGATCACGTCCAGATCTCGGAGGGGACTGCAAAACAGTTGCAGTGGTGGCTCTCGAACCGGCAATGGGTCATGGGCAGGTCCCTCTCCCTTCCCCTGCCAGAGCACACAGTTGTGACGGACGCGTCCCTTCTGGGATGGGGCGGTCACATGGGAGAGGCGGAGATCAGAGGCCTCTGGTCTCCGGCGGAGTCCCGGCTCCATTTCCACTTTCTGGAGCTCCGGGCGATCCGACTTGCACTCAAGGCATTCCTTCCCTCTGTCAAAGGGAAGGTGGTGCAGGTGTTCACAGACAACACCACCGCCATGTGGTACTGCAACAAACAGGGCGGGGTGGGGTCGTGGACCCTTTGTCAGGAGGCTCTGCGCCTCTGGACATGGCTGGAACATCAGGGCATGTTCCTGATGGTTCAACACCTGGCAGGTTCCCTGAACGCCAGGGCGGACGAACTCAGCCGCAGGTGCATGATGGATCACGAATGGCGTCTTCACTCGGAAGTGGCGCAAGGACTCTTTCTACAGTGGGGAGAGCCTTGGTTAGATCTATTCGCCACCGAAGAGAACGCGCAATGTCATCAGTTTTGCGCGTTGGAATTTCCAAGGCGGCACTCGCTCGGCGGCGCTTTCGTCACGAGTGGAGTTGCGGTCTATTGTACGCCTTTCCGCCTATACCACTTCTACCCAGAGTGTTGAAGAAGATTCGGCACGACCGGGCCCAAGTCATTCTTGTGGCTCCGGACTGGGCTCGAAGAGTTTGGTATCCCGAGCTACTCAATATGAGCGTAGATCCCCCGATCCGTCTGCCTCTTCGGGAGGATCTTCTGTCGCAGCAGCAGGGGACGGTCCTCCACCCGAACCTGTCCAGTCTACACCTGCTTGCGTGGAGATTGAGCGGCGGCAGTTGATTCCTTTCGACTTGCCTCCCGAAGTTTGTGATGTGATTCTGGCAGCCAGGCGTCCCTCCACTAAGGTGGTATACGCCTGCAGGTGGAACAAATTTGTGGCATGGTGCACAGCAAAGGCTGTGAATCCCCTTTCTGCCCCTCTTTCTGAGGTCCTTCTGTTCCTTCTCTCTCTGGCCCAACAGGGTTCTGCCCTGGGTACCATCAAGGGTTATCTTTGTGCTATCTCGGCCTTCCTCAGGCTCCCTGATCAGCCCTCCCTTTTCAAGTCCCCTGTTGTTAACAGGTTCTTAAAAGGCATTACTCACCTCTTCCCTCCTGTTCCGTTTGTGATGCCTCAGTGGGACTTGAACTTGGTTCTTACCTTTTAATGTGCGCTCCCTTTGAGCCTCTACATAACTGTCCTCTTCGTCTTCTGACTCTGAAGACAGCCTTTCTGGTGGCCATCACCTCCGCTCGGCGGGTGAGTGAGCTCCAGGCTCTATCTTGCAAACCTCCCTTTCTGTCTGTTCATCCAGACAAGGTTGTTCTTCGGACGCGTCCGTCCTTCTTGCCAAAGGTGGTTACTGCTTTCCACATTGGGCAGACCATCACTTTGCCCACCTTCTTTCCGCCTCCGCATCCTTCCAAAGAGGAAGAGAGGCTCCACCGTCTGGACCCAAAACGTGCGCTCTCTTTCTATATTGACCGCACAAAACACTTCCGGGTGGATGACCAGCTCTTTGTTGGCTACGTGGGCGCCAAATAAGGTCGGGCGGTGCACAAGAGGACCATCTCCCGCTGGGTTACCTTGTGCATCAAGACCTGCTATTCTTTGGCTAAGAAGGAGCCTCCTGTTGGGCTGCGTGCCCATTCCACCAGGGGAACGGCTGCTACCACGGCCTTGGGCCGCGGTGTTCCGCTGCCGGTTATCTGTCGGGCAGCTACGTGGGCCTCGCTGCACACGTTTACAAAGCATTACTGCCTTGACAGTCGGGTCCGGAGGGACGGCTTCTTTGGCCGTTCTGTCCTCCAGGACTTCCTTGTCTGATCTTTGTTCGCAGACCCACCACCGGGGTTGGTATTGCTGGGGTATCTATTCTAAGGTAAGGAATCTGTCACTAACGTGTCTCTTTCAGATGCACAAATTACTAACTTGTGTAACGATATATCTGTAAGAGACAGTAGTTAGTGACAGATTCCTACCGCCACCCATCCTCCCCGTTCTGCGAACTGATTTCTAGGGTTAAGGACATCCCTTTCAGGGCCCTAGTATTTTTCAGACACCTATGTCAGCTTCTTGCATGGCTCTGCGTTCCTGGCGCGGAAAGTCGTGTACAGAACTGACGTCAGCGCGCAGGGGCGGCGCCTAAGTACTGCCCGCGACGTCATCCCGGCGATCACGACGCCGACGACGGACGCGGAGCCGCACGACGCCGCCTACCGACGCGCAAGGGTACTGCTACGCAAAAAACTTTCCGGATCCAGCCTGACGCCTGGGGATATTCTAAGGTAAGGAATCTGTCACTAACTACTGTCTCTTACAGATATATCGTTACACAAGTTAGTAACTTGTGCATTAGTAAGTCACCTCTAGGGCAAACCACTGTAGCCTACCAGGCAGGGTACTTGATATTAAAAAGAAGGGCATGTTCCTTTTGTGTTTAACATGTCCTGACAGTGAAAACACCAAATGTTTGTTTTTGCTTCAGCAAGGCTGGTTGTCCTTTTGGCTAACATGGAATTTCACTAGCCACTAAGATGAGTGTTAACTTCCATTTGGGACCACCAAAGATATTACTCCAAGATATCAAATTAATCTTTACATTAAACCGGACTCATTGCTGAGATCGGATTTAAGGTAACTTTTAATAAACTGGTGACTTGAGAAAGTCGCTAGCCCAAACCTCTAGTAGCCTTTCCTGCCTATCTGCAGCAATTGTCACCGAGACGACATGCTGCCCCCTGCTAGGAAGTGTGAAGCACTCCCAGGAATAGGAAACAAAGAGTTGTTGGTAGGAGGTGGTGTGATCGCCTCCAGCAGGATGATTACCGGGCAGTGTCCTCAGTTGACCCAGCTTCAAAGAGGTTACCACCTCAGTGAAGCAAATGACGATCACACCTAGACAGACTTGCTCCTTTATGTAGGCAGACAGGCTAACATCTCCAAAGGGGGAACACCATTGCAGAACCGATTTTCCCAGAGGAGTAGCTCATTATGCTGGGTACACCCGACAGGTTTGCCCAGGACTCCTCACAGGGGAAGACTGCTTGCGCAATCTTGGATTTGTTTGGAGGTGGTGTTGTGCGATTGTTTGGTAGCCAAGCCCCCTGCAACTTATGTAAAGTGGTAAGGGTTGCCTCATGGGAACTATTGCCTCTTTGGCTAGTAAGTCTTCCCCTCCCACAAGCTCGAAGATGGCATGGAAGTAACACCGAAGAAAAAGTCTTATCATTACTGGACTGGAAAGAAGACAGATGGTCTGCTCTTCTGCTCCCTACTCCCAGCAAAGAGAGGCTGCACTAAAGACTAGACTGCACCTGAGGGACCCACAAAGAAGACGGCCACCTTGTGAAAAAGTGCTCCACTTGTGCCATGATGGAAGAAGTGACTCCAAGGGCTAGCAGGCTAGCCTCCTACTAAGCTTCAGGACCACAAAAAGCGAAGGAACCCTGTACTCCTCGAAAGCCCAGCTGCTCAAGGATGCCAAAGTGCCTGCTGGGCGACCAAATCCTGGACTTTCAGAGAAGTCCCCAAGTCTGTGGGACCCGTAGACAAGGTTGAATTGGACCCTGGTCCCCAGAAAGACAAGATTTGCTTACCTGTATGCAACCAGTGAGATTGCTGAAACTGGGAGACCAGATGACCAGTGGTCAACTGGACCTGCATTGGACTCCACTGCTGCATCATGGGAGATCATGTACTGAGGCCGGAGACATCCCCTGACGCTCATGGATAACAGGGTGGCCCAAGGAACACTCCCCACATCTTTCAGAATTTTCAGCTTCCTCAGCATCCTGTACCCTCAACATCAGAACCATTTCTTTTCTGGACTGTGGTAAAATATAAAAATGCAGAGAGGACCCCCAGACTCCTGGACCTGACAAGTAACTATCCCCCTGGACCTAAATGGTCTATGAATGGCTCCCAGCCTGTTGTGGCCTGTCCAAGTTAAGGGAGGTAGCTGTTCTAGCAGAGTTGGCTAAATACTTCGAAGAAGTCTTTCGAGTCACAAGTTTGACTGACACCTCCACTTGGTGATAATGTGCATGGGCATCAAATCCATTGTTAAATTGTTTTCTTTCCGGCATCTGGTTCAGTCGTTTGTTCCTTCACTCCGGTCCAAGACCGTTACGGTACTCTTTTTGGTTCACGCTACACCCTGACCCTCGTCGGTATTGTTTCGATCGTACTCTCCTATTCTGCCTATCAAGCTATAGTTACATTGATTGTTGAGGCGACGCGCTCAGACTGTGACCCCTACAGGGCCTCACCCTTCGGGCAATCTTACTCTGTCTCTATCAGGTTCTCCAGAGATTGCCCTGCTGGTGATAGAACGTTCGCCCTTCCGTTACTGCCCTCGCTGCCATGCAAAATATCCCCTGACCGACTTACATCAGGTCTGTTATCTGTTTGTGTCACCAAAAAACAGAGGCGGGTTGCGAGGCCTGTCGCTCCTTCCACTCCAAGAAGACCCTCCGAGACCATCGAACATGACGGCTCGAAATGCAGCAGAGGAGCATCGAGGAAACCCTGACATCTTTCGCCATCAAGATGTTGGCGAAGAACACCCTGAAGCATCTGTAACGGAAGAGGCGTTCATCGTTTAGGGCAGTTCCGGATCCGACCTCAAGACGCAGGACGTTACCCCGGCTCAACAGTCCGTGAGTATTGTACCCCCTCTCACTCAACACTGTGTTGAACACTCTGAGACACACTGCCTAATTTTGATTAAGAGGCCCTTGGTCCACCACTACCTTCTGGCCATGGTTGGCACCAAGCAAATGATTTGGACACCCTGCCCTCCGGCTCGGCGCCGAAACACCAACCTGCGCCTCCAGCATCAAGCACCTCGGTGCAGAGCTGTCCATCGACATCCACCACTTAGACACCAAGTGGAACATCAGCGCGGAAACAAACGTGGCTCCGATCAGAAAGCTTCGAAGCCGGCTCCGAAAGCAGATACCGGCAAGCTAGTAGAGCCTTTCCTCCATAGACTGCAAGAGAAGCTCGACAAAAACAGATCCACATCCAGCCTCATACTGGTTGTATCTTAACCAAGCCTTTGACTCCAATTCATCCACCACCGAAAAGACAGTTGTCTTTCCAGGAGGCTCTTGACTCGCCAATAGCAGCAAAACAAAGGAAAAAATTGGACAAATCCACTAGCCCTTTGCCTCTTCTACCACCCTTACCAACACCGCAGCCACCACCATCACCAGGCTCACCCTCTCCACCGCAGTGTGTTGGGGATCCCCTAGATATCTCACCTCTGGGGTCCCCGGAAGATCATACAGGTGGATACGGTGCAAGACATGACACCTTTGATACACCACCACATAGCGACCCCTGGAACACATACGATATTGACCCTCCAGGGGACACAGACCCAGATTTATATTGCAACCGCCCATCCCCACGATTCAACATCGTATCCAGAGTTAATAGGTAAGGTTGCTGCCTTTCACGATGTACGGCTCCACAAGGAACACTTGGAGGGGGTTTCCTCTTTGAGACACTTTCATCTACCCATAGGACCTCTCAGTATTTACCCATGCTAAAGGGCATGTTATGACTCACTGAAGACATTTCTAAAGACCCTGTTAGGGCTCGAGTAATAGCACCCAGGGTCGTTAAGAAATATAAAGTCTCTCCATCAGATCCCGTATACATTAGGGGACAAGTACCACAAGACTCGCTAGTAATTGCCACTGTTCCCAAGCGTGCTAACTCACAAGCCAGCGCAGACGCCCCGCAAGCTCATTGATGTGGCAAGCAAAATGGTTGCGGCACAATCTGATAAACATTGGCGTATTGCCAACCTAATGGGGTTGCTTGCTCGCTATGACCATGCTCACTGGGATGAAATGGAGGACCTCCTCCAATCTCTCCCAGAGGAATTTAAAAAGAGAGGACAAGAACTTCTCAGAAGGCAAGCTAATATCAAAACCTCCATACGCTGTGCCCTAGACTCTGCTGATACTGCAGCTAGAGGCATCAATACCTGCATCTTGATTCGGCACCACGCATGGCTTCGTATTTCTGAGTTTAAACCAGAGGTACAGCAAAGTCTCCTTAACGTACCCTTTGAGAAAGAACAACTCTTTGGTCCCCAAGTTGAGTAGGCCTCAGAGAAGATTAAAAAAAGACAGACAGCGAATCAGTGAGGGCCCTTCAAACACCTGCTTCCCATGGCTCCTTTCGCTGCTCCAACTACTATGGAGGTTCCAAAACCGCCTATTCTGACACCTCCACCTCTTACCAAGGAGATCCACACTCCTCTCCAAGAGGTTACTTTAGAGGCTCCTACAGGGTCAACAATGCTAAGGGTTTTAACAAGGGTGCTTCCCCTTGTGGTGGAACACCCACCATAAAAACAGTGACTTCCCTCTCCTCCCCAGACCATATAACACCGGTTGGAGTCGCTTACAGGACTTTCTACCCACATGGCAATCAATAACATCATGCCAGTGGGTGTTGGACATTATCCATCTTGGTTATTGTCTGGAGCTCAGCACCACTCCTCCTAACATTCCACCTCACGCCCACAAGTTATCACTGGAACAACAAACACTGCTCAAACAGGAAGTTCAAGCTCCTCTTCTCAAAGGAGCTATAGAATCCATCCCTCGACGTCATCCAGCATCAGGAGTATACTCCCAATACGTTACTCTCCAAGACATGATCCCACTTCTCCAACAAGGTGACTTTCTGGCAGCACTAGATCTAAAAGATGCCTATTTTCACATTCCATGCCTATCTCAGACCATCTGGCACTGGGCCCTACATCACAGCATTCATTTGTTAGTGGAACACTGTAAGAAAGTGGCTCTGTATATACTGAACCAAAGTAAGGTTCAGTGTGCACAGGGTCCACAGTCCCCAGAGGTTTAGCAGAGGCTAAAGTTAGATATAACCTTACTCTCTAAAGTGGTAGCTTGGTCGAGCAGTAAGGCAGTATCAGAGGACAGTGTAAAGCATTTGTTGTACACACTCAGTCAGCAAATGAAGCCACACACTCAAGAACTGAACTCTAGGCCAATGGTTTGTATATAAAAATATATGCTTGTTTTATTTTAGAACCAACAGGTATCAAAATATACTTTCTCAGAATGAGATGCTTTAGGTAAATACTTTCAATAAGCAATAGACTTTTGAATGCAATCGTTACAGTTGTTGCAATAGGCAACACAATTTTAAACACAATTATACATTGAGCTCAATGGGAATTTCTAGTTAAATACAATAGATTACTTTTTGGATTACTTTTCTAACCACAGGACTGGATCCTAGATTCAGTCCTGGGACGTCTCCTGTAAACAGTTGAGTAAAAACGTTTTGGTTACAGGTGTGATTTTTAAGGAATATTATTGTATTTTAAAAGTTGGCACTTAGAAACTTTTTCACATAGAATCACCAATGTTATCCTATGGTAGGAAATTCACTTAGCAGGTAAGTAGTGTTATCGTTACTTTTTCTTACTCAGTGTTGGATCCTGGATCCAGCACTGGTGCATCTCCTGTAAACAGTTGAAAGAATGTGTTTTTGTTATACAGGCGATTTTTAACGAATATTTGTAAGTTTGCAAAATCGACACTTAGAAACTTTTTCAGCAAAAACCAGGCAATGTTATCCTATGGAAGGAAATTCAAGTTACCGGTAAGTACAGTTGTGATTACTTTTTAGGGTCAGTGCTGGGCACCAAGATCCAGCACTGGGATCTCTCCTGCTAGCAGGTGAGTAAATTCGTTTTAGTAATTCGGCTGATTTTAGGTGAATATTTTAAAGTCTCAAAACTCGACACTTAGAAGAATTTCCAAGTGAAACCAGTCAATGTTACCCTATGGAAGGAAATTCAATTCGCCGGTAAGTTACTTTAACGTTACTTTTGTAATCCAGTGCTGGACTCCTAGATTCAGCACTGGGACATTTACTTAAATCAGGTAAGTAGTTACGTTTTTGTAGTTTGTACGATTTTTAAAGAATATTCTTGTATTTCAAAAGTTGACACTTAGAAACTTTTTCACAAAGAACCACCAATGTTATCCTATGGAAGAAAATTCAATTCACAGGTAAGTTACTTTTTAATTACTTTTGTTACTCAGTGCTGGACACCTAGGTTCGGCACTGGGACCTTTCCTGCAAACAGTTGAGAAAATTCGGTTAGGTTATTTGTGCGATTTTTAAGGAATATTCTTAGTTTTCAAAAGTCGACACTTAGAAACTTTTGGAAGAAAAAGTGTCCATGTTATCCTATGAGGAAAAATGAGTTATCGGTTTTGAGGTAAGTAATCGGTCTTTTGAGTTAGGGTTCTGGGGTTAGACTCGGGGTCTCCCAGGGTCAGTGATGCACTGTTGTTGCACCCTCAGTGGCACTAGGGCGGCCGGGTGCAGAGTGTTGAGGCCCAATGTTATCCTATGGAGGATAGGGGACTCCGGTTGGTGGCGGCTGGCAAGCAGGCCACAGGGTTGTGGGAGCAAAGCTCCTAGGGTTAAGCTCAGGGCACGTTGGGGACCAAGTTAGCACCAAAGGGGCACCCTCAGCGGCACTAGGGCGGCCGGGTGCAGAGTGCTGTTTTGAGGTCGGGTGCCCTGTTGATTTCAATGGAGATTCTCCGGGACAAAGAAACACTGCAGGCTCTGGGACGAGGACCTTCCAGGAGCAACCACCACTTCGAGGGGTAAGTTGGGATGTAGAGGGTTGGTTGGGCACCGTTGGTTTGGGCACACAAGGCCGTGGGGCGTCGGGTGCAGGGGTGCCTGGGACGTCGGATTTTCTTACCCGCTCTGGTCGCGGTAGGGAGGGTCCTCTGGATTGAGGCTGCAGGCGTCGTCAGGAGGCTTGAGGCAGGTCAGGGGTCGCCGGATCTCGGGTCAGGATCGCCGGGGGGACCTCCTCTGGGTATTTGTCCACTCGCGCTCGGGCCGGATTCGGCGGGTGCAGAGTGTGCGGGATTCGCGGTTCCTGGCTGGCACCAGAAGCTGCAGTTCAAACACGTCCGGTGTTCACGGGAGAAACAGCTTGGAAAGTGAAGGCAGGCAGGTCCTCCGGGGTTTTTGAGGTTGCTGGCCGCTGGACACGCCGGGGTTTTGCAGGAGCAGGTTCGAGGGGAGACAGGCCTGTAGGGCTGGGGCCAAGTCAGTGGGCGTCGTCCTCTTGTTAGCTCTGCACGGCTTCTCGTCCTTCTTCCTTTTCTTGTTGTTGCTGAATCTAAAGAAGGAAGGTTCAGGGTGCCCCTAAATACTAGATTTAGGGGCGTTACAGGTAGGTAAAGGGCAGGGACCAATGGGTCCCTGCCCTGGGGTGGGTACACCCCCTATCCTGCCACTCTCCTGTGGGACGGGGGGCAGGAGCCTAGTCCTGATTGGGCAGGGCTCCCCATCTTCAAGATGGCGAGAGCCCGGAGATGTGCTTCACCTCGCCTCCCCCACCTGAGGGGTGGGGTTGGCAGAGGGTGGCACACCCCCTTTCCTCCCTTGGTGTTTCCCGCCAGTCTTCCCGCCAGGATGGGGGGGAAGAACCGGTGGGGACCAGTTGCTGAGTACAGCAAGTGGTCTGGGGAAGCTCACAAAGGCGGAATGCCTTTAAAGCTTCTCCCTGCCCATCCTGGGGAGGAGGCCTAGCACCTCGCCCAGGACGTGCATTGTTGCAGGCCCGGGAGAGCGGATGGCTCTCTACCCAGGGGTCCAGCAACATGTCTGCTGTGTAGCAGCCTAGGCAGCCCCTCAGACAAGACGTGGATTGTAGGTTAGGTTCAGGGGGCAACTCTAAGTTGCCCTGTGTTGTGCATTTTACAGTAAATCCCACACTGGCATCAGTGTGGGTTTACTGTGCTGAGAAGTTTGATACCAAACTTCTCAGTCTTCAGTGCAGCCATCATGGTGCTGTGGAGTTCGTGCTGACGACCTCCCAGCACCATATACTTGAAATGGCAGCACTGCACTTAGTGCCCAGGAATGGACCTGGATACTGTAGGGGCACAGGGCTCATGCACCTGTACCCTCACCACTGGCATAGGGCACCCAGCTAGAGGGGTGACTGAGGTATGCCAGGGCAGTGTGTTTAGGGGCATGGCACACAGGGATGTGTGCCATGTCGACTCTCTGTTTTGTTCTGCACCAAGACACTCAGCCTGCAAGGGCAGTGTGTGGGTGTCGGGTACAGGGCCTCCAAGGGTGGCACAATAAGTGCTGCAGCCCTTAGAGGCCTTCTCTGGTCACAGTGCCCTGGGTACCTAGGGTACCATTTACCAGGGGCTTACCTGTGGCCAGAGAGGCCAATTGGGTTTAGGCTGTAATGCAGTTTTAGGGAAGGAACACAGGCCCTGGGTACCTGATTGGCAGGGACCCAGGGCACACCAAGGAGAAGTGCATCAGTTATCAGGCAAATAGTGGGGGGGTTACTGCAACAGAAACCCACTTTCCTACACACACCTTCCGGGAACAGACCACGATTTTGCCGACCTCAGCAGGATGCAGCAACAAGTCCATGAGTGGGAACTCCACCGCCAAGTCATCCTCCCTTACTTCCACAAGTGGGAATTTTCTCAAATAACTCTGTTCACAACCGCAGACAGCGCAAAATGCCCATACTTTGCCCCCATGTTCCCACACACACTATCCAAGGGCATTGCTCTATGGATGAATTGGTCAGGGATATTTGCCTATGCTTTTCCGCCTCTCCCTCGCTTTCCGTTTCTGGTTCGGAAACTCAGGCAAACCTCTTTAACATACATACTAGTAGATCCCACATAGGCCCGACAGCCCTGGTTCACTACACTACTGGACCTCTCAGTAGTCACCCACCAGAAGCTTCCCATCAGGCTGGACCTTCTGACTCGAAACCATGGAGAAATCAGGCACTCAGATCCCAAAACGCTCGACCTAGCGATGTGGCTCCTGAGGTCATAGAATTTGGCTACCTTAATCTCCCATCTGAATGAATGACCATTCTCAAAGAAGCTTGTAGGCCGACCACTAGGGCATGCCACGTGGCTAAACAGAAGAGATCCGCACACACAATAAACAAATTGATCCTTTCAATGCCACAGTACAAAACCTTGTTGGTTATCTACTGCAATCTGAAAGAGACACGTTGGTGACAGATTCCTTACCTTAGAATATCCCCAGGCGTCAGGCTGGATCCGGAAAGTTTTTGCGTAGCAGTACCCTTGCGCGTCGGTAGGCGGCGTCGTGCGGCTCAGTGTCCGTCGTCGGCGTCGTGATCGCCGGGATGACGTCGCGGGCAGTACTTAGACGCCGCCCCTGCGCGCTGACGTCAGTTCTTCTTTTTCCACGCCAGCAAGCGCAGATCCGGGAAGAGCAGTGCCCTAGTCATTTTTTGACTAACTTTTTGGGTGAATTTTTTCACTGTTTCTTCGAATCGACTCCAAGGTGTCGTAGGGATGCCCGGCTTTAAACGTTGCAAAGCCTGTGCTCGGATGATGTCCATCACAGACCCGCATCTGGAGTGTCTCTTCTGCCTCGGCCGAGGCCACGACACGAAGTCGTGTTCCGACTGCCGGGCCCTCAACCCGAAAGCTTTGCGAGAGCGGTCTCGAAAGCTCCTCGAGGCCCGGCAGTCGGCTCCGCGCCATACCAAGCCCCGGTCGCGTGAGAGGTCGAGGGGTCGGTCGCGGAGTCCTCACCAGTCGTCGGGATCCAAGTCTTCGTCGTCCGGTAAGTCTAAGCACAAGAAGTCCAAAAAGCATCATCGCTCTAGGACTTCGCCTCGCCGGTCTCGCGACTCGGCTGAGGCCCCTCCCGGCACCGCCCCCGCGGCCCCGGACATGCCTGTGGAGTCGCCCCCGCAATACCCGTCCTTCCCGGGTTCGGGGCGGATCCGGCCCAAGTACAGGAATTCCTGTCGGCCATGGCCCGCCTCTTCGGGCCTCAAGGTCCCTCCGGTGCGCCTTCGGGCCCCGCGGGCCCTGATGGGGTTGCCCCGGCGTCGCCGCCGACTCCGGTCCCGGCGTCGCTTGTGCCTCCAGCCTCTGTCCCGGCTCCGGCTTCGGCCCCGGCCTCGATCCCGGCTCCGGTGGTACCGCAACCCCCATCGACGCCGGTTGACCTGACCACGCCTCCGCCGGCGTCGATGTCTCCGGTGCCGTTCCTGACGCCGCCCGGGGCTCCGGGCGGCGTCGTCCCTATGTACTCTCCGGCTCCGGACATGGAGCCGGACCGACGCCGCTCGACGCCGGTTCCGGCGCCGATGGGACCTTGGGTCCCCAATGTCCCTCCTCCTCCTTATTTTGAACCGGAGGAGGACCAGGAGGACTGGGAGGGGTCTGAGGACCCTCTGGCACAGCAGTGTCAGTATGATGAGGACTGGGCACAGGAACTAGGGGATGCCAGTGGTCTAGATACTTCCCCTGACACTGGCATGCTGTCTCCTCCCGTGGCTACGGAGGAGGGAGCCAATTTTGCAACGGTGTTGCGTAGGGCAGCTGGAGCCTTACATCTCCGACTCCCTACGGTGACGGTCAAGACTAATCTCTTGACAGAAGTGCTTCAGCCGGCGGCCTCCTCCTTGGAGACTGTGCTGCCGTTTAACGATGCACTTACTGACGTTCTTTTGGGCGCCTGGTCCAAGCCCAACACAGGGGCTCCTGTGGATAGGAACGTGTCCCGACGCCATCGCCCAGCTCCGGGCGACCCCTTGTTTCTCTCTGTTCACCCCACTCCTGAGAGCTTGGTTGTCCAAGCCTCCGCTTCCCAAACCGCCTTCCCTACCGCCCCTCCGGATAGGGAATCCAAACGCCTGGATCAATTTGGGAAGAAGGGTTTTTCTTCCTCCAGTGCTGGCTTGCGGTCCATCAACACCGCTTGTCTTTTGGGCCGATATACCCACTCCTTGTGGGATTCGGTGGCGACTGTTTTGCCCCAGTGTTCTGAGGAGGTCCAGACACTGCTTTCCCGCGCCATTGCGGAAGGAAGGGATGCGGCCAAATACACCATACGATGTGGCCTTGATACCGCCGACTCGCTGGGCAGATCTATTGCAACGACGGTGGCGCTGCGTCGCCACGCCTGGCTGAGAACCACTGGTTTTTCAGGGGATGTCCAGAATACTCTGATGGACATGCCCTTTGATGGAGTCGATCTTTTTGGTTCCAAAGCAGACCATGCGTTGGAGCGCTTTAAGGACTCACGGGCTACTGCCAAGTCCCTGGGCCTTTCTGCTACACGCCCTCCGCTACCTTCTGCTTTTCGCCCCTATCGTGGCCACGAAAGGGGTGCCCAGTCACGTCAGCAGCCCAGCCACCGGCCCGCGCAGCAGGCGTCTTCGCGTGGCCGAGGACGTGGATACCGCCGTGGCGGTTCGGGCAACCAGCGTGCGGGTCAGGCCACCACCTCCAACCCATCCGCGGCCTCCAAGCCCTCCTAGTCCCTCCTTTCAGGTGCACAGCACGCCTGTAGGGGGCAGGGTCCGCCATCACCTTCACCACTGGCGTCCCATCACCTCGGACACGTGGGTCTTGGACATTGTCCGAAGGGGCTACTCCCTCCCCTTCGAGACCCCCCCCCCAGCCATGCCACCTCAATTCCACCGCATGTCAGGGGATCACTTGGTGCTTCTACAGAAGGAAGTCACGGCCCTCTTGGCCAAGAGGGCCATCGAGCATGTTCCGACCCCAGAAGTAGGGCGTGGTTGCTACTCCCACTACTTTCTGGTGCCCAAAAAGGACAAGGTGGACATGCGTCCTATCTTGGACCTCCGGAACGTCAATCGCTTCCTCCGGAAGGAGAAGTTCAAGATGCTCACCCTAGCTCAGGTCTTGACTGCCCTAGACCCTGGAGACTGGTTGGTAGCGTTGGACTTGCAGGACGCCTATTTCCACATCCTCGTCCTACCGGCCCACCGGCGTTACCTTCGGTTCACGGTAGGCCTCGAGCATTTTCAGTTCACCGTGCTCCCCTTTGGCCTTACCAGTGCCCCTCGGGTGTTCACGAAAGTGATGGCGGTGGTCGCAGCTCATCTGCGCCGGGCAGGGGTTTCAGTCTTCCCCTACCTCGACGACTGGCTGCTGAAGGCGGGCTCGTCCCAGGCAGTCGTCTCCCACCTCCAGACTACGGCCGAACTCCTGCACTCGCTGGGGTTCTCCATCAATGTGCCGAAGTCACATCTGATTCCTTCTCCACAGCTCCTTTTCATCGGAGCAGTTCTGGACACGACGCAGTTTCGGGCCTATCCTCCCGAACGGCGAGTCCGGGATATTCAGGCTATGATTCCGATCTTTCAGCCTTTATCCAGGGTTTCGGTACGGATGACCCTGAGGCTGCTGGGCCTCATGGCCTCCTGCATCCTGCTGGTCAATCATGCCAGATGGCATATGCGGGCTCTGCAGTGGGACCTGAAGTTCCAGTGGGCGCAGCACCAGGGCAACCTGTCCGATCACGTCCAGATCTCGGAGGGGACTGCAAAACAGTTGCAGTGGTGGCTCTCGAACCGGCAATGGGTCATGGGCAGATCCCTCTCCCTTCCCCAGCCAGAGCACACAGTTGTGACGGACGCGTCCCTTCTGGGATGGGGCGGTCACATGGGAGAGGCGGAGATCAGAGGCCTCTGGTCTCCGGCGGAGTCCGGGCTCCATATCAACCTTCTGGAGCTCCGGGCGATCCGACTTGCACTCAAGGCATTCCTTTCCTCTGTCAAAGGGAAGGTAGTGCAGGTGTTCACCGACAACACCACCTCCATGTGGTACTGCAACAAACAGGGCGGGGTGGGGTCGTGGACCCTCTGTCAGGCGGACGAACTCAGCCGCAGGTGCATGATGGATCACGAATGGCGTCTTCACTCGGAAGTGGCGCAAGGACTCTTTCTACAGTGGGGAGAGCCTTGGTTAGATCTATTCGCCACCGAAGAGAACGCGCAATGTCCTCAGTTCTGCGCGTTGGAATTTCCAAGGCGGCACTCGCTCGGCGACGCTTTTCGTCACGAGTGGAGTTGCGGTCTATTGTACGCCTTTCCGCCTATACCACTTCTACCCAGAGTGTTGAAGAAGATTCGGCACGACAGGGCCCAAGTTATTCTTGTGGCTCCGGACTGGGCTCGAAGAGTTTGGTATCCCGAGCTACTCAGTATGAGCGTGGATCCCCCGATCCGTCTGCCTCTTCGGGAGGATCTTCTGTCGCAGCGCTAGGGGACGGTCCTCCACCCGAACCTGTCCAGTCTACACCTGCTTGCGTGGAGATTGAGCGGCGGCAGTTGATTCCTTTCGACTTGCCTCCCGAAGTTTGTGATGTGATTCTGGCAGCCAGACGTCCCTCCACTAAGGTGGTATACGCCTGCAGGTGGAACAAATTTGTGGCATGGTGCACAGCAAAGGCTGTGAATCCCCTTTCTGCCCCTCTTTCTGAGGTCCTTCTGTTCCTTCTTTCTCTGGCCCAACAGGGTTCTGCCCTGGGTACCATCAAGGGTTATCTTTGTGCTATCTCGGCCTTCCTCAGGCTCCCTGATCAGCCCTCCTTTTCAAGTCCCCTGTTGTTAACAGGTTCTTAAAAGGCATTACACACCTCTTCCCTCCTGTTCCGTTTGTAATGCCTCAGTGGGACTTGAACTTGGTTCTTACCTTTTTAATGTGCGCTCCCTTTGAGCCTCTACATAACTGTCCTCTTCGTCTTCTGACTCTGAAGACAGCCTTTCTGGTGGCCATCACCTCCGCTCGGCGGGTGAGTGAGCTCCAGGCTCTATCTTGCAAACCTCCCTTTCTGTCTGTTCATCCAGACAAGGTTGTTCTTCGGACGCGTCCGTCCTTCTTGCCAAAGGTGGTTACTGCCTTCCACATTGGGCAGACCATCACTTTGCCTACCTTCTTTCCGCCTCCGCATCCTTCCAGAGAGGAAGAGAGGCTCCACCGTCTGGACCCAAAACGTGCGCTCTCCTTCTATATCGACCGCACGAAACACTTCCGGGTGGATGACCAGCTCTTTGTTGGCTAAGTGGGCGCCAAAAGGTCGGGCGGTGCACAAACGAACCATCTCCCGCTGGGTTACCTTGTGCATCAAGACCTGCTATTCTTTGGCTAAGAAGGAGCCTCCTGTTGGGCTGCGTGCCCATTCCACCAGGGCAACGGCTGCTACCACGGCCTTGGGCCGCGGTGTTCCGCTGCCGGTTATCTGTCAGGCAGCTACGTGGGCCTCGCTGCACACGTTTACAAAGCATTACTGCCTTGACAGTCAGGTCCGGAGGGACGGCTTCTTTGGCCGTTCTGTCCTCCAGGACTTCCTTGTCTGATCTTTGTTCGCAGACCCACCACCTGGGTTGGTATTGCTGGGGTATCTATTCTAAGGTAAGGAATCTGTCACTAACGTGTCTCTTTCAGATGCACAAGTTACTAACTTGTGTAACGATATATCTGTAAGAGACAGTAGTTAGTGACAGATTCCTACCGCCCACCCATCCTCCCCGTTCTGCGAACTGATTTCTAGGGTTAAGGACATCCCTTTCAGGGCCCTACTATTTTTCAGACACCTATGTCAGCTTCTTGCATGGCTCTGCGTTCCTGGCGCGGAAAGTCGTGTACAGAACTGACGTCAGCGCGCAGGGGCGGCGTCTAAGTACTGCCCGCGACGTCATCCCGGCGATCACGACGCCGACGACGGACGCGGAGCCGCACGACGCCGCCTACCGACGCGCAAGGGTACTGCTACGCAAAAACTTTCCGGATCCAGCCTGACGCCTGGAGATATTCTAAGGTAAGGAATCTGTCACTAACTACTGTCTCTTACAGATATATCGTTACACAAGTTAGTAACTTGTGCTTTACAGCTCTCTGGGCTCGCATTCACATCCTACTGTTACATCTTGCTGCAATAGCTGCCTGTTAGTAAAATAGACAGCACCTGTTTTTATTCAAAGTACTACTCATTAAAGCCTTCATTGAAGGACTTGAGTGATTTCACCCAGAGTTCCACCTGCACCCCTCCTGGAATCTTAACATTGTACTCACTAGTGTCATGTGTCCTCTATTCGAACCCCTACATAATTGCCTCCTACAATTTCTGTCTTGGAAGGTGGCATTTCTAATTCCCATTACCTCACTTTGGCGTGTTAGTGAGCTCCAGGCATTAACCTTAGAAGAACCCGTCTTGCAACTTCAGAGACAAGGTGGCCCTTCGCACCAATCCCAAATTCCTTTCAAAGGTAGTCTCCCATTTTCACCTCAGTCAGTTGTATTGCCAGTATTCTTTCCTCAACCAGACTCAGTTGTGGAAAGGGCTCTCCATACATTAAATGTTAAAAGAGCCCTTATGTACTACATTGATAGAACTAAAACATTTTGAAAGACTAAACAACTGTTGGTTGCTTTATCGCCTCCTCATAAAGCCTGTATCCAAAGCGGGCATTTCCAGATGGATAATTAAATACATTCAGCATGTTCCGTTAAAGCAAAAATAACTTTACCATCACCCCCTAGAGCACACACTACTCGAAAAATAGGGGCTTCTATGACTTTCTTAGGCAACATTCCACTAGCTGACATATGCAAAGCAGCTACATTTTGTACACCACTCACATTCACTAAACATAGTGTGGATGTTCTTGCTCACCAATAAGCTAATGTAGAGCAGACAGTTCTACGTACACTCTTTCAAACAGCTGCAACAGGTTAGCCACCGATTTTGTGGGCACTGCTTTACATTATATGCAAAGCATGTGAATCTACAGCTACACATGCCTCAAACGGATTGTTACCCTGTAAGCATCTGTTCGTGGTATGTAGTGCTGTAGATTCACATGTGCCCACCCTCCTCCCCGGACACCTGTGGCCGTTGCAGTTTCATTGACCTTTTCTGATCTGCATGGACATCTTAGTTTTGCAGCGTGAATCTTTCTGGATTCACTATGCTGTGCATTATTCCGCGGTCTAGTGGTTGGCTCCGGAATTGTAGTCTTTTTTTCAGTTTTTTTTTTTTTTTTTTTGTGTAGCCCAGGTGGGCGTCGACGCCCCACCATTTGGTGTCCTTCCGTGACGTCGGCGCGCTTCCTCCGGAAGCTCCCACCCTTGGGCGCCATCTTCAGATTCTTTTTCCGCCGTTGGGTCTGGATCGTCGTGAAGAGCTCCAGAGTTGGAAGAGGAGAGAAGAAGTAAGAGAAAAGCAGAAGGAACCGAGAAAAATTGGAGATCTTCATCACAAGACAAAGAACATACTACCGGGACGACGAAGCTGGTGAGAGGTAGAAGAAACTTCGACGTCCAACGGAGAATGCGCACACAGGGGGCTCCTGAGCGCGGGAATGGACAAGACACCATTCAAGGTCTGTCGTAACTGCCACCACAAGTTCGCACAGAAAGACCAACATCCAGTCTGCAACCTCTGCCTACCGATCGATCATCGAAGCGACGACTGCAACGCCTGCGCAGCATTCGCTGCCAAGACCCTCAGGGTGAGGGACAGACCGAGGACAGCAAACTACAGCATGAAGGGCCACCTCCGTCGCTGCGGGACCTGGGCCTCTCCAGTGGGGAAGAGGACAACATCGCCGAGGGACCAGAGGACTGCACGGTCGTAGAGACCGATAACACTTCCAGGAAGGAGGTAAGAGACACGTCGACCCAAAGAACCCCGACAGACTCTCGAAAATCCGAGCCAAAGTCCTCGAAAGGAGCACCGGCGTCAAAGCACTCGACGACCGAAGCTGCATCCAGGGACAAACAGCCCAGCGGATCCTTCAAAAGGACTCCCGGTCGGCGAAAGCTCTTGACACACCCAGGTCGTCGAAGCACGGTTCCGAGAAACCGCACTCGACGCCGAAGGGAAAGAGCAGAAGGCACCTCCGACGTCAACTACGACCTCGAAGAGAACTGCCGAAACTCTCGACGCCGATCAAGGGGCGGAGATGGAGAGGAAGAAGAAAAGGCTCGAGGCCGAAATGGCCAGTATCATCCAAAAGAAGGACTTCGACGACCGGATGAGTAGATACACCATCCCTTCGAAGCCCTCGACGGTCGTCGAAGCGGAAACGCAAGAGGAGTTCGACAGCACCGAGCCGCCGAAAACTCCCGTACCGTCTGAACAGGACGAAGAGGTCCTGTACGATTATACGGAGGGTGATAACGACCAGCAGACGCACTACGGCTCGACACCCTCGGAGGCTCAAGACCTGGAATGGCAGGATCTCGACGCCGAAGACCCGGAGGAGGCCGTGGAGACATATCCGTCGAGGCCTTCGCCGCCGGACGACATAGGAGTGTACAACATGGTCGTCAGGAACGCGGCAGCCACCTATAGAGTGGAAATGGAGGAGGAAAAGCCTAAAGCCTGTTTTCTCCTGGAAACACTGCTACCAATACAAACTAGGAGCCAATTCCTTCCTATGCTCCCTAGTGTGCTAGACCAAGGCAGGGAAGCTTTCAAGGAGCCATCTACCTGCAGATCGGTCACACCCAGAACTGAGAAAAATATAAACACTCTTCAAAGGATCCACCATATATCCAGGGATCTGTGCCAGCTGATTCAATAATAACAGCAACAGCCAGGAAGAGGGCCAACGTTCCCACAAACTCCGGTCCGCCCCCAGACAAGGAGAGCAAGAGGATAGACCTCACAGGGAGGAAAATTGAAAGGAATGCGGCAATACATTGGCGCATTGCCAACTCCAACGCCCTTATAAATAGGCACGCCTACCAGCACTGGGAAGAAGTTGGGCAGTTGCTCAAACTGCTCCCCACAGAAAACCAGCAGAGAGCGGCACACCTGGTGGAGGAGGGGAAGAACATGGCCAACACCTGCCTAAAGTCGGCCCTAGACGCAGCTGATACATCAAGCAGGCTGATGATGATCGGGGTGACAGAGAGGAGACATGCCTGGCTCAGGATCTCCGGGTTCAAGCCGGAGGTACAAAACAACATCCTGAAGTTGCTCTTCAACGGGGAAAAGCTGTTCGGCACGCCCGTGGACGAGACGCTGACGCAGCTCAAAAAAAGACAACGAAACGGCAAGGACCATGGGAGCACTACAGTTCAGGGGTATGAGAAGGGGCACCCCCTCACGAAGACCAAACGGCAGAGGTGGAAACTAGCCGGGAACATCGCACCAGGCCTTCCAGCAAACATTTCAGGGAAGCAGCCAGGCACAACAGGGTCAGCAGCAACAAAGCTGGCAGAACCAACAGAGGGGCCAGTCCTTTTGTAGCCGACCAAACGGACGAGGCAATACAAGAAGAGGCGGCCAGCAGCCCGTCCCCAAGTGACTCCACACTACAACACGTGCCCGCACCCCCAACATCGCTAGTGCCGCGGCACAACAAAAGACACAGACAAAAATTACAAATTTACCATCATACAACGCCCGTAGGAGGAAGACTAAAACACTTCTCCCAGGAGTGGGAGAAGATAACCGACAAGTGGATACTCAACATCATACAGTTCGGCTACTGCATAGAACTCGTAAAGAGGCCACCAAACAAGAGGCCAACAAACAAAAAACATTCAACAAAAGAGCTGTCACTATTGTGGCAGGAAGCACAAGAACTCCTCCACAAACAGGCTATAGAAAAGGTGCCGTACAGAGAAAAGGGCACAGGAGTGTACTCCAACTACTTCCTCGTACCAAAAGTAGACGAAACGTTAAGGCCCATACTGGACCTACGGTTCCTAAACAAATACATCAAAACTCAAAAGTTCAAGATGACGTCCTTACAAGAGGTCATACCTCAAATAAGGCACAGGGATTTTATGTCCACAATAGACCTCAAGGATGCCTACCTACACATCCCCATAAACCAAGGACACAAGCGTCTGCTCAGATTCACCATCAGCATGACGCACTACCAGTTCACGGCCCTAGCCTTCGGCCTAAAATCAGCGCCAAGAGTATTCACCAAATGCCTAGCTGCCGTAGCAGCACATCTGCGAAGACCGGGGATACACGTATACCCCTACCTAGACGACTGGTTGGTAAAGCGAACTCCTACAACCAATGCAAACTACATACTCAGCAAGTCACACAAACGCTGACAAAACTAGGCTTCTCCATACACAAGGAGAAGTCATCGCTGGAACCAGAACAAGTGAAGATCTTCCTGGGTGCGAAGATCGACACCATTCAGGGGAGAGTGTTCCCCAGCGAGAAAAGGATCCTCGCACTACTGAAGGAGACTCGCCGCTACCTGAAGGGGCAACGTCTGACAGTGAGGACAGTGAGCAAGCTCATGGGCATGATGGCATCCTGCATACATTTAGTCCCCAATATTCGGCTACACATGAGACCATTCCAGGAATGGCTGCAACAGCAATGGTCACAGTCAACAGGGAGTTGGGAAGATCTAGTGGTTGTAACGCACGCAGTGCAGGAAGAGATAGCATGGTGGAACAGGGGCAACATAACAAGGGGAAACTCATTCACACCACCAACTCCAACAGTGACCATCACAACAGACGCATCCCAGATGGGGTGGGGAGCGCACATGAAACTGCTCAAGGTAAGGGGGTTATGGAGTCAAACACATCAACTACCTAGAACTCAAGACCGTGTTCCTTGCCCTAAAAGCGTTCCAGAAACAGCTGTACGGCCACAGGGTGTTAGTACAAACAGACAACACCACAACGATGTTCTACATCAACAAGCAGGGAGGAACACACTCAGTGGCGCTCTCAGTTCTCATCCAGGGGATACTCATCAATAGTCATAATCTATGAATAATCCCCGCCCACGTGCGGGATCCCGGTGTATATAGAAAATATATATATATAAATATATATATACACATATGTGAAACATATACATGCAGCCTAAAAAAGTTTCCAACATGGCAGAACTGCCGAAATTACATAGGTTTGCATTGTAAGACAAATACTCTCCTAACCCATAAGGAAAAGAGTACATTCACAGAATAATTGTGATATACCAATGCTTTATTGCCACAAGGAAAAACTTGTAATTGCAGGCATTCGCCTGTAGGCTGCATTGCAGAGTAATAATGAAAACAAGACAAAAAACTGGCACCTTGCCTTTAAGGCTTCCAAGGGTTAGGGTACCGTGCCTTTAAGGCCTGCCAGAGACCCTCTGCTCCCATCATGCACCACAGGTGACAGTTAGGTCAGTTCTTTTTCCGGCTCCTTCTGTGAGGATCCTGGAGTTTGAGCTCTTCAGTTTTTTGACTGAAAGATAATTTTTTGATATTTCCTTGGAATTTCGACAGTTTCTGATACCTAGAGGTATATTCTACTGGTTTTTGGCATTTTTTTCCACCAAAAAAACAAAAAACAAACAAAAAAAAACACCTTTTTAGTCAGAATGCCTGCTTTATTTCGGAAATGTCCTTCCTGTGGCAAGAAGATGGCACTGTCAGATCCACACTCGGTGTGTATTGTGTGCCTTCCATCTTCACACAATCCTGACCAGTGTTATCATTGCCAGAAGTTTTCGAAGAGGACTCAGCGCGACAGAGAACGCATCAAGCTTCATGCCCTACTGGAGAGGGATAGAGATAGAGCTCCCTCTTCAAGTAAACACCGAAAACGGCATCGCTCCACCTCTCCTGAGTCCAGGAAGAACCAGGTGCCTGAATGTTCGCCGTCGAGATCGCCGTCGAAGAGGCCGCCGAGGCATTCTTCAACGTCAAGGGACAAGCCAAGTAAGTCGGCGCTCAGCACTTCAGGCTCGAAGGCTGTGGGTACTGAGAGACTGTCCAAAACTCCGTCGACGTCGAGGCACACTCCGCCAACCTCGAGGGGATCGGCGTTGAGAGACTCGCCGGCGAAGACCATGCCGCGAGGGGACATACCGACGTCGAGGCATTCTCCGCCACCCTCAAGGGGGTCGACGTTGAGAGAGTCGCCGTCGAAGGTCATGACGCGAGGGGACGTACCGACGTCGAGAGCATCGTCGAGGTCCCATCATTCGACGTCGAGGAGGTAGACGTCGAGGAGGTCGACGTCGAGATCCCCCCCATCGGCGCCGTCAGGCGACATCAGGGCCCCCCCATCGACGTGGGCGGTCGACGTCGAGACCTGTAACGGATCATTCGCCGTCGAGGAGATCGGCGGCAGCGTCAAGGGCGACGTCGAAGTCTCCCCGCCGACAGTCGACGTCAAAGTCCCCCCATCGACGTGGGCGGTCGACGTCGAGATCAAGATCAGGGCACAGATCGACGACGAGGGTGACGCAGACCTTGTCGACGTCGAGATCCCGTTCGACGTCAAGGCAGTCATCTCCAGGGCTGAATATTGTACAGATTTCACCAGAGAAATCTCCTACAGTTGCTGAAAATAATTTTTGCGGCCTGTCGCCTCGCTGGCTGCAGGGTGTCGGAACAGGTGCCCGCAGAGGTCCGGGCTCGGACCACTCGCGTTCATACGCAACGAGACTTTCTAAGTCGCCTTCCAGAAGACCAAGGTCGCCTTCTACACGCCGATCTCGGTCAGGAGGTCGTCACAGCTCGCACGATCATCCACATAAGAGGAGGCGCAGAGCATCTTCTACCTGTTCTTCGTCTTCCATTCGGCACTACTCGCCAACTTTCACATCTACACCACCTTCAAGGGTGTCTCCTATTGATGACATTGGGACTTTCTCTGACGTACTGGGCAGAGGAGCTAATAAACTAAATATCAGTTTATGTACTCCTGTGATCCCTACATCGATCATTTTCGAGACATTGCACCATCGTACAGCTCCCAGACCGCTGCTACCTCTGGTGCCAGGTTTTTTGGAACCAGCTATGACCACGTTCCTTACCCCAGCCACAGTGGGATCAGTTCCGTCGAGGATTGCAAAGAAATACAAAGCTCCAGACCAGGATCCCTTGTTCCTTAGGTCTGATCCTCCGGCGGATTCAATCATTGTGGCAGCCGCCAGGAAAGCGCACTCCGCAGCCTCATCCGCTTCTGTTCCTCCAGAAAAGGACAGTAAACAAATGGACTCTTATGGCAGGAAGATGTGCAATACTTCGGCATCATCGATGAAGATTGCAAGTGCTTCAGCCCTTCTTGGGCGCTATGATAGGTCTCTTTGGGACTCCCTGTCTAGGTTTACCGACAAGCTTCCCAAAGAAGATCGACAAGACTTCCATGAAATCTTGCAAGAGGGCGGCTTAGTAGCCAATCAAATCATCAGCGCGGCGGCTGACGCCTCAGATCTCGCCGCACACGGCTATTCACAGGGCATCTGTTCGCGGCGCTCAGCGTGGTTGCGCCTCACAGGTCTAAAACCGGACGCCCAGAAGAAGATCCTAAACCTTCCTTTCAACGGCTCCTCCTTATTCGGTTCTCATGCTGATGAGGAGATGACTAAGATGAAGGCCGAGCTAGACACTGTCAAAGCAGTTGGACTGGAGAAGCGGAAGGAGTTTCGAAAACGCTTCCGTCAGAACGACAAGCGGCCCTTCCAACAGAGGGTTCAAACCCCTCAATGGTCCTCCCAAAACCAACAAAAGTTCCAATACCAGAACAAGCGTCCTGGCAGGGGCAGAGGGAACAATAAGCAACAGCAGTCCTCCTCCAAGCAGCCTCCAAAACAGTGAGACATTGCTTCCTCCGCACCCGTTTGCCACTCCGGTAGGAGGGAGTATCGTTTTTCACCTGGAAGAGTGGGAAACAATAACAAAAGACAGATGGGTGCTGAATATTGTACAGCATGGTTACTTGCTGAGGTTCAAGGCCCCTCCTCCGCAAGTTGCCCCTCATTTGACGTGCCTTCCTCAACACAATGTATTGTTACAGGGCGAAGTGTGTACCCTCCTCTCCAAAAAGGCTATAGAAGAGGTCCCACCTCACCAGCGAAATCAAGGGGTATACTCACGGTACTTTCTGGTCCAAAAATGAGGAGTAGCCAAAGAGTACAGGCCCATCCTCGACCTGCGCCTGCTGAACAGGTTTATAAGAAAAGAAAGATTTCGGATGCTAGCCCTGCACCAGATTTTCCCACATCTTCATCTGGGAGACTGGATGTGTGCCATCGACCTGCAGGACGCCTACTTTCACATTCCTGTTTCAGTGAAGCATCGCAAGTTCCTCAGGTTCCAGGTGTCTCGTCAGCACTATCAGTACCGAGTACTTCCATTCGGGCTCAAATCCGCTCCCCGGACGTTCTCCAAGTGCATGGCGGTGGTAGCCGCTTTCCTCCGCAAGAGGAAAATCTTCGTCTACCCCTACCTAGACGACTGGCTCCTGAAGAGTTCAACACCTTCTCTACTCCAGAGCCATCTCACTTACTGTCTCAACCTGCTTCACTCACTGGGGTTGCAAGTCAACTACAAGAAGTCAGTTCTCAACCCCACGCAGAAAATACATTATCTGGGCGCATCCCTAGACACCGCAACGGCAAGCGTGTGTCCTTCGGAGGAGAGGTTGTCCTCAATGTTGATCAAGTGCCGTGCGCTTCTCAGCACTATACATCCCACAGCAAGGCAGGTGTCATCACTGCTGGGATCGATGGCCTCATGCATCTTCATTGTGCCAAATGCCATGCTTTACATGCGGCCTCTACAGCAGTCCCTCGAAGATCAATGGACTCAGCACTCAGGCCGTTGGGAAGATCGTGTCTCTCTTCCTCAGGCGGCCAGGGACTCCATCAAATGGTGGATGAAACGTTCTCACCTTCTGCAAGGGGTCCCCTTTCACCAGGTACCTCCGACACAGACTGTAGTTACAGATGCCTCACTGCAAGGTTGGGGAGCGCACATGGGCCAGCTTCAGGTACAAGGTCTCTGGTCCGAGACAGAGAAAAGTTATCACATCAACTTCTTGGAGCTAAGGGCAGTCCATCTGGCTCTCAAGTCGCTGTACCCGTCCCTACAGTCCAGCTCCATTCATATTCAGACAGACAACACAACAACAATGTACTATCTGAACAAGCAGGGAGGCACCAGGTCACGGGTCCTGTCTCTGGAGTCACAGACCATATGGAAGTGGCTTCTGGCGAGGAGTCTCACGATCGTAGCCGTTCACCTTCCAGGAACCTTGAACGTGCAGGCAGATGTTCTCAGCAGAGACTTCGTAGAAGCACACGACTGGGTGTTAAACGAAGAAGTCGCTCAAGACATTTTTCGACAATGGGGAGTGCCAGACATCGACCTGTTTGCAGACGCGGCAAATACGAAATGCCCCGTCTTCGCGTCCAGATTCCCTCAACAAGGATCACGGGGGAATGCACTTTTGATAGGATGGTCGCAGACATTGCTGTACGCTTTTCCACCTCTCCCTCTGATCCCTGCGGTCATACAGAAGTTTTACAAGACCAACGCCAGAATGATCCTGATAGCACCAGAGTGGCCGCGCCAGTGGTGGTATCCGGATCTCCTGCAGCTGTCCGAAGTCCCACACCGGAGGCTTCCCTGTCGACCGGACCTGTTGACCAAGAACGAGGGAGGGTATTTTATCCCAACCTCTCGTCCCTGCGTTTGACTGCATGGCTCCTGAAGTCATCCAGTACGGACACTTAGACCTTCCTGCTGATTGTATGTCTATTCTCAAGGAAGCAAAGAGACCCTCCACTAGGAAATCTTATGCTTTCAAGTGGAAGAGATTCTACCTGTGGTGCAAGGACAACCAGTTTGATCCGACTAAAGGTCAGGAGCAAGTGATTCTTCCCTACTTGTTATACTTGGCAAAGTCAGGCCTGCAATATCCCTCCATCAGGGTTCACCTAGCTGCTATAACAGCTTACAGGAAGTCCCCGACCCAGGGTTCATTCTTTCAGATGCCAGTGGTAAAGGATTTTCTAGAGGGTCTCAGGAAGGTTTACCCCCAGTGAGATCTCCCTCTCCTCCCTGGGAACTTAACATTGTGCTTACGAAACTTATGGGTGCTCCTTTCGAGCCTATTCATAAGGCGTCGTTGCAGCATTTGACCTGGAAGGCTGCTTTTTGGTAGCCATCACTTCTGCACGCAGGGTGAGTGAGATTTAGGCCCTGTGCTGTAAGGCACCTTATACTGTTTTTCATGCCAATAGGGTGGTGCTACGTACACATCCGAGCTTCCTCCCGAAGGTGGTCTCGGATTTTCACATCAATCAGGTTATTACGCTGCCCACCTTCTTTCCTAAACCTTCAACTCCCCCGAGAGATCATTACACTCTTTAGATCTCCGGAGAGTGCTGAAGTTTTACCTTGACAAAACTCACACACTTAGGAAGTCTGACCGGCTTTTTATTAACTACGGTTCTACTAACACCGGTCTAGCTGCATCTAAAAGATCCATCTCTCGATGGATTGTCTCTTGTATAGCTTTATCCTACCAGTTAGCTAACAAGACCTTACCAGGCAGACCTAAAGCGCACTCTACCAGAGGGAAAGCCTCTACCACAGCTCTCCTTCGCAATGTGCCAATGTCTGAAATCTGTAAGGCAGCCACATGGCGGTCGGTTCATACCTTCACACGTCATTACTGTCTAGATTCTGATGCACAGGCCGATGCCCAGGTGGGGCAGACCTCTTTGAGGAATTTGTTTGCATGATTGCAATTTGAATGTAATGTTCTGTATACTCCGTTGCTCGTCCGCAAGGTACTGGGTATGGGCTTGCTACTCTATTCATAGATTGACTATTGATGAATATCCCCTGGATGAGAAGGATTAGTTACTTACCTGTAATCCTAGTTCTCATCCAGGGGTATACTCATCATAGTCATAAGCGACCCTCCCTCCTCCCCGGACGAGCATCACTGGAGTTCTTCTATGTTATTGCATCCTCTACTCAGGTGTCTCTACATTATACACCGTCAAAAGAACTGACCTAACTGTCACCTGTGGTGCATGATGGGAGCAGAGGGTCTCTGGCAGGCCTTAAAGGCACGGTACCCTAACCCTTGGAAGCCTTAAAGGCAAGGTGCCAGTTTTTTGTCTTGTTTTCATTATTACTCTGCAATGCAGCCTACAGGCGAATGCCTGCAATTACAAGTTTTTCCTTGTGGCAATAAAGCATTGGTATATCACAATTATTCTGTGAATGTACTCTTTTCCTTATGGGTTAGGAGAGTATTTGTCTTACAATGCAAACCTATGTAATTTCGGCAGTTCTGCCATGTTGGAAACTTTTTAGGCTGCATGTATATGTTTCACATATGTGTGTATATATATATTTATATATATATATTTTCTATATACTCCGGGATCCCGCACGTGGGCGGGGATTATTCATAGATTATGACTATGATGAGTATACCCCTGGATGAGAACTAGGATTACAGGTAAGTAACTAATCCATCTAGCGCAACAGATATGGAAATGGGCAATTCCATTACAAATAGACCTCCTGGCAATACATCTGCCAGGGAAGGACAATGTGGAAGCAGACAGACTGAGCAGACAGACGTCAATCTCACACGAGTGGGAGCTCAACGCGCAGGAGACGCAAAAACTATTCAAAAAGTGGGGGACCCCACAACTAGACCTGTTTGCAACACACCAGAATGCAAAATGCCAATACTTCGCATCCAGGCAGCCAGGCCATCAATCCCAAGGAAATGCCCTATGGATGAGCTGATCAAAGACATTTGCCTACGCTTTTCCACCGATACCGCTGATACACAAAGTGCTCAGCAAATGCAGAACAAGCAACATGACACTAATTCTGGTAGCACCACAGTGGGCAAGGCAGTCCTGGTTCTCGCAGATCGTGGAGATGGCACAGGGACCACCACACAAGTTCCCAAGAAGGAAAGACCTGCTCTCGCTACAAAACGGAAGGGTACTCCATCCAGAACCAGAGAGCCTCAGCCTAGCAGCGTGGCTCCTGAGGACTTAGAGTTCGCTCACCTCAAGCTTCCACAAAGCACGCTGGCGGTGCTGCGAGAAGCGAGGAGACCCACCACACGGAAATGCTATGCAGCAAAGTGGAAGAGATTCACTGAATGGTGCATCAACAAAAAGCTCCACAGGAGAATCACTAAAGAATCAACTGTGCTAAAATACTTAACACACTTACTAAAAAGTAACCTAAGCTGCACTTCTCTAAGAGTGCACCTGGCAGCAATAGTAGCCTATACAAGAGGAGAAACAGGGAAAAGCTTCCTTACATCTCAAGTAGTGAAAAGATTCCTAGAAGGAGCCAAAAGAATAGCACCGCCAAAGAGGATGCCACCGCCTGCATGGAACCTCAATGTAGTTCTAACACAGCTTATGAAAGCACCGTTCGAACCCATCCACAAGGCATCGCTACATATGCTCACAATAAAGACGGCCTTTCTGGTAGCGATTACCTCGCTACGTAGGGTGAGCGAGTTGCAGGCACTCTCACTACAAGAACCCTACATTCAGATTCACAATGACAGGGTGGTAATGAGGACGGACCCACACTTCATGCCAAAGGTGGTGTCCAGGTTCCATATAAACCAAACTATACAAATTCCCAGTTTCTTCCAGAAACCATCCACCAGCGCTGAGAGGGCACTGCACACTCTGGATGCCAGGAGAGAAGTAATGCATTACATCGAAAGGACTAAGGATTGTAGAAAAACAAAGCAGTTCTTTGTGTCCTTCGCAAGCAGTTTCCTGGGCAGACCAGTGACGAAAAATACCATTGCACGATGGTTCGCACAAACAATTCAATACTGCCACAAACAGGCAGGCCAAGAGCTACAGGGGGCAGCTCAGGCTCACTCAACCAGGAAAAAGGGAGCAACAATAGCCTTCCTAGCAAACACACCTATCCAAGACATTTGCCTGGCGGCAACATGGGCTTCAGTGCACACATTCACTAAGCACTACTGCGTGGATATACAGATGAACAAGGAAGCACAAGTAGGTCAAAAAGTGCTTCAACATATATTCAACAACCAACGCTCATCTTCCACCCAGCCGCCACAAATATAGCAAACCGCTACAAAATCTATGCACAGCATAGTGAATCCAGAAAGATTCACGCTGCAAAACGAATAGTTTCTTACCTGTCGGTATAGTTTTGCAGCTTGAAGACTTTCTGGATTCACTAGCGAACCCACCCGCCTCCATCAGAAAGATGAGACAGGAGGAAGATGGGACTAACAAATGGAAAACACCTTTAAAAAGGGTAAAAGGATAAACAGCACAAGACAAGAAAAAAAGAATCCGAAGATGGCGCCCAAGGGTGGGAGCTTCCGGAGGAAGCGCGCCGACGTCACGGAAGGACACCAAATGGTGGAGCGTCGACGCCCACCTGGGCTACACAAAAAAAAAAAAAAAACAGAAAAAAGACCAAGATTCCGGACCCAACCACTAGACCGCGGAATAATGCACAGCATAGTGAATCCATAAAGTCTTCAAGCTGCAAAACTATACCGACCGGTAAGAAACTATTCGTTACTTTTACTCCATTCTCTCCCACCTGCGGGAAAGGTATCAAAAGAGGAGTCGTCTCGAGCTTGTGCCTCAAAAGACTACTTTGAAGAAAATAACTTGCACACATCCAGGCCCAACACTAAATGACGGGAGTATGCTAAGCATATGAATCTGCAGCACTACATGCCACGAACAGATGCTTACAGGGTAAGTAACATAATCCTTTTTAGGTCAAGCCTGCGCATCGCATGCGCTGCAAGGCATGCTGTTATGTGTACTGTGGCTTAAAGCCCCTCCTCTTTCTTTAATTGGTTCACATTCCTGCCTTTTGGAAACGCATGCTTCTGTTTGTTTTGCATGTGTAATTCCCCCCTCCTTTTGTTGTTTTCGATTCTCCCTGCGGACTGCCCTTACTACATGTAGTTTTCCACATTCTTTAACTAATGTGGATTTGTGTGCACTACTTTTTTTCTTTCGGTGATGGCTTATTAAAGAAGGCCGCCTTTACACATTTGCAGTGAGCCTGTGTTGTAAATGTAATGCACACAAGTGCTTTTAGGTCGAGCTTCGGCAGCACATGCGCTGCTCTGCGAGGCATGCTGTATTCAGGTATGGACTTCAAGCTCTGCCCATTTTCTGCCTATCTTTTCAATTGGCTCCTGTTACTGTCCTTTCTAAATGGTTGCTTTTGATTCATGAATAGGCTAAGTAGTCCCCCCCCCCCTAGTACCGCCTTGTCCACATTTGTACCCTCCTATGAGGACTGGGCCTTTTACTTGTGTTGTTACTCAGTATGTTTTATTTAGTCTGTGAGCACTATAATCTGAAAGAGACTAATAGTTCTAGATTCCTTACCTTCGAATTACCCCCAAGCATAGACTGGATCCGGGCAATTTTTCTTTTAGCAGTACCCCTGCGCGTCGGAAGGTGGCGTTGGTCGACTCCGCTTCCGTCGTCGGCATCGTAGACGCCGGGATGACGTCGCGGTGCCTACTTAGACGCCGCCCCTGCGCGTGGACATCAGTTCTTTCTTTTTCCACGCCAGCCTAGCGCAGATCCAGAGAGAGCTTACCCCTTTAGTCATTTTTTGACTAAACCTTTTTCGACTTTTGGAGTCAAGCTATCCTGGCTGATGAGGGGTGAAACCCCGAAACTGGTCCTAGGATGCTTGTTTCCAGTCCAGGAAGGATCTGGCCTGGCAGTTCGGGCTGGACTGTTCTGTGAGAAAGTGCCCTCTTTCTGAATGGTATGCCCCCACCTTTTGCTGAATTGCTGATGTTCTTTGACTGAGTGTGCCCTGGGCTCCTGCTAATCAGGTACCCAGGGCCTATGTTCCTTCCCTAAAACTGCATTTTAGCCTAAATCCAATTGGCATCCCTGGCCACAGGTAGGCCCCTGGTAAATGGTACCACAGGTACCCAGGGCTCTGTGACCAGGGAAGGCCCCGAAGGGCTGCAGCACTTATTGTGCGACCCTTAGAGGCCCTGCACCTTTTCACTCACACACTGCCTTTGCAGGCTGCGTGTCTTGGTGCAGAACAAAGTGAAGTCGACTTGGCACACATCCCTGTGCGCCATGCCTACAAACCACTGCCCTGGCATAGGTCAGTCACCCCTCTAGCTGGGTGCACTATACCAGTGGTGAGGGTACAGGTGCATGAGCCCTGTACCCCTACAGTGTCTAAGTCCATTCTTAGACACTAAGTGCAGTGCTGCCATTAAGAGTATATGGTGCTGAGAGTTTGTCATTACGAACTCCACAGCACCATAATGGCTACACTGAAAACTGGGAAGTTTGGTATCAAACTTCTCAGCACATTAAACCCACACTGATGCCAGTGTGAGATTTAATGTAAAAAGCATAACAGAGGGCATCTTAGAGATGCCCCCTGAAACTCGACCAACTTCTAGTGACCCGACTGAGTGGCTGCTTACGCTGCCACCAACAGACATGTTTCTGGACCCCTGGGTCGAGCGCCTGCTGCTCTCGGGGGCCTGAAACAATGCACATCCTGGGACGACATGCCAAGCCTCCTCCCTAGGATGGGCAGGGTTCATGAAAGGGGAAGCTTCAAAGGCATGCCGCCTTTGCGAGCCTCCCCAGACCATTTGCTGCTTTCAGCAACTGGTCCCCACTGGTTTTACCCCCCACTTTGGGCGGGAGAACCGGCGGAAAAAACAAGTGAGGGAAAGAGGTGTGCCCACCTCTGCCAACTCCACCCCTCAGGTGGGGGAGGCGAGGTGAAGCACAACTCCGAGTCCCCGCCATCTTGAGGATGGGGGGACCCAACCAACCAGGGACAGGCTCCTGCCCCCCTCCCACTGGAGGGTGGCACGATAGGGGGTGTACCCACCCCCAGGGAAGGGACCCATTGGTCCCTGCCCTTTACCTACCTGTAACGCCCCTAAACCTAGTATTTAGGGGGCGCCCTGAACCTTGCTTCCTCAGATCCAGCCAAGAAACAAGAAGAAAAGAAGGACCGAACAGCCGTGCAGCCAGCTAACAAGAGGAAGACTCCCACTGACTTGGCCCCAGCCCTACCTGCCTGTCTCCCCTCGAACCTGCTCCTGCAAAATCATGGGGTGTCCTGCAGCCAGCAACATCAAAACCTCGGAGGACCTGCCTGCACTTCCAAAGACTGCTTCTCCCGTGAACACCGGATTTGTTCAAACTGCAACCTCTGGCAGCAGCCGGAGACTGCGAATCTGCCCCTCTCTGCACCCGCCGTCCACGGCCCGAGCTTGAGTGGGCAAACACCACGAGGCGGTCACCCTGGGGATCCTGAACAGAGATCCGGCGACCCCTGACCTGCCTCAAGCCGCCAGCTGACGCCTTCAGTCGAAATCCAGAAGGCCCCTCTAACCGCGACCCGGAGCTGCTAAGCCGATCCGACCCCAAAAGCCACCCTGCACCCGTCGCCCCAAGGCCTTGTGTGCCCAAACCAACGGTGCCTCACCAACCCTTAACTTCCCAACTTACCTCTCGAAGTGGTGGTCGCACCCAGAAGTCCTCCGTCTCCCTGCCTGCTGTGCTTTTGCTGACCAGAGGTTCTCCATTGGAAGCAGGGCTTCTGACGTCGAAACAGCACCCTGCACCCGGCCGCCGTAGTGCCGCTGAGGGTGCCCCTTTTGTGCTAAGCTGTTTCCCCATTTTCCCTGAGCTAAAGTCTAGGAGCTTTGCTCCCACAACCCAGTGGCCTGCTTGCCAGCAGCCACCAACCGGAGACCCCCTATCCTCCATAGGATAACATTGGGCCTCAACACTCTGCACCCGGCTGCCCTAGTGCCGCTGAGGGTGTAACAAGAGTGCATCACTGACCCTGGTGGACCCCTGAGTCTAACCCCATAACCTTAACTCCCACAGTCGATAACTTACCTGTGAACCGATAACCTGTTTTTCCTCCATAGAATAACATTGACACTTTTTCTCCAAAAAGTTTCTAAGTGTGGAGTTTTGAAATCTAAAAATATTCTTTAAAAATCGCACAAATAACCAAAACGTGTTTACTTACCTGTTTGCAGGAAATATCCCAGTGCTGAATCTAGGTATCCAGCACTGAGTTAGAAAAGTAAAGTGAAAAGTAACTTACCTGCAATTAACTGAAAAAGCCTACTCATTTCAATGTACTGTATTTGCGAAGTATTGCAATCTACTGCATCCCCTGTAAATCAAACAAAGTACAATTTCTATTACATTTTCAAACTGTTCTACAATCAGCAACTTATTACTGTAAAGTATTTAATGCTTACCTGTGCCAGGCTTGCTTGGTTCTAAAAATAAAACCGTATATTTTTTATACAAAAACAATTGGTCTAGAGTTCAGTCTTTGAGTGTGTGAATTCATTTGCTGACTGAGTGGGTACATCAAATGCTTAACACTGTCCTCTGATACTGCCTTACTGCTCGACCACTCTACCACAAATAGAGAGTAAGGTTCTATCTAACTTTAACCAGACCCCCCAGGATATTGCGGCATAGATTTGCAAATTTAGCGGCACAAAAATGGAAATTTAGCGGCACAAAAATGGAAATTTAGCGGCATTATTGCGGCTCTTTATTTTACTCGTAATCATTCCTTTTCAGCCTTAAATCAATGTAAACTGAATTAGCAGAGTATTCTACTGTGAAATAGGCATGTTTAAAGTGTCTGCGGCTCTAAGGAAGCACAGCTCCAATCTGCACCTTGTGAGAGGGGGCCCTATTTCTCCCTGGGGTGTTCTAGCACCCATGAATGCACCCCTGCCTGGGCACCTCTGCCTCCTGGACCCGTCCAGAATGTGCCACGGGGTGTTACCACTGTAACTTATAAGTGTTCCCGTTGCCATTCCTGAACTCTGCTTTTTAACTTTCTCTGAAGTGTGAAAGGCTGCCACACCCAGATCTTTGCTGCAGGTGCATTCACCCCTCCGCTATCCTTTGCCCAGAATCACAGTATAGCGGACGGCAGGCTCGAACCTGGCTCCCCAGCTCCAAGGTCGGCACCTTTGTCCCTTAGGCATAGTATACAGTTGGCCTGTCTCTAGCAGGACGGGAGGGAGGGGTTTAATTAATTATGTTGTAAACGTGCTGGGAGAAATGCAATTACCAGTAACTAATTGAAGCATTGGTAGATGCAGCCGAATACTGAATGGATACAGGTGAGATGTAAGGGGAAGCGGCAGGAATTTACCTTTGCATAAAATGCACCGCCACTGAATGGCAGAGTACCAGTGTCCGATTGGTTGTTATTGACTGGTTTACGCCTGGTGAACTGATCAGCATGTACTTGTAAAAGGTAAGAATGAAAAAAGGTGAACAGGGAAGTGCAGAGCAGGCAACTTATGAAAACGAGACTATGCACAAAGGCAGAAAAACGGGACTGGAGGCAAACTCGAGCGCAAGGTTTTGTGCTGTAGATATAGTACTGAATATTACTTAATATGTCGAAGAAATGAGTGTATAGGCCCAAAGGTTTTCTCAGGAGCTGGCCACCGCTGCTGACAAACACCAAAGCAGCCAAATATCAGAGCTGCCTCATGTTGATGCCACCTCTTGACTCTCTCTTCCACCACTCGACACTTCCTGTGTATCTGTTGTTGCCGGTTCTTACTTTATCCCAGCTTTTTTCCCTTTGTCACTGTTCTCCTATCTTGAAGTCTGGTAATGGTGATCGGCCCTATAGCGCTCACACTTCAAAGGCCACTCTAAAGCACCATAGGGAAATGAGGTGACATAAAAAGAAAGGAGCTGCAGACAAAAGCAAAACAAACAAAAAGCAGAAATGACAAATATGCCCACAGAGTATCCGCTTCTCCTGTCATCCACGCACTTCCAAGCTCGCAACTCCTCCTTAAAAAGGTCACCACTAAAGTTGCCAAGTGGATTTTATGCCGTCCTTATTAAAGCCGGGCCTCATGGAGCGCTGCGAGCAGTATTTCGGTACGACAGACCTGTACTGGGTGTTGGGATTGAAGGGGAAGACGTCCTGCGAAGGAGAGATCCGACGCGCCTGCCATCGTGTTTCTCTGAAGGTGCACCCCGACCGAGTCCCCGAGGAACAGAAGGATGAGGCCACAGGTAAAGTTTATGCAGTTCTAAGTGACAAGGAGCAGCGGGCAGTCTATGATGAACAAAAAAGATCACTACAGAAATGGGAATTTGTAATGCGCACGTCTCCTCTCACAGCTTGGCCAGGAGGAAGCAGATATTGGACAGCGGCACATAGTGACGTGTGCGCGCACAGCCAATAAAAGGGCATTGTTTGTTTTGGTGTCTCCCGGTAGACACTTTATTGTAAATATCGCGGCCAATATTGCAAATATCGCGGCCATCGCGCTAGTTAGCCGATTTCGCGATTTTTTCGTGAATCGCGAAATCGCGAAATGCTGGATGGTCTGTTTAACCTCTGCCTACCTTTGGGGTCACCTGGACTCTATACACACTATACCTCACTTTGGTGTAGTATATATAGAGCCAGTTTTCTACATGTTCCCATTGGGCGCAGGGCCAAGACTGATTTGTATATGGCTGGGTTCAAACTGGAATGGCATGGGGAGCAAAAAAACGATTGATTTAGACCCAGATCTCTGTACTGGGGTTAATGTATGACATTGTTCTGCATTCTGTCCATTAATTGTTCTTTTTGCATTTGTCACCCCGAGTGGGATGGGTATACCCAGACGTGGGTCCCGTGCTCTCCATGCCAATGGAGTCAAGCTATCCTGGCTGATGAGGGGTGAAACCCTGAAACCGGTCCTAGGATGCTTGTTTCCAGTCCAGGGAGGACCTGGCCTGGCAGTTCGGGTTTGACTGTTCCTATTGGGTGAAGGGTCAAGACTGTTTTGCATATTGCTGGGTTCAAACTGGAACGGCATGGGGAGCAAAAAAACTATAGATTTAGGCCCAGATCTCTTTACTGAGGTGAATGTATGACATTGTTCTTTTTGGACTTCTTTTTTTCGAGTCATCGACTACTGGTGCGCGAGGGATGGCCCATCGTTTGACCGGCTTTAAGCCTTGAGAGGTCTGTCACAAACTGATGTCAGTGACGGACCCGCACCTCGTGTGCCTTTGGTGTCTGGAGCGCGACCACGACCCGAAGTTGTGCTCCGACTGCCGGGCCATGAATCCGAAGTCTTTGCGGGAGCAGTCACGTAAGCTTTTGGAAGCCCGGCAGTCGGCTCCGCGTCACTCCCAGTCTCGCTCGAGAGGTAGCCCTCCAGACCGTTCGCGGAGCCACCACACCTCGTCCACGTCTTCGCACTCCTCGTGTAAGTCGAAGCGGAAGAAGAAGGCAAAGAAGCACCTTTGCTCTTCGCCTTCTCCCCGTCGGTCGGCTGACTCGGGATCCGGAGCTTCGTCACTCTAAGGCTCCGTCCCCGGTGCCTGATTCAGGGACGACTCCGCGCCTCCCCCCCTTTTCCGGGAGCCGGGGTGTCCCCTGCCCAACTTCGTATGTTATATGAAGCCCTCCACCGTATTTTTGGGCAGCCCGACTTCGCTGGCACGCCTTCGGGCCCCGTGGAGTCAGTCGTGGGCCCTGGGCCTTTAATGCCAGCGGATCCAGCGCCGGAGGGTCCCCGTGGATCCAGGCCTGGATCCGGATCGACGCCAGTCGACCTTTCCCTGTGCCGATCCCGGTGTCGGCCGTGCCCCCGGCCGACGCCATCCCAATCCTCATCCCCGAGATTGACGCGGAGCCGGAACGACGTCGGCCAACGTCAAATCAGACACCGGAGGGTACTATTGTTCCCTTGTTCATCCCAGGTGTTCCCTATCGCCCCGAAGGTGGTGATGAGTACTGGGAGGGGTCGCTGGAACCTTTGGCTGACCAGCTGGAAGAGCCGGACTGGAGAGAGGACCTGGGTGACGCCAGTGGGCTGGACACTTCTCCAGACCTTGGCATGCTTTCTCCCCCTACCGAGGCTATGGATGAGGGAAGTGTCTTACGCTGTGGTGGTGGATAGGGCAGCCGAGGCCTTGGGCCTGGAGCTCCCTACAGTGGCAGTCAGGACTAATCTCCTGACGGAGGCGCTTCAACCTGCGGCAACTTCCTCAGAACCCCTCTTGCCCTTAAACGAAGCCCTCACGGACGTCCTTCTGGGCACCTGGTCCAAGCCCTGCACAGGGATGTAGGAAGCTGGCTCTGTATATACTATACCAAATTGAGGTATAGTGTGCACGGAGTCCAGTGGAACCCCAAAGGTAGGCAGAGGGTAAAGTTAGATAGCACCTCACTCTCTATTTGTGGTAGTGTGGTCTAGCAGTAAGGCAGTATCAGAGGACAGTGTTAAGCATTTGTTGTACACACTCAGTCAGCAAATGAATTCCCACACTCAAAGACTGAACTTCAGGCCAATTGTTTTTGTATAAAATATTCTTTTAGTTATTTTATTTTCTAGAACCAAGCAAGCCTGGCACAGGTAAGCAATAAATACTTTACAGTAGTAATGCAGTTTGTAAACAGTTTGAATTTGTTATTGTATATGCACTTTGTTTTGACTTGCAGTATGGTTGCAAAGAAATGCAATACTTTGTAAATACAGTACATAGACTTGAATGGGATTTTCAGTAAAATACCAGGTAAGTTACTTTTTAGATTACTTTTCTTACTCGGAGTAATATACGTAGATACTACTCTGGGACATTTCCTGTAAACAGGTAAGTAAAATAGTTTTGGTGAAATAGTACAATTTTAAAGAATTTCTTTAGGTTTTCAAACTCCACACTTAAAAACTTTTCCAAGAAAAACAGTCAATGTTATCCTAGGAGGAAAATAGTGTTATCGGTTTTGAGGTAAGTATTTGGTAGTGAGAGTTGAGGTTCTGGGGTTAGACTCGGGGGTTCTCCCAGGGTCGAGGATGCACTCTCAAAGCACCCTCAGCGGCACTAGGGCGGCCGGGTGCAGAGTGCTGAGGCCCAATGTTATCCAATGAGGGATAGGGGGCCTCCGGTTGGTGGCTGCTGGCGAGCAGGCCACAAGGTTGTGGGAGCCAAGCTCCTGGTGTTAGGCTCAGGGCTAAGGGGGATCCTGTTTAGCATAAAAAGTGCACCTGCAGGGGCGGCTGGGTGCAGGGTGCTGGTTTGGCGTTGGGTACCCTGTTTTCAATGTGGATTTTTGGTTTTGGTTTTCACCTGCAGGCTCGGTCCAGGAAGACTTCCGGGAGGAACCAACAGCTGGGCAGGTAAGTTGGAAGGCTCGGGACGTAGGTGCACCTCTGATTCTTTTCTCCAGGGCACAGGGCGGCTGGATGCAGGGGTTTCTTTCGAGGTCGGATTTCACCTTACCGGGCCACTCGCTGTTTGGGGGGGGGGGGGGGTCTCCGTGCAGAGGCTGCAGGTGACGTCGGGGAGTCCTGGAGGGGTCAACCCACGGTGGACTCGGACTCTGGAGCGCTGGGGGACCTCGCTGGGACAGGTAGGCCACTCGAACTCGGGCCGTAGGCTACGGGTGCAGTGGTGGTTCCAGGCATCAGGTTTCTTTTTCCTCAGCAGGCTCGGAGTCTTTCTTTGGTGTTTCTTCTCAACAGAGCTGCTGTTCACAGGAGATCCGGTCTTTGTTGAAGGCAGTCAGTCCTCCCAAGGGTTCTGGAGGTCGCTGGCTGCAGGACAAGACTATTTTTGGCGCAGGATCTCTGGAAACTGCAGACTGGCCGGTAGGGCTGAGGCCAAGTCAGTTGTTATCTGCAGTCTCCTCTGCTGGGCGTCTTCTTTCGTCCTTTTTCTTCTTGGGTTGCGGGAATCTCCTTTCTTGGTTCAGGGCTGCCCCCTAAATACTGTATGTTCGAGGCATATGAGCTGCAGAATTCACACTTTGTGCATAGATCGCCATCTGGTGTTGGGCTCGGATGCTTGCACCTTGTTGTTGTCTTGGAAGAAGTCTTTGTAGTCACGAGATAGGTGACTCCTCCCTTGGACGATAGTGTGCATGGGCATCGACTCCATCCTCAGATTGTTTTTTTCCGCCATCGGGTTCGGATGTAACTTCTGCGCTCCGGTTCCGTACGGTATTTTCCAAACCTTTCGACGCGCAAACCATCAAAAACTCGACGGTATTATTTTTCGTTCGCGTGCTCTTCGACGCGCTCCTCAAATACTCGATTCCAGTCGTCGACGCGGGCCGCTGGGCCTATCGACGCCATTCGGGCCTACGGCTAATGGAAAGGACTCCATTTAAAAAATGCCCCCAGTGTGGAGCTAAATTCCCACACAGCGACCAACACAAGGTCTGTACCCTCTGTCTCTCGCCCGAGTACACTAATTGCCAGGCCTGCGCCTCCTTTCGATAAAAAAAAAAAACTATCTGTGATCGCCGGGCCCGACGACACGTTATGGCGCAACGAGCAGCTCCGGTGCCGGAGGACATCTTCAACGAAGGCCACGATGTCCCGGAGGACGATTCGGAGGATCTGGAAATCGTTTCCGAGGCAGACGACTCCGACTCAGACGACCACATCACTCCAGGTCAACGAGTGAGTACAACTGCCCCTACCCCCACCCCACCTGACAAAAATAAGGCTCCGGTCAAGACTTCGCCTGCTGGCCCCAGTCGCGACCGAAACAAAGCTTCAGAAGCCCCGCCCCCGGGCCCGGCTCCGAAGAGAAAGGACAAGCCTTCCGGCAGCTCGAGGCCGACCAAGCCGCATATCAGTGCCCCGCAGACACCATCGGCACCGAAGCCGGGAGCGCACACTACTCCCGCAGTCCCCAAAAAGCCATCGGCACCCAGCACCTCGGCGCCGAAGGAAAAGGCCTCGGATCCGAAAAAACCTTCGGAACCGAAAAAGATTTCCGACTCCACATCGAAGCCGAAGGATCCAAAAACCCCTTCCAAGGCTCCAGAACAGAAATCTAAACCCCGCTCGGACCTGAAAAAATCGGCACCGAAAGAGATTATCGAACAGGAAGAACTTTTTCGACCGGATCCCATCGATCCGCAACAAAAAAACTCTCCAAGTGGACCCTAAAACAGGACATGTGATCAATGTTCCACACAACAAGAGAAAATTCGACACCCCACACATCCCTGAGGTGCCTGTAAAGAAAAGAGACTGTGCCACTTCACCTTTACGACCCTCTTCTCCTGTTCTTCCTACAGAACCTTTCTTTCCTCCAAACTCTCCCATACTTCCAACATACTCACCACCACCACAGGATGATGATGATTTAGGGGGTGGGGGAGGGAATAATGACCCTTTCATTGACCCTGATGACGACACACACGTACCACAGGACAATTGGGATGATTATGATGACCCAGTAGATCCTCCAGACCTTACTGATCCCCATGCATACCCCACAAAGCCATCTACCCCAGATGACAATATTGGTTTTGGTCAGCTTATAGACAGAGCTGCCAAGTACCATGGTGTTCAAATGCATTTGGACCCCATAGAGGAGGACTTCCTAATAGACACCTTTGCACAGTCACAAAGGACTGTACAAACCTTACTAATGTTAAAAGGCGTCATTAAACACGCCCCAGACATATTCAAAGACCCTGTAAGGGCTAGAATTCTCAATCCCAGAATTGACAAAAAATATAAACCCACTCCCAATGATCCCACCTACATCAAGGGTCAACTTCCTTTAGATTCTCTAGTGGTGACCAACGCTAGAAAACGTGCCAACTCTGACCTTTGGTGATGCTCCACCTCCGGACAAAGAGTTTAAATTATTAGATGCTTCGGGCAAACTAGTTGCTGCCCAAGCAGCTAATAACTGTAGGATAGCCAATGCGCAGGCATTACTTGCCAGGTATAATAGGGCTCATTATGACCAGCTGGAAACCCTATTGCAGCATTTGCCTGATCAATATAAGACCAAGGCCAATGATTTGATTCAGGAGGGCAAATTAATAACTAATGCATCAATCAAGTGTGCCCTCGATGCAGCAGACACCGCATCTAGGTCCATTAACACTAGTGTGTTACTAAGAAGACATGCCTGGTTGCGCATTTCTGGTTTCAAACAGGAGGTGCAAACAACTATCCTTAATCAGCCGTTCAATCAAGAACAACTTTTTGGCCCAGCTGTAGATACAGCTTTAGAAAAAATGAAAAAGGATACGGAGACTGCTAAATCCATGGGTGCATTACAGTCCCCATCCACACGTGGTTCCTTTCGACGTTCCTTCTATAGAGGCGCATCCAAAAACATCGGTGCAGACACTGCTTCTTCCTCCTACAAAAACCCCACACAAACTTCCCACAACAAGGGATATTTTAGAGGTGGGTACAGTGGAAATAACAACAAAGGAAGAGGCCAAGGTAACAACAACACTCGCGCCTCTCCCACTAATAAGCAGTGACTTCCCTCCAGACCATTCCACTCTTGTCGGAGGGAGACTCTCACAGTTCCTACCCGTCTGGAATTCCATCACTACAGGCAAGTGGGTAAGACAAATTATCCAGTATGGTTACTGCCTGGAACTTACAGCAACTCCACCCAACATACCACCCAAGCAGCGTCCAATGTGCACGGAACATCTGACACTCCTCAAACAGGAAGTTCTTTCGCTGCTTCAAAAACATGCAATAGAACCAGTCCCCATACAACATCAAGGAACAGGAGTTTACTCTCTATATTCCTAATCCCCAAAAAAGACGGTACCCTAAGGCCAATACTGGACCTCAGACCTCTCAATCTCAACATACAGTCAGATCATTTTCACATGATCACTCTTCAACCAGTTCTTCCACTGCTTCAACAAGGCGACTTCCTTGCCATATTAGATCTCAAGGACGCCTACTTCCATATTTCCATACACCCTGCTCACAGGAAATACCTAAGGTTCACAGTGGACGGCCAACACTATCAGTTCAAAGTCCTTCCATTTGGAGTGACCACAGCACCCAGGGTTTTCACAAAGTGCCTTGCAGTAGTAGCAGCGCACTTGCGAAGACAACAAATCCATGTATTTCCATACCTCGACGACTGGCTGATAAAAGCCAAGTCACACAACCAATGTGTCCTCGTACATTCCACGTTAAAAAATTAAACCGAGCCATCTATTAATCTGTGATTTTGTAAAGTTCCATCACATGCACTCTGCCACCAGGTATCTCTATGATAATAAACAATCCCCACTCCCACTGGGTAAACAGTACAAGAACAATTTGTGCCTCCCCAATCATGTTCCAGGCCACAACTCCCACCCTGAAAAAAGGAAACCCCCGAAAATCAACCAATGTTTTCAAGCAATCCTCAACCCCCTGCAATGGAGGAAGATGGTCAAGAACAAACTCAGAATTAATCCACTCTATTCACCACTCGCACAGCTATGGAGGGTGACCAATAGTAGTCGACCTCCCTAACCATAACCCACTAGCGCCACACAGTCAACCAATATTACTGTGCTAGGCTGAGGAAGAGCCCCGACCGCTACACCAGTCTGTGTGCATCAGGTATGCCCCCCCGCCCTTGGCCACGACACTCACCCAATCTTACTCTCAACAGCCCCAAACACACACAAACTTGCATTAATCACCCCAGCCCTTTGCTGACAATAATGGGTCGGGTTATGAAATGAAGAAAGGAAGAACAAAGACTGACTGAAAGAGAGAGGGAGAAGGGAGGGGGACCAGCCCTCATGCGCACCACTCCAGTGCCCATCCTGCTCAGATGAAGAGGAGATCGATAAGTCATCCCCAGATGCTCACACCACACAGGTCGCTGCTCTCTCCCTCCCACTCGTACCAAACTGAAGGCTCCCCCATATCGGAGCCTCCCCAAGAAGAACACACAGTCCCAGCAGCATATCCATATTCAGGCATCAGTGGTCTGGGGGTTGTCTTCCACTACATCACTGTAAGGAAGTGGGTTTCTGTTGCAGTACCCCCCCCCCCACTTTTTGCCAGACCACTGATGCACTTTGACTTGATGTGCCCTGGGACCCTGCCAATCAGGTTCCCAGGGCCTGTGTTCCTTCCCCAAAACTGTACCCAATTGGCATCTCTGGCCACAGGTCAGCCCCTGGTAAATGGTACCACAGGTACCCAGGGCACTGTGATCAGAGAAGGCCTCCAAGGGCTGCAGCACTTATTGTGCCACCCTTAGAGGCCCTGTACCCTGACACACACACACACACACACTGCCTTTGCAGGCTGCGTGTCTTGGTGCAGAACAAAGTGAAGAGTCGACATGGCACACCTCCCTGTGTGCCATGCCCACAAACCACTGCCCTGGCATACATCAGTCGCACCTATAGCTGGGTGCCCTATGCCAGTGGTGAGGGTACAGGTGCATGAGCCCTGTACCCCTACAGTACCCAGGTCCATTCCTGGGCACTGTAAGTGCAGTGCTGCCATTAAGAGTATATGGTGCTGGGAGTTTGTCATTACGAACTCCACAGTACCATAATGGCTACACTGAAGACTGGGAAGTTTGGTATCCAACTTCTCAGCACATTAAACCCACACTGATGCCAGTGTGGGATTTAATGTAAAATGCACAACAGAGGGCATCTTAGAGATGCCCCCTGAAACTCGACCAACTCCCAGTGACCTGACTGAGTGGCTGCCGAGGCTGCCACCACCAGACATGTTTCTGGACCCCTGGGTCGAGAGCTTGCTGCTCTCGGGGCCTGAAACAATGCACATCCTGGGACGAGGTGCCAAGCCTCCTCCCCCAGGATGGGCAGGGTTCACGAAGGAGAAGCTTCTAAGGCATACCGCCTTTGTGAGCCTCTCCAGACCACTTGCTGTACTCAGCAACTGGTCCCCACTGGTTCCACCCCCCCCCCTTTGGGCGGGAGACCCGGCGGGAAAAACAAAGTGAGGAAGAGAGGTGTGCCCACCTCTGCCAACTCCACCCCTAAGGTGGGGGAGGCGAGGTGAAGCACAACCTCGAGTCCCCGCCATCTTGAGGATGGGGGGACCCAGCCAACCCAGGACAGGCTCCTGCCCCCCTCCCACTGGAGAGTGGCAGAGTAGGGGGTGTACCCACCCCATGGAAGGGACCCATTGGTCCCTGCCCTTTGCCTACCTGTAACGCCCCTAAATTCAGTATTTAGGGGCACCCTGAACCTTCCTTCCTTAGATCCCGATTCTGAAACAACAAGAAGACAGAAGACCAGCCGTGCAGCTGCTAAGAAGAGGACGACACCAACTGACTTGTCCCCAGCCCTACCGGCCTGTCGAACCTCGAACCTGCTCCTGTTAAACCCCGGCCTCTTCAGTGGTCAGCAACCTCAAAAACCCCGGAGGACCTGACTGCCTTGCTCACCAAAAGACTGGGACTCCCACGAGCAGTGGTTCTGCTCAAAGCATCTGCAACCCCAGGCCAGTCAGAGACCGCGGATCCTGCACACTCTGCACCCGCCGAGCCCGGCCCGAGCCAAAGTGGACAAAGACCACGAGGACGGCGACTGTGACCAAGAATCCAGCACCCAAGGACTCCCCTCGACGCTCCTGACGATGCCTGCAGCCTCAACACCAGGGACCCCTCCAACCGCGACCAGCAGAGGGTAAGATTTCCCGACGCCTAAAGACACCCCTGCACCCGGCGCCCCACGGACCCATGTGCCCAACTCCTGGGTGTCTACCCCTCCTACAGCATCCCAACTTACCTCTCAAAGTGGTGGTCGCACCTGAAGAATCACCGTCCCCGAGCTTGCAGCCTTTGTTCGTCTTGCAGCTTTCCCATTGAAATCCATTGGGCGCCCGACGGCCCAAAAGCCCACTGCACCCGGCCGCCCCAGTGCCGCTGAGGGTGCACCAACTACCCTGTTCGAATTCCCCACTTGCCCTGAGTAAGTGACCAGGAGCTTTGCTCCCACAGCCGCGTGGCCTGCCTGCAGCCACCAACCAAAGGCCCCCCGCCCGCCATAGGCTAACGTTGGGCCTACTCTCTCTGCACCCGGCCGCCCCTGTGCCGCTGAGGGTGTAACAACAATACAAACCTGAACCTGGGAGACCCCCGAGTCTTGCCCCAGAACCTTAACTCTGCCAGCCGAGTACTTACCTGAAAGTCCATAGGGTAACATTGACTGGTTTTCACTTGGAAATTCTTCTAAGTGTCGAGTTTTGGAACTTTGAAATATTCACTAAAAATCGTGCGAATATCAAAAACGAAATTACTCACCTGTTCTCAGGAGAGATCCCAGTGCTGGATCTAGGTACCCAGCACTGATTAGAAAAAGTGATTACAACTGTGATTTTCCGATAACTTGATTTTCATCCATAGGATAACATTGCCTGGTTTTTGCCAGAAATTCTTCTAAGTGTCGATTTTTGCAACATACAAATATTCCTTAAAAATCGCCTGTGTAACAAAAACGATTTCTTTCAACTGTTTACAGGAAATGCACCAGGGCTGAATCCAGGATCCAGCCCCGAGTAAGAAAAACCTTCGTAAAGTAATTCTATTGCAGTTTACTTAAAAATCCCATTGAGCTCAATGTTCTAGTATACCAAGTATTGTGTTGCCTATTGCAACCCCTGTGCTATATTGCATTTAAAGTCTATTGTTCATTGAAAGTATTCAACAAACAGCATCTTATCTTGAGAAAGTATTTTTATGCAAACCTGTGGTTCTAAAATAAAACAGTATATTTTTTTTATACAAAACAATTGGCCTAGAGTTCAGTTCGAGTGTGTGGCTTCATTTGCTGACTGAGTGTGTACACCAAATGCTTTACACTGTCCTCTGATACTGCCTTACTGCTCGACCAAGCTACCACTTTATAGAGTAAGGTTCTATCTAACTTTAACATCTGCCAAACCTCTGGAAACTCTTGGACCCTATACACACTGTACCTCACTTTGGTGCAGTATATATAGAGCCAGTTTCTTACAATCACCCATACTGGCATCAGAGTTCGAAGCGGTGAATACCTCCACCAGCGCTCTAGCTTGGTTACGTTCAGTCTGCAGTAGCGTGGACTTATTCGAGGTGGTTGCCTTCCTTCACCGTCTGAGTCCAACCTCTCAAAGTCCAGGGAACCATCCTGAAGCCCTACCACTCGTTGAGAGGAGCGGGATGCCTGTCTACCTCGCCGGCCACCCCTAGTAGTCCTTTCCAAGCTCTGCGTCTCCTGGGTACGTCCGTTCGCTCCCCTCGAGGCCGGAGTCCGGCCCTCTCCTCTCACCTCCAGCCAGTCCCAAGCAGCTTCGGAAGTGGGAAAGAAATGTGTGCTCCCTCCATGGATGCTTTTAGCTTGGCGGGGAAGAGCAGCATATATTGTAACTGCATCGCTTCTCAGCTTCTGTTTCACACCACCGAAGGACATCCTCTGCTGTTGTACCAGGCGCGTGTAATCAGGAAAAATACGGATGGTATGATTTTCAAAGACCTGGTCGTTTACCCGTCTTGCCTCTCGGAGAATGCATCCATGGTCTCAATTCAGGACCTTGGCGATGAGCGTGCGATGGGCAGTGCCAGCTGGGGTAGCCGGTCCCAGAGCTCTGTGAGCCCGTTCTATCACAGAGGGGGGAGAGGGAGGCCTCCAGAAGCACATTTTAAAATTTTCAAGCAATAGTTCAAGGGTTCTTTCTTCAACTACCTCCGGGAAGCCAACAAATTGAGATTACATCTTCAGGAGTGGCCCTCCGCATCATCAGCCCTGCATTCTAAGGCTGCTGTTTTTCCAGAGAAGTCATTAGGGGCAGACTTCAGTGTAGAGACCTCAGTCTGTTTGGTGGTCAGGGACCTCTCCGCGACTGTGCGGATGTACACCCGCAGCAGGCCTACATCCAGAGAGACCGCATCGATCTTGGCCTGCACCATTGCACTTGAGGCGTCAATAGCTGCAGACGGGGCTCCAGGAACACCACAACGGCCAGGGAGGAGAGGGACAGACGCATCTCAGCGTGCCCCTGCGCCAGCCCCGTGGTGGCCTGCACCCCCTCCAACTCGCAGAACAGGTACAAGTCGCTGCTCCCAGTGGCGTATTCTCCAGATGTCAGAGAGGAAGGTTCGTCACAGGGTATCTCGCAACAAAAGACCAGTCACAGCTGCAACAGTTGACAGGCCACTGCACCGCGTGCTCAAGAATCCCCAGTACCGAACCAGGCACTACAAACCTCCAGGTTTACAGCGTCTATCCAGTCTCAACAGTATGACCGTGTGTCACACACTTCCGCAGCCGCCCACTTTAGGCTCAGGAGGCAATAGCATGGAGATGGGCTTCATAGGTGGGGCACAAGTAGGGATGTAATGCACCCGCGCTGCACCGTCTGGCATCAGGAGTAGAAATTGCCTAGAACAGCCACCGCCGGGGTGTCCAACAGTCTGTAATGTCTGCCGTGGGTTTCCCAGCATAGAAATCACAGCGCGGTAGGACAGTGCAACACCACAGCAGCAACTGTCAGGGGGACGGAGAGGTCCCCCTGTACCACCATCCAGCTGCGCAGCCTCCCACGGAGATAAACAGGACCACTCACCGCACAGGTTCAAAGCGATTGAGCAGTGGTGTCCCCACAGCCACCACCCCGATCAGTAATCTCTCCAGCCGAGCCGCTGCTCTGTCCTCCTAGCGGCCGCCCCCCTGCAGATGATTGTGTGGCCCGGGCCCAGCTTCAATGCCACACCTCTCTGCCGGTGTTGCAGAGGCTCTCTAAGTCACGGGCACCCAGTACAGGTACCCCTTGGTTCCCGCAGTGCACCACACGTCTCTGGCAGGCCCAGGCCCCATAGCATCGCCAACCTGCCCAGTCCCGCCGCGCTCACGCCTGCAAGGGTCTCATGTGGAAAGTCGCCCAGGATGCAGGGCCGACGCTCTGCCATCCTAGGGGCGGCCCCTCACGGAATTCCCCGTGGTCCTGGCAAGAAAGCACAGCTTGCAGTTGCTTCACACTGGGAACGCCCCAGTCACCTCAGGTGCAGCAGTCAACCGGCGCACGCGTGCCCAGGGATCTCCGACCACAGCAGGCCGCAGCCAGGCGCAACTAGACCCGAACTTCAGGGGTGGCTAACACTCCCAGCCAGGGCTGGCCTTAGCACTTTCGCACACGATGCATGTCTTTTTTTGGCACCCCTCCCCCATTTCCTCCTTTTCCATGAATTCTCTCAGTAGCACTCACCAACAATGCACCTCATCTCTCTATAGCACCTTTCTGACAAACGTTTCAATTTTTATAGCGATACTCATAGTTTACTCACACTAAGTTTTGTGATCTGCATGGTACACGTTCTTTGTAGCAGGCACATTAACCCTCTGCGCTGTGTGGGTGACAGGAGTGCCCATGTAACTGCACGGTGAGCGATGCCACGGTGTGAGAGTAGGGTAAGAGGAGTGACTGCAGGGTGAGTGGGGTGACCATAAGAATTTGGGTGCGGATGTAAGTGCAGAGTGGGACGAATAAATGCATGGTTAGGGATGGACTTGTTTGAGTGAGATTGCAGATTAAGCAGTGAGGGGGACAGGTGAGTGAAGTGTCCCATGAGTGCAGGGCGAGTAGTGTGCTCGTGTGACTGCAGGATGAGGTACAGAGTGCATTGTGAGCGTGAAAGAGAATGAGTGAGTTGTCTGAATGCAGGGTGCATTCCCAGACACTTGAAGTATCTCAGCATGTTATTGACGGCGGCGTAGGGTTTCAGATAGAAGTTAAACTATTGCTATTATGCAGGGCTTTAAGTGTGATGAAAAAACTGGGGGTGGTCTCTCAAAGAGGGGCGTGGCCGATATAATTAAGGGCGTGGCTTAAACATTTATGCTAAAAATCTGTGCTCAACATAATGTGCAGCCAGACTGGTATTTTTCTGCTTCTGTTATTGCCTCCATATAAGTAACATATCTGAAAGAGACACGTTGGTGATAGATTCCTTACCTTAGAATATCCCCAGGCATCAGACTGGATCCGGAAAGTTTTTCGTCAGCAGTACCCCGGCGCGTCGGTAGGCGTCGTCGTACGGCTCCGCGTACGTCGCTGGCGTCGTAGCCGCAGAGATGACGTCGTCGGAGCTACTTAGACACGCCCACGCACACTGACGTCAGTTCTTTCTTTTTCCGCGCCAGCAGCGCAGATCCGAGAGAGAGCGGTACCCCTAGTTAAAATTTTAACTTGATAATTGTTTGTCGAGTACTCGACTCTGGTGCAGTAGGGATGCCCGGGTTTAAGTCCTGCAGGGCCTGCCGTCGGAACATGTCGGTAGCGGACCCACATGACGTGTCTCTTCTGCTTGGGGCACGCCCATGACCCCGAGGCGTGCCCCGATTGTCGGGCCATGGCGCCGAAAGCTTTGCGGGAGCGTTCCCGAAAGTTGTTGGAGGCCCGACAATCGGTTCTGCGCCGATCGAGTTCCCGCTCCCATGGGAGGTCGAGGGACCGGTCGCGGAGCCGTCACTATCGCTTGTCGGACTCGGGGACAGGTAAGTCACGGCGCCATAAAAAGTCGAAGAAGCGACGTCACTCGTCTTATACCCCTCACCGGTCGCGGGACGCGGTGGAGGGGGCGGGGGGTCACTCCCCCGCGGCTCCGCTGGAGCCTCCGTTGCCTGCGGCCTACCGCCCTTTCAGGGCCCGCACGCGACTTCGGACAAGACACAGGCCTTCCTGTCAGCCATGGGCCGTTTGTTTGGCCCATCGGGTCCCTCCGGAGCGCCTTCGGGCCCCGCGAACCCGTTCGGCGGGTCTGCCCCCGTGCCGCCGCCTTTGGCCTCGGCTATGCCGGCAAGATACCCTGCGGCGGCTCCGGCCTCGGAGCCGTCTTCGGCGCCGGGCGCGGCGCCGCTACGGACACTGTACGGCGCCGAACCAGAATTGGACTCTTACCCCCCGATTTCCATTTCTTGGTGGGGAGTTTGTCCCATTTCCCCAGGCTCCTCGTCCGTACCGGCCTCTCCCGAAACCGGTGGATGAAAGGGAGTACTGGGAGGGGTCTGAGGACCATCTTGCAGCTCAATGCGAGAACGAGCCTGAATGGGAACACGACATGGAGGGTCCGATGGATCTGGATTTCTCTCCACACCCTGGCACGCTGTCCCCTTGTTCCGTGGCTACGGAGGAGGTTAGGACTTTTTCAGTGGTGCTGCGTAAGGCTGCTGAGGCTCTTAACCTCGAATTCCCTTCCGTGCCTATTAGGACCAATCTTCTGACCGAGGTGCTGCAGCCAGCGTCCTCCTCCGCGGAGCCGCTGCTGCCTTTTAACGATGCACTCACTGATATCCTGTTGAGCACCTGGAGTAAGCCTAACACAGGGGTTCCTGTGGATAAGGGTGTGGCACGCCGTCATCGCCCGGCACCGGGCGACCCCAGCTTTCTCACACAACACCAGACACCTGAGAGTCTGGTTGTCCAGGCCTCTGCCTCTCCGAGTGCATTCCCTTCTGCTCCTCCAGACAAGGAATCTAAGAAACTGGAGCAGTTTGGGAAAAAGATTTTCACTTCTGCCAGTTCTGGGTTGCGGGCAGTGAATACTGCATGCCTCTTAGGCCGCTATTCCCACTCTGTGTGGGACACCGTGGCACAGGTGCTGCCTCAGTGTCCAGTGGAAGCTCGGGCGGTACTCTCCCAGGCCATTACCGAAGGGAGGGATGCTGCTAAATTTACTATCCGTTGTGGGCTTGACACGGCCGATTCCCTCGGCAGGGCACTTTCCACAACTGTGGCACTCCGCCACTACGCTTGGCTCAGAACTACTGGTTTCTCCGGGGATGTCCAGAACACTTTGTTGGACATGCCCTTTGATGGCACACGCCTCTTTGGTGACAAGGCGGATAGCACCCTGGAACGTTTTAAGGACTCTCGGGCTACGGCCCAGTCCTTAGGTCTCGCCACCACACGTGCTTCATCGGGGCCTGCCTTTCGCTCTTTTCGAGGTCGGGGTCGAGGCGCCCAAGCACGTTCCTTTCAGACCCGCAGGCCTGCGCAGCCGCAGTCTCAGCGCAGCCGCGGGGCCCGCCGTGGTGGGTCCCGAGGGCAGCGGGCGAGTCAGTTCACCACCTCCCCTGCCGCCGCTGCCTCAAAACCTTCCTAGTCCGGTGTTTCAGGCCCACCTGACGCCAGTGGGTGGCAGGGTTCGCCATCCCCTTCCCCACTGGCGCACCATCACCTCGGACAGGTGGGTTTTACAAATAGTCCAAAGGGGCTACTCCCTCCCCTTCAACTCTACCCCTCCAGCCATGCCGCCCTAGTACCACCGCATGTCGGGGGATCACTTGTCACTTCTCCAGCAGGAAGTTGCGGCCCTCTTGGCCAAGAGGGCCATCGAGCGCGTTCCAACGCCAGAAGTAGGTCGTGGTTGTTATTCCCACTACTTCTTGGTTCCAAAGAAGGACAAGGGCCTGAGTCCTATTTTAGACCTCCGGAACGTCAATCGCTTCCTCCGGAAGGACAAGTTCAAGATGCTCACGCTTGCTCAGGTCTTGTCTGCCCTAGACCCGCAAGACTGGCTGGTAGCGTTGGACTTGCAGGATGCTTATTTTCATATTCCCATCCTGCCGGCCCACCGGCGTTACCTACGGTTCACGGTAGGCCACGAGCACTTTCAGTTCACCGTGCTCCCTTTCGGCCTTACCAGCGCCCTCGGGTGTTCACAAAAGTGATGGCGGTGGTCGCAGCTCATCTGCGCAGGTCAGGGGTTTCAGTCTTCCCCTATCTCGACGACTGGCTGTTGAAGGCGGAATCGCCCCAGGCAGTCGTCTCCCACCTCCAGACTACGGCCGACCTCCTGCATTTGCTGGAGTTTTCCATCAACGTGCCGAAGTCACACCTGATTCCCTCTCAGAAGCTCCTCTTCATCGGAGCGGTTCTGGATACGGCTCAGTTCCGGGTTTATCCTCCCGAACAGCGGGTCCGGGACATTCGGGCTATGATTCCGATCTTTCGGCCCTGGTACTGGGTTTCGGTCAGGAAGACCCTGAGGCTGCTGGGCCTCATGGCCTCCTGCATCCTGCTGATCAATCATGCCAGATGGCATATGCGGGCTCTGAAGTTCCAGTGGACGCAGCATCAGGGAAATCTGTCCGATTACGTCCAGATCTCGGAGGGCACTGCACAGGACTTGCAGTGGTGGCTCACGGACCAGCGTTGGGTCAGCGGCAGATCCCTCTCCCTTCCCCAACCGGAGCACACAGTGGTGACGGACGCGTCCCTCCTGGGATGGGGCGGCCACATTGGAGAGGCAGAGATCAGAGGCCTCTGGTCTCCGGCGGAGTCCAGGCTCCATATCAACCTTTTGGAGCTCAGGGCGATCCTACTTGCACTGAAAGCATTCCTTCCCTCTGTCAAGGGGAGAGTAGTGCAGGTGTTCACAGACAACACCACCGCCATGTGGTACTGCAACAAGCAGGGCGGGGTGGGGTCGTGGACCCTATGTCAGGAGGCTCTACGTCTCTGGACGTGGCTGGAACGTCAAGGCATTTCCTTGGCGGTTCAACACCTGGCAGGTGCCCTAAACGCCAAGGCGGACGAACTCAGCCGCAGGTGCATGTTGGATCACGAATGGCGTCTTCACTCACGTGGCACAAGGTCTCTTTCAACAGTGGGGAGAGCCTTGGTTAGGTCTATTCGCCACCGAAGAAAAAGCGCAATGTCAGCAGTTCTGCGCGTTGGAGTTTCCAAGGCGGCATTCGCTCGGCGACGCTTTTCGTCGCGAGTGGAGTTCCGGTCTGTTGTACGCCTTTCCGCCTATACCACTTCTACCCAGAGTGCTGAAGATCAGACGCGACCGGGCCCAAGTCATTCTTGTGGTGCCGGACTGGGCTCGAAGAGTTTGGTATCCCGAGCTACTCAGTATGAGTGTGGATCCCCCGATCCGACTGCCTCTTCGGGAGGATCTCCTGTCACAGCAACATGGGACGGTCCTCCACCCGAACCTGGCCAGCCTCCACCTCCTTGCGTGGAGATTGAGCGGCGACAGCTGATTCCATTTGACGTGCCTCCTGAAGTCTGTAATGTGATTCTGGCAGCCAGGCGTCCCTCCACTAAAACGGTATACGCCTGTCGGTGGAAACAATTTGTGGCATGGTGCACAGCGAAAGCTGTAGATCCTCTTGCTGCCCCTCTTTCTGAGGTCCTATTGTTCCTTCTCTCTTTGGCCCAGCAGGGCTCTGCTCTGGACACTATCAAGGGCTACCTTTCTGCTCTTTCAGCCTTTCTTAGGCTGCCTGATCAGCCCTCTCTTTTCAAGTCCCCTGTTGTTAACAGATTTCTCAAAGGCATTACTCACCTTTTCCCTCCTGTTCCTTTTGTCATGCCTCAGTGGGACTTGAACCTGGTTCTCACATACTTAATGTGCGCTCCCTCTGAGCCTCTTCATAACTGTCCTGTCCTTTGCGGTTATTGACTTTGAAAACTGTCTTCCTGGTGGCCATCACTTCTGCTCGGCGGGTGAGTGAGCTCCAAGCTCTTTCCTGTAAACCTCCTTTCCTGGCGATTCATCCGGACAAGGTTGTGCTTCGACCGTGTCCCTCCTTTCTACCAAAAGTAGTCTCTGCCTTTCATCTTGGGCAAACTGTGACTCTGCCCACTTTCTTTCCGCCTCCGCACCCTTCAAGAGAGGAGGAGAGGCTCCACCGTCTGGACCCAAAACGTGCACTTTCGTTCTATCTCAACCGCACACAGCAGATCCGGGTGGATGACCAGCTCTTTGTTGGCTACGTGGGCGCCAAGAAAGGCCGGGCTGTGCACAAGAGAACTATCTCACGATGGGTTGTCTTGTGCATTAAAGCCTGTTACTCTCTGGCTAAAAAGGAACCTCCAGTTGGGCTGCGTGCCAATTCTACCAGGGCGACAGCAGCTACTACAGCATTGGGACGCGGTGTCCCCCTGCAAGACATCTGTCAGGCGGCCACTTGGGCCTCGTTGCATACTTTTACTAAGCACTATTGCCTTGACAGTCTGGTCCGGAGAGACGGCTTCTTTGGCCGTTCAGTTCTCCGTGACTTTATGGTGTAATCTCACTTCGCAGACCCACCACCGGGGTTGGTATTGCTTGGGTATGTATTCTAAGGTAAGGAATCTATCACTAACGTGTCTCTTTCAGATGCACAAGTTACTTACTTGTGTAACGATATATCTGTAAGAGACATTAGTTAGTGATAGATTCCTTACCGCCCGCCCATCCACCCCCTTCTGCGAACTGTTCTCTAGGGTACAGGTCATCCCTTTCAGGGCCCTAGTTCTATTGCACCAGTAGTCTGTCTCTGGCATAGCTCTGCGTTCCTGGTGCGGAAAAGTTGTGTACAGAACTGACGTCAGCGCGCGTGGGCGCGTCTAAGTAGCTCCGACGACGTCATCTCGGCGGCTACGACGCCAGCGACGTACGCGGAGCCGTATGACGACGCCTACCGACGCGCAGGGGTACTGCTGACGAAAAAATTTCCGGATCCAGTCTGACGCCTGGGGATATTCTAAGGTAAGGAATCTATCACTAACTAATGTCTCTTACAGATATATCGTTACACAAGTAAGTAACTAACTTGTGCTACACCTGCAACAAACCAGGACTATTGGCTTTGTCAAAGGTTGTTTGTTGCATGAGATAAATATACTACATGCATACATACAACTATGGCTTTGTTGTATATAATATTGAAAATGCTTTCATTCTTGCGCAAGAGGTTGTGGCGTAATGGCTAGAGCTGCCAACTTTGGAGCTGAGGAAGCAGGTTTGAGTGTCGGCGTCGGCTCAACATCCTATGTTTCTGGGCAAATCACTTAATCGTCCGTGCCTACCAAAAAATAAATGAAGATGTCCTTGTTGGTGCTCATGTAAAGTTTAGCAATACAGAACTGTGAAAAAATAAAAGTTGCATCAAAACAGTAAACTGCTGCAGTGTTAAGATTTTTTCCCCATTCTGAGTGTGAGGGTGAAGCCCTTTTAGCCCTATGGGTGTTGCGCGCCTGCCTCACAGCCCCACCGGATGGCATCTCCCAATGCCGGATCGCCTTTCCGCATGTCCCCGAGGTTCTCCACCCCGAGGGGACAACTGTTTAGCGACGTTCCGGTGGGATGAGCAGGATTTACAGAGGCTATTAAGCTGGCCGGCCACGGAGCTCCCTAGAGTGCGTCCGTTGCGGCCGCCATCTTGGGCGCGCCCCGGGTATGCAGGCTGTGGTTCAGAGGCTGTGCCACAACTCCCAAGGAATGACCAGCAGCAATAACTTAATGTAAAAAAACAAAAAAACTCTACTCGGAACTGCTTCTATGTTTTGCTAAGCCAAAAGACATTAAGGCCCCGTGCCCCACTATTTTTACCATCAATTGCTAACTAGCGACGTGATTTGCGAACACTGAACGACCTATGGCCATTGGGGTGCTAGGAGAGGGTTGGGAATTTATGATCAATGTAGTGACCACTATTCTTTTTGTTTGTTACTGAATTACCTGTATAAAGGACTGGTCAATTACGATCCTGATCAATGATAATTATGCTGTACTGTTGACATCTGGAATCTTCTGTAAAACCCAATAAAGTTTGCTTAAAAAAAAGAAAAACTAGTGACGTGATTTGGAAATTAAATAATATGTGCTGTTTACCATCATGAAAGAAATGTTGATTGCTTATTTGAGATGCCCATTTAATTAAGGAAGGGAATTGTTGTAGATGTTTTTTTTTTTTTTTACCTCCATTTATAAAATTATACTTTAAAGTTAAGATACGCTGCGGGCGGATCTGCGGAAGGTGTCAGATAAGGTCTCTACGGCGGAGGGGGACATCGTCCAGCTACAGGGGGAGGTGGCCTCCCTGAAACACCAGGTTACCCAGCTCACCACCACGACCGGTGCGTTGGAGCGCAGAGCGGAGGAGGCGGAGGGCAGGGCCCGACGCAGTAACATCAGGGTCCTGGGTGTACCGGAACGCGCGGAGCAGGGCAATGCGGAGCGCTTCTTAGAGGAATGGATCCGAAAGAAGCTGTGCCCCACGGGATTGTCTGCGGTCTTTGTGGTGGAACGGGCCCATAGGGCGTTGACCCCTCCGCCTCCGCCCGGGGCCCCCTAGGGCCCTCATAGCTAAGATCCTGAACTACCGGGACAGGGATTGTATCCTGAAAGCCGCTAGGGAGGCAGCGGACCTCACTTACGAGAGCGCAAGAATATCCATTTATCCTGATTACACCCGCCACGTTCAGGAACAGCGAAAATCCTATCTGGGCGTTAAACAAAAGCTCCGTGAACTTGGTCTGCAATATATGCTATTGTACCCAGCGAAACTCAAGGTGATCTCCCAGGGAAAGGCTCAATTCTTTGACTCACCGGAGGAAGTGTGGGAGTGGCTCGAGGTCCGAGGGGGGCCCTCCCGAGCGTGAGCGGGGGAATCCCGGAGTACCTGGGGAACCAGACCCAGGAGAAGACGCAGAAGTAGACGCGGGGGCCGGGCCCTAGCCGGCGCCAGGGAGGAACGACAGCGGATCACGGTGGGGAATGATGGTGCTCTGCGTGTGGACTCCTCGGACTCGGAGGCTTCTCCCCGGGCACGATGGTGGGACCGCCGGGGAGAGCTTGGTGCCGGACACCCTTCTACCCACTAATCAAGTGATTCCAGAAACTATTATGGATCCGCCTCCTGCTGCTGCGGACCCACCCTGAGGGCGCAGGGACCCTCTGCCTCACTTTGTCACGCCGGCAGTTGGTCCGTGGTGGCTCCGTGGTTGAGGATGCGGGTCGGGGGGTCCGCTGCTGATCCCGCATCTGTACATTCCCTGTGCATTTCCTGATTCGGGCATGGGCTCCTTGTGGGCCCCTATTGCTGGTCTCCTGTTGTTCTTCCCAAAGTTGGGGTGGATGGGGCTGGGCTGGGAGGGATCGGGGATTAGGCCACATTGGGGATTTTAGAGATGTTGCCGAGATCACAGGGATGACGATGGCTGTCTTTGTTGGGCTCCGCTGATTGCGTTGGTCTGCACTATGTGCATCAGATTCTAGTTGGGTGGCCCGGGATATATACCCAGGACATGAGCGGCTGGTTCCGGTCGGGGGTCGGACTTTGGGGAGGGGGTTCTTTCTTTTTCTTTCATTCATAAATGGAGTTAGGCCCTGTTGGGCTCATGGGTTCGCTGTGCACGTCCTGGCACCAGCACGGGAAGGGCATTTCTGCATGTTTGGTTGACAGTAAATTGCTCGTGGGTGGGGGAGGGGGCTCTAAGGGGGTTTTGTTGGGTTTTTGTTGGCATCGTATGCATTGCAGTTGAGGCACAGCATGGTCGCTGCGTAGGGCATGGTCTGCCCGGGGATTGGGAGTTACAACCACTATGGGGTTTAAATTTTTAAGCTGGAATGTGAGGGGGCTGGGTACATGCACCAAGCGGTACAGGGTCCTGTCTTTCCTTCGTAGACATCAGGTATCCCTAGCATGCCTTCAGGAGACTCATCTCACGGACGAGGGGCTCAACAACTGGCAAAGAAGTGGCGGGGCCAGCTCTTTCATTCCTCCTTCTCGAGCTATGCTAGAGGGGTCCTTGTGTGGGTGGCGCCCGGGGTTCCTCTGGCCGTCCAATATGTGGAAGCTGATATCCAGGGGCGGTACCTACTCCTTAGGGCTAGGCTAGATGGTTGAGACGTTGCTATAGTGAACACATATGCGCCAAACACGGATGACCCGGGTTTTTATCAGTCCCTGCAGGAGGTCCTGGTCTCGGAACTAGAGGTTCCATTGCTTTGGCTGGGAGATTTTAATTGTGTTCTCGATCCTGCCCTGGACAGATTTCCCTCCCGCACTGGCACGAAACCCAGAATGACCGTGAAACTCTGGGAGGTTATGGGGAATCTGGGGGCCCAAGACGTATGGCGTCAAAGACACCCAACCCAGAAAGTATATACCTGCTTCTCATCTACTCATAACACATATAGCCGCCTCGACAGGGTTTTAGTCGCGAATCCCGATCCCAACATGTCTCTGGAGGTGACCCATCTCGCGCGATTCCTATCTGATCACTCCCCTGTTGCATGCGTGATGGAGTGGGGAGCCCCGAGATGCCGCCCGCGGACTTGGAGGTTGCAGGCAGAGATTCTTGAGGATCCGGTGGGGAGGCACCATGTAGAGACTGCCCTTACGGATTACGTCGATCTCAATTGGGGTGGGACAGACCTATTGCAGGCTACCAAATGGGAAGCCCTGAAAGCGGTAGTGAGAGGGGCATGTCTGAGTGTGACGTTTGGGGTTCGGAAGCAGCTCCAACAAGAGCTCCGAGACGAGGAATGCCGGCTGTTGTCGGTGCAGACTTTGACAGTCACTGACGCATCCGAGAGGGATGGGGAACGAGAGATCCAGGAGCGCATCCATGACATCCTAGATAGGCTTGATAAATATACGCTCACGCAATACAGACAGCGCCTTTACAGAGAAGGGGATAAATCTGGTCGTCTCTTGGCCTGGATCCTCCGCCGAGAACACGCTCCTGCTGCGATTGAGGCTTTACGGGACTCCTCTGGGGCCCTGGTGCATTCACAGGTGGGATTATTGCGGGTCCTTCAATCACATCTTCAGGCAGTATACACCGCGGATCCTGTGGTAGGGGAGGCATCCTATCTCCCGTATTTGCATGGGTTGACCCTGATCACCATGTCTGAACAGGCACGGCAGGAACTGGATGAGCCACTGACACTGTGCGAGGTTCAATCCGCGTTGAAGCAGCTTCCGCGGGCCAAATCTCCGGGTAGTGATGGCTTTCCGCCCGAGTTCTACCAAGCATTCCCCGACATTCTGCCCCCTCTCCTCCTGCAAGTTTATAATGAGGCCTTCAAACGAGGAATCCTCCCACCAAGTATGACACAGGGGAGATTTGTATGATCTTGAAACCAGGGGGATGCACACGAACCGTCATCGTATCGGCCGATTACAATGATTAATACGGATATAAAAATCCTTTGCAAGCTCCTGGCCTCTCGCTTGGCGCCGCATATGGCCCGCCTGGTCCATGAGGATCAATGTGGGTTCATACCGGGACGCAACACGGCCATGAACCTACGGCGACTGACTCACATTTTGCATGAGGTGCGGGACAGCGAGGAGCAGATGGTTTTGGTCTCTATTGACCTTGCCAAGGCTTTTGACACGGTGGATTGGGGATATCTTCTCGAGGTCTTGCGTGCTGTGGGGATGGGCCCCCAATTTTGTCGCTGGGTTCGTATCTTATATAAGGCCCCATGCGCTAGAGTTAAGCTCGGGGCGCGCGGTCCGAAGAGTGGCAACTCGGGAGGGGTACACGACAGGGGTGTCCTCTCTCCCCACTCTTGTTTGCCCTCGCTATAGAGCCCTTTGCGGTCCGGATTAGAGCAGATATGGCGCGGTGGGGTATTCAGCTGGGAACCATGACTCACGTCATTTCTTTGTACGCGGACGACGCCTTGTTTTACTTGACCTCCCCCGCGATGCCCTGCCGGTGCTGTTGCACCACCTGGATCGGTTTGGTGAGGTCTCTGGATTGCGGCTGAACCGTGGCAAATCCCTAGTTTTTCCCTTGGCGGGGCTGGCGGCAGTGCCTTCGGAGGATCTGCCGGATCTGGAACTGCGGTGGGAGCGGACGGCATTCCGTTACCTAGGTATTCAGGTGACCCTGACGGATGAGCAGGCACTAGTCCGGAATGTGGACCGCGTCACGACGGCATTGCAACAGTCCGTGCGTTTCTGGAATACTCTCCCACTTTCACTGATGGGCCGCCTCGCCATCTCAAAAATGGTGATGCTCCCTAGGGTACTCTGTGCTACAGAACTCACTTTGCCCTCTGCCACCGCGAGTTTTAAAACTCTCAATACATTGCTCACATCTTTGCTCTGGGCAGGTCGGCGTAGTAGGGTAGCCCTTCGCACCATTGTCCGTACTTACGAGGAGGGCGGTCTCGAAGCCCCTCGATTTGACCTATACTATTATGCCGCCCAGCTCCAACATGCGGCCCGTTGGTTCACCGACACTGACAACTGGGAGAAGCGCCTTTTGCTTGCTGGGGCAGACACCCAGACACTGCAGGAGGCACTGATGCAGGGTGCGGGATCAGATGTTTATCTCCCTATACTGTGCGACATACTGCTGGTATATGGCAGCGCTTTGTTGAGACGGTCCTCCGAAGGGCGCCCTTTCACAGGGAGCTCTCGCCCTGGATACTGGCTCCATTTATAGTTATGGCACGTCATATGTCCTTCCGACTCTGGAGGGAGGGAGGATGTGAGGTTCTCGCTGATTTATACCCTAATGAAACTTTTATCACTTATGAGCAGGCAGTGGAGAGTTTTGGTCTTGGGCAAGGCCAATTTTTGCATTTCAGGGGTATGCAGGACGTAGTGAAGATCACCTGGCCCCAGTACCCAGACATTCCACCACTGACGCATACCCTGGATGTTATGCTTACGTGCGGCAGGGGCGCGGTTTGATCTCCCTCCTATACAACGCGATGAGGCAGGATTCTACCCCTCCGGTCCCGCCGTCTAGGGTTGCCTGGGAGCGGGACCTTGCTGCTCCGCTGGAGGAGGCACAGTGGGCACGCATAGGCTCCCTTACACACACCGTTTCATGCAATGCCAGATTTAAACTAACACACTTTAATTACCTACACCGCACCTACCTTACCCCGGTGTCACTGAGGCGCATTGACAGTAGCAGGGGCGCTGGTTGTCCTAGATGTGCAGCAGACAATGCAGGCTTTTACATTTGGCATGGGAATGTCCATTGGTTGCACAGTTTTGGTCTGGGGTAGTGCCTAGGGTGGTAAGCGCCACGGGGCTTCGGGTGGCCCTCGATCCCTTGCAGTGTCTACTCGCGATGGTTCGCAGGCCCAAGAGGAAGAAACTCCCCTATAAACTCTTACAGTTAATGTTGGTGCTTGCCAGGCGCAGGGTGGCCATAACTTGGATGGGGCAGCGGGCCCCTGAACTTCCTGCTTGGCTTAAAGACGTCCGAGAGTGGTCGCTGGCTGAAGAGGCCCACATGAAGCACACCCGACGGGATGAGAAATTGCAGGATGACCTGATGGCTTGGCGGGTCCTGTGTGCCACAGGGTTGACGGAGGTGGAGCCGTCCTCCCGGGATGTCACTACTAGTGAGCAGAGTGATGCTGATATAACCGGGGGTCTGTTTCTAGTGGGGAACGCGACGCCTGGCTCTGAGGGGGTCCACACTGGGTGGGGGTGCCTTGTTGCCGCCCCCTCTCCCCGCAGCGACATGTTTAGAAATGATTCTTCTGTTCCCTTTGCCCCTTCCCTTCTTGGTGCGGCCTTGTGTCTCATGCGCCTCTAATTGCTGTCAACGAAATGTATGCATACGTGTTTATTTGATGCCAATGTATTGTTTTTGTGATAAATCAAAAAAATAAAGTTTAAAAAAAAAAAAAAAGCTGGAGCTCTATCCAACGGAAACTCTGAGATACACCACAGAAGCGCTGTATTATCCTCCATACCGTGACTACATAGCTATAAAATCAGACTAAACAGATACGCTTTTAATAGAAGTTCATGGAATGAACTTTAAATTACAAGCTGAAAAGAAAACTAACAATAACTTATTTTAATTAAATTCCTTTATTCATTTTACTATTAAAAAAAAAAAAAAAAAAAAAAAGTTAAGATACGGCTACACTTATATGCTGACAAATGTCATACTGTATGTTATACGTTTAAAAAAATGCAATAAAAAGATACTTCTGCATTGTTTTAATAAAGAAATTATCTCACAATTGCTAGCCTGTTCATTGTGTTGAGTATTTTCTCCAAACAGAGTTATGAGAGTAAAACAAAATCCTCATCTTCGCGTGATTCTGAACATCAGTCAAAACAATACAAGGATCAGTCCTCTTCTCAATATCAGGTAATAAAATTACATACTCATCTTTCAGTTATGTTTGTAGATCTTATACCTCAATATAGGATCAGAAATGTACTAAACAAAGTGATATCTTGGGCAGCCAGAACAAGCTATGTAAGCCAGCTTTGGTGAAGGTAATGACCATAGCCATTTACTGGCAAAATGTTTTGATTTGTTTAAACTTAAAATGTACTAAAACCTGCTTAATAAAATATAAATACAAAAGTTTTCCTCAGGAGGATCTAATTGATAGTCATACACTGAATGTGCTTGCCCAAGTATGCACCCTTGAGTATCTTTAAAAATATATGTATTTATAAGTATACTGTGACATGCACCAAGTGGCTTTCTGATGATATATAGTGCTTCATCAAAGAGCAGCCCTTTGATGTTGAGCGATGCTTCGATGTTGGTTTTTTCGACAGCAAGCACGTCGCCAATCCTCCATGTCAAAGGAGCAAAATCTTCTAGACGTGTATCTTTTCATTTCTTCCCTATGACTTTTTTTGGAGGCAGTTGAGAGGTGGAATGAGCTTTTTTGCTGCTCCTAAAGACCGTGGAGTCTGATCTTCTGCTTGTCCTTCAGGATATGTCTGAACATCTTTTGGCAATGGTGGCAATCTGTAGGGTTGTTCATCCTCTGGCAAAAAAATCAGTGCATATTTTGTGAAGTTCAGATTGGGCTTTATTCCTGCCACACAAAGGGCACTTCACAAAAAGTTGGCTTTTGTGATAAATGAAGAAAAATTCCTGTCAGAAATGTTTGTAAAACGCTCATAGTCAAGAAGATGTTGAGGGAAGTAAAGGTTGTAAGGTTTGGAACAGCTTTCAAAATTAAAAAAAGCCAAAAATCGTATTTCCTGGAGTCAGAAAAAAAAACTGCCTCAGATCTTACTAGCATTGCATGATGACCGTTTTTCTACAGCCTCTCTGTCTATATTGCCGCCTTCACCTTTTTAAAAACATTCTTGAAAGATGAAGGATGTCTCTATTTCTTATATTATGGACTTTTTAAAACATTTATTTTGCTTATTTAAAAAAAAAAAGAGAGATTTCGCCACTCTTGCGTTTCTTTAGACCACACATGTTTTTTTTAAATATGCTTTTCTACAGAAAAGCCTAGGACATAATTGTTTTTAAAACGTTCTCAGAGATCGTATACATTGATTTTTCCTGGCCTAAAATTCTTGGCTGCCATCTCAACCAACTGTGTTCCCGATTGGTTCCTCTCGGCATAATGGTAAGAGGGAAGGAATGCAAAAGTGGTGTCTCCGGGTCGCTCCAGTCATCTTACACAGTGTATTAGCAATGGATGAAGGTTAGATCGGGGAGGAGTACTATTTGGTGGATAGAAGTGTAACAGTGTGAGGGTACAAGGGTCTGCAGCATATCCTGATGTAGATTACATGTGTGCACACTCCTGCCATCTATTGGTGGGCTCAGAACATTACAAGTTATCTTTGAACACGTACTTTAGGTTTCGATGTTACTTGTGATACCTCCCTGAAAGATTGACTCCCTCCACGAAAGATTACGACTCCGCTATAGACACCTTCTCAGATTGTTGTTTTTTTTTGCTGTAAGGTTTGGATATGTCTTGAGTGCTGTGTTAACACTGTGCCTCGAGAGAGGTTGCTGTAGGGAGGTGGGTGCTCTGGTAGGAAGTGCTGATACTGTAGCACTGGCTGGACCTTCCAGGGGATCATGCTGTCAACCATCTGGCAGGATCCCTGAACATCCGAGTGGTAAAGCTTAGCAGATACCATCTGTAAGGAAATGCCTCTTTTTGTATGCCCGCCCCCAAAGGTTTGGACTGGTGTTGCTGGTTTTTGACTCTTGAGCGTGCACTGACTCTGTGCTAGTGCCCTGACCCTTAAAACATGTATGTTTGATTGGCTTATACCCAATTGGCATAAGCTAACTTCTCTTAAGTCCCTAGTATATGGTACCAGGGGTACCCAGGGCCTGTCAGTTAGAGTTCCCCCGCAGGGACTACAGCACTTGTTGTGCCACCCTATGTGGGACAAGGTAAAATGTGACTCCCTGCTTGCCCCTGCAGACTCGTAGAGCAGTTTAAAACTGCTAACTCGACTTCACCATTTTAGTCAAAAGCAAACCCCATATTACCCTTCTAACATGTGTAAGTCACCCCTACAGCAGGCCTATTGAGTACTAAGGCAGGGTGCAGTGTTGCTTCTGTGAGAAGTTGGCCTGGTATATGCTGTCCACTAATTAAAGTGGGCACCTTGCACCAGTCCAAACGACCCTTTTGCAGCGTGAATCTTTCTGGATTCACTATGCTGTGCATTATTCCGCGGTCTAGTGGTTGGGTCCGGAATCGTAGCCTCTTTTCTCTTTTTTTTTTTTTTTTTTGGTGTAGCCCAGGTGGGCGTCGACGCCCCACCATTTGGTGTCCTCCCGTGACGTCGGCGCGCTTCCTCCGGAAGCTCCCACCCTTGGGCGCCATCTTCAGATTCTTTTTTCCGCCGTTGGGTCTGGATCGTCGTGAGGAGCTCCAGAGTTGGAAAAGGAGAGAAGAAGTAAGAAAAAGCAGAAAGAACCGAGGAAAATTGAAGATCTTCATCAGAAGATAAAGAACATACTACTGGGACGACGAAGTGGGTGAGAAATAGAAGAAACTTCGACGTCCAACGGAGAATGCGCACACAGGGGGCTCCCTCAGCGCTGGAATGGACAAGACACCATTCAAATTCTGTCGTAACTGCCACCACAAGTTCGCGCAGAAGGACCGACCAGCATCCAGTTTGCAACCTCTGCTTACCAATCGACCATCAAAGCGCCGACTGCAACGCCTGCTCGGCATTCGCCCCCAAGACCCTCAGGGTGAGGGACAGACAGAGGAGAGCAAACTACAGCATGCAGGGCCAAGGGCCACCCCCCTCGCTGCGGGACCTGGGCCTCCAGTGGGGAAGAGGACAACGTCGCCGAGGGACCAGAGGACTGCACGGTCGTAGAGACCGATAACACGTCGAGGAAGGAGGTAAGAGACGTCGACCCCCAAAAACCCCGACAGACTCTCGAAAGTCTGAGCCAAAGTCCACGAAAGGAGCACCGGCGTCGAAGCACTCGACGACCGCAGCTGCGTCCACGGACAAACAGCCCAGCGGATCCTTCGAAAAGGACTCCCGGTCGGCGAAAGCTCTAGATGCACCCAGGTCGTCGAAGCACGGTTCCCAGAAGCCGCACCCGACGCCGAAAGCGAAAGAGCAAAGGCAACTTCGACGTCAACGACCTCGAAGAGAACAGCCGAAACTCTCGACGCCGAACAATCGGCAGACATGGAGAGGAAGAAGAAAAGGCTTGAGGCCGAAATGGCCAGTATCCTCCAAAGGAAGAAGGACTTCGACGAACGGATGAGTAGATACTCCATCCCCTCGAAGCCCTCGACGGTCGTCGAAGCGGAGGCACAAGAGGAGTTCGACACCACCGAGCCGCCGAAAACTCCCGAACCATCGGAACAACAGGACGAAGAGGGCCTGTTCTATTATACGGAGGGTGATGACGACCAGCAATCGCACTTCGGCTCGACACCCTCGGAGGCTCAAGACCTGGAATGGCAGGATCTCGACGCCGAAAACCCGGAGGAGGCCGTGGAAACGTATCCGTCGAGGCCTTCGCCGCCGGACGACATAGGAATTTACAACATGGTCGTCAGGAACGCGGCAGCCACCTATAGAGTGGAAATGGAGGAGGAAAAGCCAAAAGCCTGTTTTCTCCTGGAAAAACTGCTGCCAACACAAACTAGGAGCCAATTCCTTCCTATGCTCCCTAGTGTGCTAGACCAAGGCAGGGCAGCTTTCAAGGAGCCTTCTACCTGCAGATCTGTCACCCCCAGGGCTGAGAAAAAATATAAACACTCTTCCAAAGACCCACCATCCAGGGATCTGTACCGGCTGATTCTATCATAAAGGCAACAGCCAGGAAGAGGGCCAACATTCCCACAAACTCCGGACCGCCTCCAGACAAGGAGAGCAGGAGGATAGACCTCACAGGGAGGAAAATCGAAAGGAATGCGGCAATACATTGGCGCATTGCCAACTCCAATGCCCTTATAAATAGGCACGCCTACCAGCACTGGGAAGAAGTTGGGCAGTTGCTCAAACTGATCCCCACCGAACAACAGCAAAGAGCGGCACACCTCGTAGAGGAGGGGAAAAATATGGCCAACACCTGCCTGAAGTCGGCCTTGGACGCAGCTGATACATCAAGCAGGCTGATGATGATCGGGGTAACAGAGAGAAGACAGATCCTGAGCCAGGCATCTGGGTTCAAGCCAGAGGTGCAAAACAACATCCTGAAGTTGCCCTTCGGGAAAAAGCTGTTTGGCACGCCCGTGGACGAGACGCTGACGCAGCTCAAAAAAGATAACGAAACTGCAAGGTCCATGGGAGCACTGCAGTTCAGGGGTATGAGAAGGGGCACCCCCTCACGAAGACCAAATGGCAGAGGTGGGAACCAGCCAGGAACATCGCACCAGGCCTTCCAGCAAACATTTCAGGGAAGCAGCCAGGCGCAACAGGGTCAGCAGCAACAAGGCTGGCAGAACCAACAAAGGGGCCAGTCCTTTCGAAGCCGACCAAACGGACGAGGCCAAACAAGAAGAGGCGGCCAGCAACCCGCCCCCAAGTGACTTAACAATACAAAACGTGCCCGCGCTCCCAACATCTCTAGTGGCGCGGCACAACAAAAGACACGGACAACACTTACAAATTTACCATCATACAACGCCCGTAGGAGGCAGACTAAAACACTTCTCCCAGGAGTGGGAGAAGATAACCGACAAGTGGATACTCAACATCATACAGTTCGGCTACTGCATGAGAACTGGTAAGGAAGCCACCAAACAGGAGGCCAGCAAACAAAAGACGCTCAACAGAAGAGCTGTCACTATTGTGGCAGGAAGCACAAGAACTCCTCCACAAACAGGCTATAGAAAGGGTGCCATAAAGAGAAAAGGGCACAGGAGTGTACTCCAACTACTTCCTCGTACCAAAGGTAGACAAAACATTAAGGCCCATACTGGACCTACGGTTCCTAAACAAATACATAAAGACTCAAAAGTTCAAGATGACGTCCTTGCAGGAGGTCATACCTCAAATAAGGCACGGGGATTTTATGGCCACAATAGACCTCAAGGATGCCTACCTACACATCCCCATGAACCAAAAACACAAGCATCTGCTCAGATTTACCATCAGCAAGATGCACTACCAGTTCACGGCCCTAGCCTTCGGCCTAAAATCAGCGCCAAGAGTATTCACCAAATGCCTAGCTGCCGTAGCAGCGCATCTGCGAAGACAGGGAATACACGTATACCCCTACCTAGACGACTGGTTGGTAAAGGCAAACTCATACAACCAGTGCAAACTACATGCTCAGCAGGTCACACAAACGCTGACAAAACTGGGCTTCTCCATACACAAGGAGAAGTCATCGCTGGAACCAGAACAAGTGAAGATCTTCCTGGGTGCGAGAATCAACACCATTCAAGGAAGAGTGTTCCCCAGCGAGAAGAGGACCCTCGCACTACTGAAGGAGACTCGCCACTACCTGAAGGGGCAACGTCTGACAGTGAGGACAGTGAGCAAGCTCATGGGCATGATGGCATCATGCATACACTTAGTCCCCAATATTCGGCTACACATGAGACCATTCCAGGAATGGCTGCAACAGCAGTGGTCACAGGCAACAGGGAGTTGGGAAGATCTAGTGGTTGTAACGCACGCAGTGCAGGAAGAGATAGCATGGTGGAACAGGGACAACATAACAAGGGGAAACCCGTTCACACCACCAACTCCAATAGTGACCATCACAACAGACGCATCCCAAATGGGGTGGGGAGCGCACATGAAGCTGCTCAAATCGAGGGGTTTATGGACGCAAACAGATGCCGTCAAACACATCAACTACCTAGAACTCAAGACCGTATTCCTTGCCCTGAAAGCATTCCAGAAACAGCTGTGCGGCAAAAGGGTGTTAGTACAAACAGACAACACAACAACGATGTTCTACATCAACAAGCAGAGAGGAACACAGTCGCTGGCGCTGTCAGATCTAGCGCAACAAATATGTAAATGGGCTATCCCATTACAAATAGACCTACTGGCAATACATCTGCCGGGGAAGGACAATGTGGAAGCAGACAGACTGAGCAGACAAACGTCAACCTCACACGAGTGGGAGCTCAACGCTCAGGAGACGCAAAAACTATTAAAGTGGGGGACCCCACAACTAGACCTGTTTGCAACACACCAGAATGCAAAATGCCAATACTTCGCATCCAGGCAACCAGGACATCAATCCCAGGGAAATGCCCTATGGATGAGCTGGTCAAAGACATTTGCCTACGCTTTTCCACCGATACCGCTGATACACAAAGTGCTCAGCAAGTGCAGAACAAGCAACATGACACTAATTCTAGTGGCACCACAGTGGGCCAGGCAGTCCTGGTTCTCACAGATCGTGGAAATGGCACAGGAACCGCCACACAAGTTCTCAAAAAAAAGGGACCTGCTCTCGATGCAAAACGGAAGAGTACTCCATCCAGAACCAGAGAGCCTCAGCCTAGCAGCATGGCTCCTGAAGACCTAGAGTTCGCCCACCTCAAGCTTCCGCAAAGCACGCTAGTGGTACTGCGAGAAGCGAGGAGGCCCACCACAAGGAAATGCTATGCAGCAAAATGGAAGAGATTCACTGAGTGGTGCATCAAGGAGAGGCTCCACAATAGAATCACCAGAGAGTCAACTGTGCTAAGAAACTTAACACACTTACTAAAGAGTAACCTGAGCTGCACATCACTAAGGGTGCACCTGGCAGCAATAGTAGCCTATACAAGAGGAGAAACGGGGAAAAGCTTCTTTACATCTCAAGTGGGAAAAAGATTCCTAGAGGGAGCCAAAAGAATAGCCCCGCCAAAGAGGATGCCGCCGCCGGCATGGAACCTCAACGTGGTTTTAACTCAACTTATGAAAGCACTGTTCGAACCTATTCACAAGGCCTCGCTTCATATGCTCACCATAAAAACAGCATTCCTGGTAGCGATTACCTCGCTCCGAAGGGTGAGCGAGTTGCAGGCCCTTACACTACAAGAACCCTACATTCAAATTCACAATGACAGGGTGGTAATGAGGACTGACCCACACTTCATGCCTAAGGTGGTGTCCAAGTTCCATATAAGCCAAACAATACAAATTCCCAGTTTCTTCCAAAAACCATCCACCAGCGCAGAAAAGGCGCTTCACACGCTAGACGCCAGAAGAGCAGTAATGCACTACATTGAAAGGACTAAAGGTTGTAGGAAGACAAAGCAATTCTTTGTGTCCTTCGCAAGCAGTTTCCTGGGCAGGCCAGTAACAAAAATACCATTGCACGATGGATCGCACAAACAATTCAATACTGCCACAAACAAGCAGGCCAGGAGCTACAAGGGGCAGCTCAGGCTCACTCAACCAGGAAAAAGGGAGCAACAATCGCCTTCCTGGCAAACACACCTATCAAAGACATTTGCCTGGCGGCAACATGGGCTTCAGTGCACACATTCACTAAGCACTACTGCGTGGATATACAGATGAACAAAGAAGCACAAGTAGGTCAAAAGGTGCTTCAACATATATTCAACAACCAACGCTCATCTTCCACCCAGCCGCCACAAACATAGCAAACCGCTACAAAGTCTATGCACAGCATAGTGAATCCAGAAAGATTCACGCTGCAAAGCGAATAGTTTCTTACCTGTCGGTGTAGTTTTGCAGCTTGAAGACTTTCTGGATTCACTAGCGAACCCACCCGCCTCCACCAGAAAGATGAGACAGGAGGAAGATGGGGATAACAAAACTTCAAAAAACCTTCAAAGGTAATAAGATAAACGAGAAAAACACAAGACAAGAAAAAAAGAATCTGAAGATGGCGCCCAAGGGTGGGAGCTTCCGGAGGAAGCGCGCCGACGTCACGGGAGGACACCAAATGGTGGGGCGTCGACGCCCACCAGGGCTACACCAAAAAAAAAAAAGAGACTACGATTCCGGACCCAACCACTAGACCGCGGAATAATGCACAGCATAGTGAATCCAGAAAGTCTTCAAGCTGCAAAACTACACCGACAGGTAAGAAACTATTCGTTATTGATGATTAGGTTAAAGACAACCTTTATTGAAAGCTATCCTAGTGGTAGCTATGGAGAGCAGCCTTCAGGCTAAGTCTTGAAGGAATGTAAAGCAGCTTGTTTTACCAGTATATAACCTCCTGAATGACCAAATGAAAGGAGAACCACACCAGGTATATATAAAATATATGTATTTATTACTAAACACTCTCTACTAACCTCTTTATGAGATTAGAGAACAAGACACACAATATTAAATCACTAGAACGACAGTAAATAGCACAATACACAGCGGGCTCCAGGGGGAGACCGAACCATATACTAAGAAAGTGGTATAACAACCACGACTTGACTAGACAGAGTGCCTAGAGCACGTAGAATCGCGGAGACCCCAAGGAACCACCCACAGTAGTGACACGGGGGACCCACTGAGGACGGGTGCAGTGTGGGAACACAGACGCGAGCTCCGTACAACTCTATGGGAAAGTCGCCGTTGGAAATTTAAAGATTAAGGACACTTCGGAGAGGACTTCAAGCAAACCCAGCTAAACATAGACGGTTCTAAGGCCAGCACCCTTGAGAGTACCGAGGTACCCATGTTACCTATCCCAGAGGAGCCGGGTGCATAGGGGTCAAGTGGTGTCGGAAACCCTCGTCGTTTTCAATGGCGTGATGCGAAAAAGTACTGCTGCCGTGGAGAAAAAGTGTCCAGTGTGATCCAAGCCTGGATCGGAGATGAGAAGAACCTGTAAGCAGAGGGGACAAAGTCTGGGTCACTTCACGTGACCAGGAGCGGAGCAATCGAATGCCCACCGATGTCTGGTGCTTCAGGTGAGGAGAGGTGATGCTGGACTCTGCAGCCACGGGGACCAGGAGACGTCTACGACGACCACAATCCGGATTCGAGCTGTCCCACGAAGGAGGTCGAGTGCTGGGGGGGGGGGGGGTTCGGTGTCCGGATTGAACACCAACAAGCCTTGGCAACGGCAACCCACACGGTCAGGGGAAAGATGCTTCTGTGAGGACCAGCAAGGTCCTGGAGACTCTCCAAGCGATGGAGAGTCAGGGCACGTCTGGAGCAACCAGGGAAGCCCACTGAAAGTTAAAGTTGCCTTCACAGGGACCCACAGGTCAACGGACCAGGGATCGCGAAGGGACCTCGAGCTGAATCACTAAATACCAGCCCACGGAATACTCGTGGAGTGTAGGTCGGAAATCTTCGGTGGAATTACTGCTCGGGGTCAGGACTACAAGTAGCCCAAAGCACAGCCTCAGGGGTCGCCAAAAAGCATATGCTGCTGCAAATGTACACGGTGCCCAGGGGTTCAGGTTGCACGGTCCCCACGAGGGATACAGGCCTCAGAATTGCTGAGAGCGCAGATCAACCTCAAAGACCACGGGAACCCACCTCCTGTATTGCAGAAATCTTTGGAGTCCTTCAGGAGCTTCGTAGATGCAAACCGGTCAGATGCGTTTTAGGTGCCTGCTCAGCAGGGGAATAACTCCTTTACTCCAAGGGAGATTCTTCAGTCATCCAGCGTTGTGCAGATCGTCGAAGTACTTGGTTTCTGTAGCAGAGTTTAGTCCAGGTAATATCCAAAGTCCTGTAGTCAGGGGTTCCTGTTTTATACCCAAGGAAGGGGTGGGACAAACTCTGGGGACGCACATATGGGAGGGTCAGGACAGAGGGGTGGCTACACCCATGTCCTTTGTCCAGTTTCGCGCCAGAGCAGGAGCAAATGGCTCCTGCAACCGGTTTGAGCTGGACTATGCACAGGGACACCAAATGTGCCCCCAATGCAGACATCAAAGCACTCTGAGAGTGCACCCACCCAGCCCCAATACACTAAAGCCTGTCTGGGAGGTGGTCATACCTCTCTGTGACAGGAAACCTATTGTCAAGCCTTCCCCTGCCGGAGTTTCGTCCAGCAGCAGGAGGGCAGACTCGTGTCTGTGGCTGGCAGCATCCATTTTGTGATGCCAGGGTCCAGAAAGCTGGTACCGGTGTTGTCATATTTCTCCCTCTAAGAGGGTGGAATCATACCTCCCACACCAGTTACTGGTGTGAAGGTATGATTCCAAGGTGTTTGACACCAAACACAACATGTTTCCATGCAGCCGTTTTAAAGTTGGCATTTACCGCGAGGTTATAATGCACTTAAGTATATATGGTTGGCTGCATCACAAACAACCCCGGAGAATAGGTTCCGAAGGCTGCAGAGGGGCTCTGCTCATGCATGGGCACCCTCTCACATAAAACCCAGCACCCTGCCTTCAGGATTGGTAAGGCCTGCCATAGGGGTGACTGATAGGTTTATATGTGCAGTGATTAGGATAGATATAGTGAACCTATATCTAAGTAAGGGGTGCATGCACCACCTTACACAGGCTGCTGTAGCAGACCTGTTGTGTCATTTTAAATGGTCTCTCAGGGGTGGCATAATACATGCTGCAGCCCCTGGGAGGCCTCTGGGGTACCTATGCCCTGGGTACATAGTATACCATATACTAGGGACTTATAAGGGTACCCCAGAATCCAATCTGGAGTGTACCTAAAGTACACGAACAACCAATTTAGGGAGAAAGCAGATAAACTGGGGTCCTGATTAGCAGGATCCCACTCAGACTAGTCAAAAACCAGCAAAACACCAGGAAAAAAGTGGGGGTAACCATGTAGTCAGATTCCACCTTCCTACAGCTTCTTCCTGGCAGGAAGCCACACAGGGAGTTGACCTTAAGGCCCACTTCAAACGGGAAGCCGCTTTTTAAGGGCAAACGGTGAACACGCTAGGAGGGGCTGCTCTCTTGTTCAGGTAGACAGGTTGGCATCGGGGACAGAGAGGGCGGAAACACTGATCAAACAGTTTTCTCCATGGACGTGTAGCCCACATGTAGTCGCACCTCCAGGGCAGGCCACCAAGCTCCATATGCCAAGAGAGGGGGCCTGACAGCTTGGGAGTGGTCCGAATAGAGCACTCTGGGATAGCTAGATGTTACACTTCACAGGAAGCCTTTATCAGGCGGTAGGAACCTAGCAGTGCATTGGCTAGTGACCGCAACCTCCCCTGAGGGCACTTTCTTGGCATACCCGGGCACCCCTTGCACCCACAACTCAGATCTCGCTTGACTGGAGAAGAGCATCTGTTGCTGCTTGGGCTTGCAAAGGAAAGGACTGTGTCCTGCTCGTGGCAAAGTTGCTAGCTAGAAGCAGAGACTCCCAAGAGTCAGTTGGTTGACTTCCTGTTTGCAGAACAGGGCCACAAAAGTTGAAGTAGCCTGCCTAGCGAGTTGGTAGCGTGAGATCACCGGATTGACGCCCGTCGCCCGGTGCAGACTAAGAGACCAGGACCCGACGCTCATAAGTTGCACCAGAGTCTGCTGGACCCGAGAGAGGAGTCAGAGTGGTGACTGGACTTCGGCTGTACCAAAGAGGGATGTCAACCCCTGTGGCCAGAATCACCTCACAAGGACTGTGTGGACCAGAGGTGAAAACACCTGTCGACTGCACAGCATCCTGTATCCCTTGCATCAGGACCAATCCATAAAAGTCAATGGCAAAGAACCACTGACACTGGAACTAGACAGAAGACTGCTTTTCTTGGCATGGTAACTTTTTCTTTGGACCTTGTTGATTCCCTTGACTGGCTCCCTGCTGGAGTTGGTCGGCCATAGTAATTCTAAGTAACCGCATTCCATCCTAACAAAGTTTTTCTTGAAAAAGTTGCTAGTGTCAAATTTGTTGAATTTGCTAATGCTTGTTCATGGTTACTTGAAAAGTCCTGATTTATTATTTGTTATAAATTCTATAACCTCCGGTAGATCTTTTTCTTTTGGTGTCCATAAATTTATAAAAATATAATCTCTTTTTTAAAATTGGTGTAGGATTTCTTTAGAGTTTAGATTCTTTATTCTTAAGTTATTTTGGTGCTGTTTAAATGCTTTACACTTGTACCTTTGTTAAAGCCTGACTGCTCGAATCCACAGCAACCCAGGGTGGGGCTAAGGTTGGACAAACTAAACCGGACTGGTCTTTAAGGGTTTGGTAGTGTATTACACGGTGTGGTTTCTCGACCACACCGTATAGTACACCCCATTTCCTCACACCATCAAGCTGACCAAGAGTGGTGTCTGTGCCCTGGGGAAGTTCAAAGTATCTTCTTCTAGTAGGGTGTGCCTTAGCTGGACCTTTTCCCCACCTCCGATAATGTGCAGTGTCAAAAATACTGCACATTATAACTTCCACTCTGATATTCCTTGGAGGACTCATTCAATCTGCAGTGAGTCGCAGGTCTTTTATACACTTTCCCAGAGCTATTTCTCCTGCAACGGGCTCTGAGTAAGATCAGAAAGGTTTGGGCTCGGATCATCGTGATAGGCGCAACTGATCGGGATACCACTCTCCTGGCCCAATCGTTATCTAAACATTTGGTCTCCATTAAGGCTTCCTCTTTGGGAGGACCTCCTATCATAACAAGAGGACAGGGTCCTGCACCCGTATCTCCATAACCTGCTCCTACATCCTTCGAGATTGACAGGCACCAAATGAGCAGTTTTGACTTGCCTGCTGACTTTGTAGATGCGGTTCTTGGAGCCTGACTTGCCTTTGCCAAATCTATTTGCTCTGGTTGCTTGGCGAAGTATGTGGCCTGGTGTGGAAAACTTCTTGTTGACCCTCGGTGCAGGCTATAAATTGAGTTATTTGTTTTATCTTTGGCCCAGGCCAGACTTTGCAGCAGTCATTATTAGAGGTTATTTGTCAGTCACTTTTACGTTTGCCTGATAAACGTTTTAAAGTAAAGTCACTTGTGTTGCTGCATTTTCTAAAAGGACTCCCACACATGTTCCCACTTAAACCTTTCATAATGGCTCGTTGTACAGTTGCTCTCTGAGATTGCGGACTCTCAAAACTGTGTTTCTCATCATAACTTTTTCACAGTGCATCAGTGAATGTCAGGTGCTGTCAGTCCAAGTTCTGTAAATCACCTTCTTCCCTGAACAATTGGTGCTGCAGACTCTGGCCTCATTTCTGCCCAAAGTAATGTCGCCCCTCCATATGGTTCAGTCCATCACCCTGTGCAACAAATCCCTTAGAGGGGGAGAAGTTTCATAGTCGGACCAAAGAGAGCTTTCAGGTTCTACATCAATTACAGATGGGTGGTGAAGTTAGGGTAGAGATCATCTTTACATGGGCTTTGCCCTTGTTAATGGGGGGAAGGCAGTGGACAAAGCAGGCCCTGTCTATGTAGATCATTTTGTGCTTTAAAACATGCTACGCCATGCCCTGGCCAGGAAGGGGACCCCTTCCTTCTTATTCTGCAAACGCAGCACCTTCCTTGGTAAGGGGCGTTTCAGTACTGGACATCTGCCAGATTGCTATATAGACATCTGTGCACACTTTCACCAGGTGCCACTGCCTCAACAGTCAAGTCATCAGGTAGGGCTGTTTCCCCACTCTGTTTTGCAGGATGGCCTGTTTGAGTCCATTCCTCAACTTATCCACCTTTTGGGAGGTTCTGCTTTGGTATCTATTCAGAAGGTGATGAATCTGCGGTTAGAAGTGGCCATCAGAAGAACAAGTTACTTACATTTGGTAATGACCTCTCTGGTGAACGCTATAGCTGGTTGTATGACTGTACCACGCATGCAATTACAACGCATGCCTTTACTACGGTGTCCATACAGCGCATGCGATATTGCCACACAGGCTTTTACTACAATTTTTTTACAACGCATATCCCTTTACCATGCATGCCTTTACTACGAAATTTCCTTTGTAAAGCCATGGTTGGTAAATGCATAAACGTGCACCAAATTCGGCATGCATGGTAATGAGCGCTGCCAGCAGGGCTCCGCGGGCCGAATGTGCAGTGCTACCTTGTTAGCTGCAGGGTGGTGCACGTCCGTGGGCCTCCATGAACCCCTCAGTGCTCCGCGTTGCAAGGGGCCAGTGACCAGATGATGCCGGTGGGGGAAAAGCAGCACCATCAGGAACGTGGAGGCTGGTCGTGGGTCAAATCAGTCCTGCCCAAACGGGCAAACGCACAGTCCGGGATGGGATTAAATGCTGCGCAGGCGTATCCCAGGAGCCCCGTCGACCAGTCGTCACAAGAACCAAAAGGCAGGCTGCAAGCCCTGGGACACGCCCTCCTTGACTCTGCTGCTGGTGCGCACAAGTTCTGCGGCTCAATACCTAGAGTTCTTTAAACTGTCCCGCCCCTGGCTTTGAGCCCTAATACCCACCCATATGACAACCCCCTTGATTCTGCCCTAAAAAACATCCTGTCCCCGTCCTAAGCCAGTCTCCTAGGCCCACCCATCCCTATAACGCTATTACTGACCCCCGGTACAACCCTGAGTTCTAAAAACCAGAGAGCAGCGTGGCCCAAGAACGGACCGTGACCAGAGAGCAGCTTTAAGTGAACAGCGGTAAGTGGGGGCAGGGGGAGAGTGGCTGCATTTGTTTTTATAGTGTTTGAATATTACCGTTGCAAACACAAGGAGATGATGGACGGAGTGCTGAAACTTTTCAAACACTCACCCCCCAGTCACAGATCTGGGTTGAATCCATCATCATTCTTTAGCTCACTTTGCCACCCCAGTTCAGACACAGCTATATGCAAATCAGTCTTGACCCTGTGCCTCATGGGAACAGTCCAGACCGAACTGCCAAGCCATGTCTTCCCTGGAACAGCCCTCATCAGCCAGGCTAGCTTGAATCCAGTGGCAAAGTGAGCAAGGGACCCACGTCTGGGCATACCCTGCCAACTTAGGGCGAACAAAGCAAACACAAGGAGATGATGGACGGAGTGCTGAAACTTTTCAAACACTCACCCCCAGTCACAGATCTGGGTTGAATCCATCATCATTCTTTAGCTCACTTTGCCACCCCAGTTCAGACACAGCTATATGCAAATCAGTCTTGACCCTGTGCCTCATGGGAACAGTCCAGACCGAACTGCCAAGCCATGTCTTCCCTGGACCGGAATTAAGCATCCTGGGACCGGTTTCCCATGAGGCACAGGGTCAAGACTGATTTGCATATAGCTGTGTCTGAACTGGGGTGGCAAAGTGAGCTAAAGAACGATGATGGATTCCACCCAGATCTGTGACTGGGGGTGAGTGTCTGAAAAGTTTCAGCGCTCCGTCCATCATCTCCTTGTGTTTGCTTTGTTCGCCCTAAGTTGGCAGGGTATGCCCAGACGTTGGTCCCTTGCTCACTTTGCCACTGGATTCAAGCTAGCCTGGCTGATGAGGGCTGCTAGCCCGAAACCGGTCCCAGGATGCTTGTTTCCGGTCCAAGGAAGACATGGCTTGGCAGTTCGGGCTGGACTGTTCCCATGAGGCACAGGGTCAAGACTAATTTGCATATAGCTATGTCTGAACCGGGGTGGCAAAGTGAGCTAAAGAACGATGATGGATTCAACCCAGATCTGTGACGGGGGGTGAGTGTCTGAAAAGTTTCAGCGCTCCGTCCATCTCCTTGTGTTTGCTATGAATATCACCGTTACCTTATTATTATTGTGATGTATGGGGTTTTTTTGGGGTTTTTTTGCGCTGCAGTTACTACACAGCTATTACCGCACATATGCCTTTACAAAGAATTTTGTTCTAAAGGCATGAATGATAAAGGCATATCAGTCATAAAAGGCATGCATGGTAAAGGTTTATGAGTGGTAATAGCTTCCTTGTAACGGCATCGAATGGTTATAACCGCGTTGTAATGGCTGTTTCCCCTATAGCTAACCCCAGATTCCTCACTGTCCTCCCTATTCCCATTCTGTGAAGTGGACTCCTAGGATTGTAATAAGGTCCAAAGTTGGATTTGTCACACTGTTGTCTACAATCTGTCATGACTGCTCTGCATCTTAAGACATCGGAAAGCTCAGGATAAATGGATGTCATCACGCAGGAGTGGACTGTATAGATGGTTCCGCCTTCACTTTCGAAGGAAGTGCAGATTTGCTGCAGAGTCCTGTGCATTATCTGCCGGCACCTGGAGCAATTGCGTTTAAAAATTATGACCCAGACTTGTGCGTGGGGGTATTCAAAAGGTGAGGAATCTGTGGTTAAATAGAATATTCACCAAAAAGATAATTGCCAAAGGTAAGTAACTTGTTCTTCAGTTCACTTGCCACCAAAGGGTTTAGTGTTATTTTAAGAGCGCATACAGTTATGGGGAGCCCAAAGACTATTTGTCCTCATTCAGCCTAATTTTTCTCTGAGCCCAAAACAGTGTCCAGAACGAGTAGTTGTGAGTATGTAAGTTAATATGCAATTTTAACTGTTAACTTTCTGTTTTCTAGCCCCAGGCTGCTGGCTATACCAAATCTGCTGAGGAGTACCGGTCTTCAAAAGGATACGAATCTGGTAGTCGTCACTCAAGCACAGGCTATAGTAAAGATTATGATAAGTCTTCAAGAACATATGACTCTGGCAGTAGTCAGTCAGGGTCTGGATTTAGTAAGGGTTATGATAGGTCTACAGTAGCATACGGCTCTAGCAGCAGCCAGTCAAGTTCTGGATATAATAAAGATTATGACAGATCTGCAAAATCATACGACTCTGGGAATAATCAGCCAGGCTCTGGGTACAGTAAAGGTTATGAAGGGTCTGCAAGAACTTATGACTCTGGTAGTCAGCAGCAAACCTATGGATACAACAAAGATCATGAGTCTTCAAGGACATATGAATCTCGCAGCAGCCTCCCAAGTTCTGCATACAACAAAGGTTTGGGTGAGTCTCCAACAACATACAACTCTAGTAGTCATCAATCAAGCTCTGGATACAATAAAGATTATGGCATGTCTGCAAGAACATATGAACCCGCCAGTCATTCTGCCTCTGGATATGATCAAGGTTATGACCAACGCCAAGCAAGTTCAGGTATTCAGAACATATTTTCTAAACAGTAGAACACATTTTTGTCAAATCAGATTTAAAAAATGCTATTTTGTACTTTTTTTGTATCTATTATGGACTTGCAAATGTAAGTGGCTTCTGTTTTCCACTTTAGAATAAAATAGTTAATGGTTGGTCAGGCAACCCAAAAAGTTTATTTGGAAATAAATTAATTGGACGTTAACATGCAATTTAAAATCAAGCAACCACAATACATAATATCAAAAGATTTTACAAAATCTTTTTCTTTGTATATATCTATCCCTGAAAACCTCATCAGTGATATACATATATGTATTTATGTACAAGGCATGTGAGGCTAAAGATGCACATGCTGGGCATACTCCTTCCATCTAGTGTTGGGCCCAGATGTGTGCAAGTTGTTTTTCTTCAAAGAAGTCTTTCGAGTCACAAGGTGCTGTGACTCCTCCTCTTGGCAATAATGCGCATATTCATCAACTCCACTGTTGGATTGTTTTCTTTCCCCCGTCTGGTTTGGTCGTGTGATCCGGGTCGTGCTCCTGTGCTCTGGGTTGATACCTTTGCGGTGCTCTTTTTGGTTCACACAGTTCCTTCCCTCCTTTGGTATTGTACTTCGATCGCGTATCCCTTACTTTGTCTCAGGTCGACGTCGGATTACTTCGGTTGAGCGGAGTCCGGGTCAAGCGCGGCCCATCCTGCCGTCTTTGTCGCGTTTTTCCACCATGCCTCAACAGTGATGGAATGGCCGTCATTTCGATATTGTCTTTGCTGTCATGTGAAATATCCTCAGGCAGATTTCCATCAGGTATGCAATCTGTGATTGTTGCCGAAACACAATGAAGGCCGCCTGCGACGCTTGCCACTCCTTCTGCACCAAAAATTCTCTTTGCCACCTTCATGCTCGTCAACTTGAGATGTTGCGTAGGGGCAGAGATGACACCCCAGACCTTTTTGGTCCAGAGGACGTCGAAAGAACACCCACAACTGTCTGCTCTCTCCCCTAGAGAAAATTCTGGCTCTGACCTAGGTTATCGAGGACATTCCACCAGCTCAGCAGTCCATGAGTACAGCAGCCTCTCCCCCAAGACACTGCACTCATATCGAGCAGCCTTCAGCCTAAGGGCACTCAGCCACTCTTGAACACCAGAAACAGACTTTTGGACTGCCACTGCCCTCGGGTCATGGTTGACACCGACCAACCACTATGGACGCCCCGCCCAGCTCTGGCTCGGCGCAGAAGAAGCCTTTGAGACCATCCTCTTTGGCGCTGGCCGCACTGGCACAGAGTCAACCCTCCGCACTGACATCTGCCTCGGCACCGAAGCCGTAGGCACCCTTGGAGTCGAAGACTTCAGCGTCAACCCTCAAGTCCAACACTGGCGCAATTGAGCCGATTCTCCATAAGATGCAGTAGCACTCGACTCAAGGCAGAAGCACGTGGATATCCACCCCCACACGGGCCACACCCTTGCCCGCCCTTTGGGCCCTGCTGCTCCACTCTCAAAATGTTGGCTATCCTTCAAGGAGGCCTTGGACATTACAGATTTTCCGAGGCAAAACAACACAAGAAAGAGGATAAGGCTGCCAGCCCCTTACCCTATCCACCACTATCACCTTTCCCTGTTCCTCAACCTTCACCTTTCCCACCTTCTTCTCCAGGGGACCCCCTTCACATCACACCTCAAGGGTCTCCACACTGCGACAAGGGTGGCCATGGGTGGCAGTGATGACACATTTGACAGTCCCCCCCCCCCCCCCACAGGGTGATTCTTGTGTTTCCTACGATGTGGACCCACAAGGGGACACAGACCCAGACCTTTACCCTGCCTGCCCCTCTGGATGATTCCGCATCCTTTCAAGAACTCATTGGTAGGGCCGCCTCCTTTCATAAGGTGGAAATCCTCACTGAGCACTTGAAGGAGGAATTCCTCTTCGAAACCCTCGCCTCCATTCACCACTCCTCTCAGTACCTCCCCATGCTCAAGGGCATGTTATGTCTCACGCCTGACATTTTTAAAGACCCTGTCTGGGCTAGGGTTATAACACCTAGAGTGTATAAAAAATATAAAGCCTCCCCTTCTGATCCCATCTATATTCGCAGTGAGCTCTCACCCAACTCTGGAGTAATCACTAATGCTCGTAAGTGAGCCAACTTCCAGGCCAGCTGGGATGCCCCGCCACCAGATATGGAAAGTAAATGCATAGATGCGGCAAGGAAGCGGGTGGGCTTGCAATCGTCCAACCACTGGCGCATTGCTAATTCTGATGGCCTCATTGCAAGATATGATCGTTCCCACTGTGACAAAATGGAGGAGGTCCTCCAATTCCTCCCTGAATACCATAGAAAAAGGGGTCAGGAGATAGTTTCTGAGGGAAGCTGATTTCCACCACCTCTATTTGCTGTGTACTAGACGTAGCCGACTCCGCTGCCAGAGGGGTATTCTAGCATTCTGCTACACAGACACACATGGTATCTCTGGCTTTAAGCCGGAAGTTTAGCAGAACCTGCTGAACATGCCCTTTGATAGTGAGCACCTCTTTGGTCCACAAGTGGAACCAGGCTTTAGAAAAGATCAAAATGGATACAGAGACAGACGAAGCCATGGGGGCACTGCAAAAACTCGCTCCCTGTAGCTCCTTTCGCCACACTCCTTACCATGGAGTCTCAAACACCTCCCCTGAAACGTCCCGTCCGGTCAGCACACCCACGGCCAGCAATTCTCCTCCAGGGGTTATTTTAGAGGGTCCATTGGAGCAACAGTTTGTAGGAAAGTGCCCCTTTTTGCAGGGTTGCCCCCCCCCCCCCCCCACACACACACACTTTTTGCCTGATGTTGATGCTCTTTGACTAAGTGTGCCCTGGGTTCCTGCCAACCAGGTTCCCAGGGCCTATGTTCTTTCCCTAAAACTGTACTGTTGCAAACCCAATTGGCAACTCTCTGGCCACATGCAAGTCCCTTGTAAAAGGTACCATGGGTTCCAAGGGCACTGTGACCGGGGAAGGCCTATAAGGACTGCAGCACATATTGTGCCACCCTTAGAGGCCCTGTACTTTAACACACACACACACACACACACACACACACTGCCATTGCAGGCTGCATGTTTTGGTGCAGAGAAAAGTGAAGTCAACGTGGCACACATTCCTGTGCGCCATGCCTACAACCCACTGCCTATGGTATAGGTAAACCACCACTCTAGCAGGATGCACTATACCACTGGTGAGGGTACAGGTGCATGAGCCCTGTATCTCTACAGTGTCTAGGTCCATTCTTAGACCTTGTAAGTGCAGCAAAGCCAAAAAGAGTGTGTATGGTCTGGGAGTTCGTCATTACGAACACCACAGCACCATGATGGCTTTGTCGAAGCCTGGGAAGTTTGGTATCAAACTTATCAGCACATTAAACCCACACTGATGCCAGTGTGGGATTTAATGCCAAATGCACTCAGAGGGCATCTTGGAGATGCCCCCTGAAAAACGACCTAACTCTTGTGTCCTGGCTGAGTGGCTTCTCACCAGCTGCCACCACCAGACGTGTCTGGACCCCTGGGTCGAGAGCCTCCCGCTCTCTGGGTTCTGAAACAAAGCACATCCTGGGTTGAGTTGCCAAGCATCCTCCCCCAGGACGGGCAGGATCCACAAAGGGGAAGCTTAAAGGCTTGCCCCCTTTATAAGCTAACCCAGCCATTTGCTGCTTTCAGCAAACTGGCCCCCACCGGTTCTGACCCCCACTTTAGAGGGAAAATCGGCAGGAAAACCAAGATAGGATGAGAGGTGTACCCACCTTTGCCAACCCCACCCCTCAGGTGGGGGAGGCGAGGCAAAGCACAACTCTCAGTCCCCACCATCTTGAAGATGGGGGACCCAGCCAATCCGAGTGAGGCTCATGTCCCCCTCCCACTGGAAGTAGGCATTATAGGGGGTGTACCCACTCCAAGAAAGGGACCCATTGGTCCCGACCTGTACCTACCTGAAACGCCCTTAAATTTAGTATTTAGGGGCAACCCCAAACCTTGCCGCCTCAGACAAGCAAGAAGAAGGACCGAAGAGCTGTGCTGAAGGAAGACGAGGAGGACACCAACTGCCTTGGTCGCAGCCCTACCGGCCTGTCCCAACCTCGACCTGCTCCAGCGGGATCCCGGTGTGTCCTGCAGCTAGCAGCCCCCCAGAACCCGGAGGACCTGCCCTGCCTTCCCTACAAAGATTTTGTCTCCCGTGAGCACCGGACTTACTCAAGAACCAGACTCTGGCTCCGGCCAAATTGGCGAGTCTGCACCACTTTGCACCCGACGCCCACGGCCCGAGTTCGAGTGGCCCAACACCACGAGGTAGTCTCCCCGGCGATCCTGACCTGGGATCTGGTGATCTCTGACCTACCTCAAGCCTCCTGACGATGCCTGCAGCCTCTAACTGGAGGGTCCCCCCCGACCGGAGCCGGTAAGGAAAACCCAACGCCAAAAGACACCCCTGCACCCAACGCCCCACGGCCTTGGGTGGCCCAACCGACGGTGTCCCGGCATCCCCCTATATTCCAACTTACCTCTCCAACTGGTGGTCGCCTCCAGAAAATCTTCGTGCTAGAGCCTGCAGTGTTTGTTCTGACCGGAGCTTCCCCATTGAAACCAACAGGGCACCCAACATCGATCCTGCACCCGGCCGCCCCTGTGCTGCTGTGGGTGCACATTGTGTGCTAACTTGGACCCCCTTTGCCCTGAGCTTAACCCTAGTAGCTTTGCTCCCTCAACTTTGTGGCCTGCCCCAGAGCAGCCACCAACCGACGCCCCCCACCCCCCCTTCCCCTTATAGGCTAACATTGGGCCTCCGCACTCTGCACCCGGCTGCCCTAGTGCCGCTGAGGGTGCTTTTTGAGTGCATCCTTGACCCTGGGGGAACCCTTGTTCTAACCCCAGAAACTCAATCCTTAAGACCGTTTACTTAACTGTAAACCAATAACCTCATTTTTATCCATAGGATTGCCTTGACTGTTTTCCTCTGAAAAACGTCTAAGTGTTGAGGGTGCTTTGTATGGAAACCTACTCACCTTTTATATAGGAAATGTCCCAGTGTGATATCTAGGCATATCACACTGAGTAGAAAAAGTAAACTGAAAAGTACTTCAAAAAGTAATCAAAAGTAATTTCAACTGTAATTGAATCTCTGCACAAACCTGTAACAAAAGGCATTCTCATCCAGCTTGCTTGTTGATCAATCTGTCAATCTGTCTGGAAAAGTACACTTCTATGAACCTGTACCAAGTCCTGCTTGGTTCTACAAATAAAATACAACAAAGAAATATTTTTGATACAAACAATTGGTCTGATTTCAGTCTTTGAGTGTGTGACATAATTTCTTGCCTGAGTGTGTACAATAAATGCTTAACACTACCCTCTGATAAAGCCTTACTGCTCACCCACACTACCAAAAATAATGTATTATTATCTACGTTTACCTCTGTAAGCCTTTGGTGATCCACTGGACTCTGTGCACACTATACCTTACTTTGGTATAGTATATACAGAGCCAGCTACCTACACAATGGCAGAGGCAAGGAACACCCCCCAAAAGGAGCTGCACCAGCCACCAACCCCTGACTTGCCTCTTCTTCACCCCAACCACACTACACCTGTTGGGAGCGCCTACAAGGCTTCTTTCCCTCATGGCAAACAGTCACCTCAGACCAGTGGGTGTTGGACATTATCCAACATGGTTATTGTCTGGTGTTCACTTCCATGCCTCCCACCATTCTACCTCACAAACAGACTCATCGGAATATCAAAGGCTGCTAACGGAGGAGGTCGAAGCCATCCTCCTCAAATGGGAGATAAAACTCATCCCTCGCCATCAGCAAGGTACAGGTGTGTACTCACTGTACTTCCTAGTACCAAAAAATATTGGGCCCTCAGGTCCATTCTGGACCTCAGGCCCCTAAGCGAATGCATCCTGTCAGAGGTTACCCTTCAGGATGTCATTCCACTACTCTAGCAAGGCTGCTTGACCTAAAGGATGCCTATTTCCACCTACCAAAGTATCCGGCTCATCGCCGGTATCTCAGATTTGTGGTCAGCGGGAAGGCATTATCAGTTCAAAGGGTTCCCCTTTGGGGTCACTACTGCACCTCGGGTGTGTAGGAAAGTGGGTTTCTGTTGCAGTAACCCCCCCACTTTTTGCCAGACTACTGATGCACTTTTACTTGGTGTGCCCTGGGTCCCTGCCAATCCGGTTCCCAGAGCCTGTGTTCTTTCCCCAAAACTAAACCCAATTGGCATCCCTGGCCACAGGTCAGCCCCTGGTAAATGGTACCACAGGTACCCAGGGCACTGTGACCAGACAAGGCCTCTAAGGGCTGCAGCACTTATTGTGCCACCCTTAGAGGTCCTGTACCACCACGCACACACTGCCTTTGCAGGCTGCGTGTTTTGGTGCAGAACAAAGTGAAGAGTCGACATGGCACACATCCCTGTGTGCCATGCCTACAACCCACTGCCCTGGCATTGATCAGTCACCACTCTAGCTGGGTGCACTATGCCAGTGGTGAGGGTACAGGTGCATGAGCCCTGTACCCCTACAGTGTCTAAGTCCATTCTTAGACACTGTAAGTGCAGGGCTGCCATCAGGAGTATATGGTGCTGGGAGTTTGTCATTACGAACTCCACAGCACCATAATGGCTACACTGAAAACTGGGAAGTTTGGTATCAAACTTCTCAGCACATTAAACCCACACTGATGCCAGTGTGGGATTTAATGAAAAATGCACACAGAGGGCATCTCAGAGATGCCCCCTGAAAACTAACCCACCTCTAGTGTCCCGACTGAGTGGCTGCTTAGGCTGCCATCAACAGACATGTTTCTGGACCCCTGGGTCGAGAGCCTGCTGCTCTCGGGGCCTGAAACAATGCACATCCTGGGACGAGGTGCCAAGTCTCCTCCCCAGGATGGGCAGGGTTCACAAAGGGGAAGCTTCAAAGGCATGCCGCCTTTGTGAGCTTCCCCAGAGCACTTGCTGCTTTCAGCAACTGGTCCCCACTGGTTCTGCCCCCCACTTTGGGCGGTAGAACCGGCGGGAAAAACAAGTGAGGGAGAGAGGTGTGCCCACCTCTACCAACTCCACCCCTCAGGTGGGGGAGGCGAGGTGAAGCACAACTTCGAGTCCCCGCCATCTTGAGGATGGGGGGGACCCAACCAACCAGGGACAGGCTCCTGCCCCCCTCCCACTGGAGGGTGGCACCATAGGGGGTGTACCCACCCCAGGAAGGGACAAATTGGTCCCTGCCCTCTACCTACTTGTAACGCCCCTAAATCTAGTATTTAGGAGGCACCCTCCTCAGATACAGCCAAGAAACGAGAAGAAAAGAAGGACCGAACAGCCGTGCAGCCAGCTAACAAGAGGAAGACGCCCACTGACTTGGCCCCGGCCTGTCTCCCCTCGAACCTGCTCCTGCGAAATCCTGGCGTGTCCTGCAGCCAGCAACCTCAAAAACCCCTTAGGACTTGCCTGCCTTCACTTCCAAAGACTGCTTCTCCTGTGAACACCGGATTTGTTCAAACTGCAACCTCTGGCAGCGGCTGGAGACCGCGACCCTGCCCCACTCTGCACCCGTCGTCCACTGCCGAGCTCGGGTGGGCAAACACCACAAGGAGGTCACCCCGGCGATCCTGAACAGAGATCCGGTGACCCCTGACCTGCCTCAAGCTTCCAGCCGACGCCGGCAGTCGAAATCCAGAAGGCCCCCCTAGCCGCGACCCGGAGCTGGCAAGCCGATCCGACCCCAAAAGGCACCCCTGCACCCGACGCCCCACGGCCTTGTGTGCCCAAACCAACGGTGCCTCACCAACCCCTAACTTACCCCTCAAAGTTGTGGTCGCACCCAGAAGTCCTTCGTCTCCTGGCCTGCAGTGTTTTTGCTGACTGCAGGTTCTCCATTGGAAACAACAGGGCTTCCGACGTCGAAACAGCACCCTGCACCCGGCCGCCCTAGTGCCGCTGAGGGTGCACCTTTTGTGCTAAGCTGTTTCCCCATTTGTCCTGAGCTAAAGTCTAGGAGCTTTGCTCCCACAACCCAGTGGCCTGCTTGCCAGCAGCCACCAACCGGAGACCCCCTATCCTCCATAGGATAACATTGGTCCTCAACACTCTGCACCCGGCCGCCCTAGTGCCGCTGAGGGTGTAACAAGAGTGCATCACTAACCCTGGGGGACCCCTGAGTCTACCCCCAGAACCTTAACTCCTACAGTCGATAACTTACCTGTGAACCGATGACCTGTTTTCCCTCCATAGGATAACATGGACACTTTTTCTCCAAAAAGTTTCTAAGTGTGGAGTTTTGAAATCTGAAAATATTGTTTAAAAATCGCACGAATAACCAAAATGTATTTACTTACCTGTTTTCAGGAAATGTCCCAGTGCTGAATCCAGGTATCCAGCACTGAGTAAGAAAAGTAACGTGAAAAGTAACTTACCTGTAATTTACTGAAAAAGCCTATTCATCCCAATGTACTGTATTTGCTAAGTGTTGCAACCTACTGCATCCCCTGTAAATCAAACAAAGTACAATTCCTATTGCATTTTCAAACTGTACGACATTCAGCAACTTATTACTGTAAAGTATTTAATGCTTACCTGTGCCAGGCTTGCTTGGTTCTAGAATAAAACAGTATATTTTTTTATACAAAAACAATTGGTCTAGAGTTCAGTCTTTCAGTGTGTGAGTTCATTTGCTGACTGAGTGGGTACATCAAATGCTTAACACTGTCCTCTGATACTGCCTTACTGCTCGACCACCCTACCACAAATAGAGAGTAAGGTTCTATCTAACTTTAACCTCTGCCTACCTCTGGGGTCACCTGGACTCTATACACACTATGCCTCATTTTGGTGTAGTATATATAGAGCCAGTTTCCTACATTGGTGGATCAGCAGTGGGATATACAATTTGCATTTGTTGGACTACTTGGTTACCACCTGATCACACGACAGAACTCTTAAATTGCCTTTAGAATTCTGATTTTATTCAAAATTGGCATTTTTACAAAACTACTAAAAGTCTTGTTCGGGCCTTGCTTAAGTCCCTTTTGAATTTTAGAAAATAAAATGTCACTGTAGTCAAGGGTAGTTGGGTTAGAACTTTTTGTTAGAATGTCTCAAAATAAGAACCCAGCTACTAGGGAAGATAACCATAATGACATACAGGACATGGTTGAGGAGCTTAACCTCACCCCTTACCTTCACTTGTCTTTCAAGGAGATAAGGTCCTTATGAAAAATTAAAAACATACCAATGGGTCCCCATCCAACCAAACAAAAGCTCCAGGAGCTGTTGGCTGAGTATGCAAAGGATCACCCCTCTGAACAAGGTGATGATTAGTCAGATGGGGAAGTAGTGGAAGAGGATGACCAGATAGATCTACCTCCTCCACTGCTTAGGGAGAAAAGGGCTCCAATAGCCCCGACTCCAAGAATCAACCTCTCAGTGCCTAGATCTCACACAGGTGGATCTGGTATCAATTAGGACATTGAGGACAGCCTCAATGAGGAGGACAGCCTTTTAGCAAGGCTGACCAAAAGACTGGACCTAGAGACCAGACTCCTGGCTCTAGAGACCAGACTCCTGGCTCTAGAAAAGGAAAGAAAGGAGATGGGGTTAGCACCCATCCATGGTGGCAGCAATCAAAATAATGATAGAGAGCAATATTATGATCCTAAAATCCCCAAAGGGATTGTCCCTAAATATGAGGAGGGTGATGATATCACCAAGTGGTTTACAGCCTTTGAGAGGGCTTGTGAAGCCAGAAGGGTGAAGAAGACTTTCTGGGGGGGCACTCCTTTTGGAACTGTTCTCTGGTAACTGCAGACACAGACTCCTGACCCTTTCTGGGGCAGATGCTGGGTCCTATGACCTCATGAAGCGAACTCTGATTGAGGGATTTGGACTCACAACTGAGGAGTACAGAATTAGATTCAGGGGGGCTCACAAAACCAATCCTGGATTGATTTTGTAGACTGCTCAGTAAAAACACTAGGTGGCTGGTTAACTGGAAACAATGTGCATGACTAATGGAATTTACAACCTGTTTATGAAGGAACATATATTAAGTAATTGCATTGATGAAAAGTTGCATCAGTACCTGGTAGACCTAGGTCCACTTTCGACCCAAGAATAGGGAAAGAAGGCAGACCACTGGGTCAAAACAAGGGTAACTAGGACATCCACTGGGGGTGACCAAAAGAAAGGGGTTACAAAGCCTCCCCAGAGGAAAGACAGTGAACCCCCTAAAGATAAAAGTAAGGAGTCCCAGGTAGCCTCCCAAAAACCTGTCCAGGAGGGTGGGCCCAAATACACCTCACAAACTAAAACAGGGTACAAGGTAAGAATTGGGATCCCAACAGAGTATGGTGTCACAACTGTCAAAAGGCAGAACGCCACACCAAGGACCCTAGCTGTCGTAAAAACAAAGCCCCTAGTGCAGCTCCCGGGGTTACTAGTGTAGCCCAAGGGGTGGCCAGTGTAGCTTTGGGGGATGGTTCCTCAGATGAGGAAGTCCTCCTAGCCTTCAACTGGAAAATGGGCCCAAAAGGTGAGCTAGAAATTCCAGAGGGGAGTAGACACTTCCACCACCTACTGGTGAATGGAATCCCAGCCACTGCTCTGAGAGATACCTGTGCCAGTCACACTGTGGTGCATGACAGGTTGGTACTCCCACACCAGTATGTCCCAGGGGAAACAAAAGAGTAAGGGCTGTCCCAGGGGTGTCACTGTTAGGCCTGTGGCTGTAGTGCTCCTAGAAGTAGCTGGGACCCTTAGATTGAGAAAGGTGGTAGTCAGTAAAAACCTCCCCCTTGATTGTCTCCTGGGGTATGACCACCCAGAGGTTGGTCTGAGCCAAAGAGAGGTACTGGTCCAATGCCAGACCTCACCCAAGAAACCTGGGGGGCTGAACCTGCAGTTAATGCAGCTAAGCCCCAAAAGAAAAAAAAGAAACAGTGTAGGAAAGGTGGGCAATGTTAGCCACAGTTCCAGTGGGCCAGGGAGATTCTATCCCAGTAAGGGAGAACTCCAAAATTGGCACTGGTGAAGTCCCCCCTAGACAACAAAAAGACCTGATTAGTCGGGCAACTGTCCAGCCTGAGTTGGTGGCTCCTCAGCTGGCAGAACAGAGGGTGGAAGAAGGGTGTTCACTACCCAGTGTAGTGACCCCCCACCCTAAAACAGCAGACAGGCAACCAGAACCCAAAGAAGCCTGTAAGGTATCCCCTTAACTTACCAGTAAGGAGCTAAAGGTGTGGTTCTGGGCACTGACAGTTGTCAGTAGCCTCTGCTGGGTAGCCTTCATGGCAGCACTGTCCTTGGCATGGTGGCCTAGCCCCCTGCCAAATGGCAAGTTAGGCCCCCTGACCCTATTGGTCATGGTGGGTTACTCAAGCTGTGGGTGACCTCTGTGGGTAAGCTGGGCTTTGCCCTAGCTAAGTTAGAATTTGCAGAGGTAGACACCTCTGAACCCAAACTAAAAAGATGGGGTGAAGACACTAAAGAGCTAGGAAAGGAGCATTGGGAATTAGGTCCTGAAACTGTTGAGGTAGGCCAGCTCCCCAAAGGGACTGACCTGGACAGAAGGATGTAAGGCAGAGTAGGCCCTACAACTTTCAAACCACTTTCTCTACTCTTCCTCACCTGAAAGACTAGGAAGACTCTCCCAGCTTTGGCAGAGTCTCCTGGCCTTTGGGCTTGGGGGGCTTCTGTAGGAAAGTGGGTTTCTGTTGCAGTAACCCCCCCCCCACTTTTTGCCAGACTACTGATGCACTTTTACTTGGTGTGCCCTGGGTACCTGCCAATCAGGTTCCCAGGGCCTGTGTTCTTTCCCCAAAACTAACCCGATTGGCATCCCTCGCCACAGGTCAGCCCCTGATAAATGGTACCACAGGTACCCAGGGCACTGTGACCAGAGAAGGCCTCTAAGGGCTGCAGCACTTACTGTGCCACCCTTAGAGGTCCTGTACCACCACACTCACACACTGCCTTTGCAGGCTATGTGTTTTGGTGCAGAACAAAGTGAAGAGTCGACATGACACACATCCCTGTGTGCCATGCCTACAACCCACTGCCCTGGCATAGATTAGTCACCCCTCTAGTTGGGTGCACTATACCAGTGGTGAGGGTACAGGTGCATGAGCCCTGTACCCCTACAGTGTCTAAGTCCATTCTTATACACTGTAAGTGCAGTGCTGCCATTAAGAGTATATGGTGCTGGGAGTTTGTCATTACGAACTCCACAGCACCATAATGGCTACACTGAAAACTGAGAAGTTTGATATCCAACTTCTCAGCACATTAAACCCACACCGATGCCAGTGTGGGATTTAATGAAAAATGCACACAGAGGGCATCTCAGAGATGCCCCCTGAAAACTAACCGACCTCTAGTGTCCCGAAGGAGTGGCTGCTTAGGCTGCCATCAACAGACATGTTTCTGGACCCCTGGGTCGAGAGCCTGCTGCTCTCTGGGGCCTGAAACAATGCACATCCTGGGACGAGGTGCCAAGTCTCCTCTCCCTGGATGGGCAGGGTTCACGAAGGGGAAGCTTCAAAGGCATGCCGCCTTTGTGAGCTTCCCCAGACCACTTGCTGCTTTCAGCAACTGGTCCCCACTGGTTCTGCCCCCCACTTTGGGCGGGAGAACCGGCGGGAAAAACAAGTGAGTGAGAGAGGTGTGCCCACCTATGGCCAACTCCACCCCTCAGGTGGGGGAGGCGAGGTGAAGCACAACTCCGAGTCCCCGCCATCTTGAGGATGGGGGGGGACACCCAACCAACCAGGGACAGGCTCCTGCCCCCCTCCCACTGGAGGGTGGCACCATAGGGGGTGTACCCACCCCAGGGAAGGGACCCATTGGTCCCTGCCCTCTACCTACCTGTAACGCCCCTAAATCTAGTATTTAGGGGGCACCCTGAACCTTGCTTCCTCAGATACAGCCAAGAAACAAGAAGAAAAGAAGGACCGAACAGCCGTGCAGCCAGCTAACAAGAGGAAGACGCCCACTGACTTGGCCCCAGCCCTACCGGCCTGTCTCCCCTCGAACCTGATCCTGCGAAACCCTGGCGTGTCCTGCAGCCAGCAACCTCAAAAACCCCGGAGGACCTGCCTGCCTTCACTTCCAAAGACTGCTTCTCCCGTGAACACCGGATTTGTTCAAACTGCAACCTCTGGCAGCAGTCGGAGACCGCGACCCTGCCCCACTCTGCACCCGCCGTCCACGGCCCGAGCTCGAGTGGGCAAACACCACGAGGAGCTCACCCCGGCGATCCTGAACAGAGATCCGGCGACCCCTGACCTGCCTCCAGCCGACGCCTGCAGTCGAAATCCAGAAGGCCCCCCTAACATCGACCCGGAGCTGGTAAGCCGATCCGACCCCAAAAGTCACCCCTGCACCCTACGCCCCACAGCCTTGTGTGCCCAAACCAACGGTGCCTCACCAACCCCTAACTTCCCAACTTACCTCTCGAAGTTGTGGTCGCACCCAGAAGTCCTTCGTCTCCCTGCCTGCAGTGTTTTTGCTGACCGGAGGTTCTCCATTGGAAACAACAGGGCTTCCGACGTCGAAACAGCACCCTGCACCCGGCCGCCCTAGTGCCGCTGAGGGTGCACCTTTTGTGCTAAGCTGTTTCCCCATTTTCCCTGAGCTAAAGTCTAGGAGCTTTGCTCCCACAACCCAGTGGCCTGCTTGCCAGCAGCCACCAACCGGAGACCCCCTATCCTCCATAGGATAACTTTGGGCCTCAACTCTCTGCACCAGGCCGCCCTAGTGCCGCTGAGGGTGTAACAAGAGTGCATCACTGACCCTGGGGGACCCCTGAGTCTACCCCCAGAACCTTAACTCCCACAGTCGATAACTTACCTGTGAACCGATAACCTGTTTTCCCTCCATAGGATAACATGGACACTTTTTCTCCAAAAAGTTTCTAAGTGTGGAGTTTTGAAATCTGAAAATATTGTTTAAAAATCGCACGAATAACCAAAATGTATTTACTTACCTGTTTTCAGGAAATGTCCCAGTGCTGAATCCAGGTATCCAGCACTGAGTAAGAAAAGTAACGTGAAAAGCAACTTACCTGTAATTTACTGAAAAAGCCTATTCATCCCAATGTACTGTATTTGTTAAGTGTTGCAACCTACTGCATCCCCTGTAAATCAAACAAAGTACAATTCCTGTTGCATTTTCAAACTGTACGACATTCAGCAACTTATTACTGTAAAGTATTTAATGCTTACCTGTGCCAGGCTTGCTTGGTTCTAGAATAAAACAGTATATTTTTTTATACAAAAACAATTGGTCTAAAGTTCAGTCTTTGAGTGTGTGAATTCATTTGCTGACTGAGTGGGTACATCAAATGCTTAACACTGTCCTCTGATACTGCCTTACTGCTCGACCACCCTACCACAAATAGAGAGTAAGGTTCTATCTAACTTTAACCTCTGCCTACCTCTGGGATCACCTGGACTCTATACACACTATACCTCACTTTGGTGTAGTATATATAGAGCCAGTTTCCTACAGGGTGTTCACGAAGTGTCTTGCGGTGGTGGCTGCACAGACAGGGCGTCCACGTTTTCTCTTATCTGGACGATTGGCTAATCAAAAGTGCCACCTGCCAGCAGTGCTGCGAACACTCACAGGTCACAATAGACCTGCTTCATCTCTTAGGGTTTACCATCAACGCTACAAAATACCACTTCCAACCCCTACCGATCCAGCCCTACCATGGGGCTATTCACAACTCTGAGGTAGGCATAGCCTGTCCAAATCCTGCCAGGATCCAGTCCTTCCAGGCACTGCTTCCCTTGTTTCAACCAAATCAACAGCTCACAGTTAAGAACTGTCATGCACCTCGTGGGCATGATGGCTTCCTGCATTGCCATAGTACCTCATGCCAGGCTTCCAATGTGTTTGTTGCAAAAATGTTTGGCACAACGGTGGTCTCAGGGTAAGGGTCATTAGGACGCTCTAGTGTTAATCGGCCGCCGCACTCATTGATCTATACAGTGGTGGAACACCAACTGTGGCAGGGGCGGACTTTCCTCTAACCAGTTCCACAGAGGATTGTTACAACAGACGCCTCTTACGGGGTGGGGCCCCACTTACAGGATCTGAATGTACAGCACCATTGAGATGCCAAGTACCAGGGCCTCCACATCAACGCTAGGTAAAAAGCTAGAAGCTCCATGTAGTTGAAAGCCTTCCTACCTCACCTGATAGGCAAGCTTGTTCTTGTCCGGACAGACACTACAATATGACAGCCAGGTATTACCTTCAGAAAGTGGGGGGTGGGGGGGGTTCTCCACAGCTGTCTGCTATTCCAGTCCATTTGGCTTTTGGCACTCTGCCATAAAATTAATTTGTTAGCGGAATACCTTCCTGTGATGTACAATTTTGCCGACGTCTGCAAGATGCGGCAACATGTGCATGAGTGAGAACTCAACCCACAAGTCCTCCATTACTTTCACAGACTGGATTCCCACAGATCTGTTTGCCACAGCTGAAAATGCCAATTGCCCAAACTTGGCCTCCAAGTTCCCACAGTCCAGCTGCAATGCACAATGGATGACCTGGTCAGGGATATTTGCCTATGCTTTTCCTCATCTCCCATTTGTGTTTTGAAGGCTTCAGTAGACCTCCCTTGCACTCATCCTGGTGGCACCCACATGGGCCTGCTAGCCCTGGTTCAAGACTTTGCTTGTACTCACTGGTTCCGTACGAGAGGCTCCTCAACAGGCCGGACCTTCTCATGCAGAATCGTGGCGAAATCAGGCACCCAGATTCCAGGTCCCTCAACCTTGCGATATGGCTCCTGAGGTCATATAGTTTGCCTACCTTATTCTTCGACCTGAATATATGAGCCTTCTCAAGGAAGTGCACAGACCTACCACCTGTGTCTGCTACGCAGCCAATTGGAAGATATTTGTCTGTCACTGCCACTCAAAAGAAATTGGCCCATTGAAAGCCACAGTACAAGACATTGTCTGTTACTTATTTCACTTGCGGGTTTCTCAGCTAGCCTTTATCTCCATACGATTACATCGAGCTGCCGTGGCTGCCTACCTTCAGAATAGACAACACATCTCTCTCTCTACAGGATACTGGTCTTTAAAGCTTAAAAGGGGGGTCTCAAAAGGTCATTCCTCCTGGTTTTCCCCTGGCGCCCTTATGGAATATCAACAATGTACTCCCATGACTCGTGTCCTCCATTTGAGCCACTCCACACCTGCCCCCTTCCGTATCTCTCTTGGAAGGTTTCCAGTTGCTGTCCCCTCACTCGGATGTGTCGGTGAGCTTGAGGCATTAACCCTGGAAGAATCTTTATTCCAAGTACATAGGCATAGGGTTGTCCTCCACACCAACCCCAAATTCCTCCCTAAGGTAGTATCTCACTTCCACCTTAATCAGTCCATTAACCTTCCTGTTTTCTTCCCACAACCTGATTCAGTTGCGGAACAGGCTGTCCAAGAATTTGGATGGCAAACAAGCCCTCATGTACTACGTTGATGGAACCAGACCCTTTAGAAAGACACAGCAACTTTTTGTTCCTTTCTCTGAGCCAAACAAAGGGAAGGCTCTACCCAAGTCAGGCATTGCCAGATGGATAGTTAAATGCATCCAAACATGCTATGTTAAAGCCAAGAGGGCTCTACCCACTCCTCATAGAGCACACTCTACTAGGAAGAAAGGACCCTGTATGGCCTACCTGGGGAACATTCCTATTGCTGATGTATGCAAGCAGGTACCTTGTCCACACCACACACATTCATAAAACATTACTGTGTCGATGTTCTAGCCTGCCAACAGGCTAATGTTGGCCAGGCAGTTCTTCATACACTTTCAATCTACTGCACCACCATAGGCACCACTTTTTGGGAGGACTGCTTTATAGGCTATGCACAGCATGTGTATCTACAGCCATACGTCTCAAACTGAAAATGTTACCCTGGAAGCATCTGTTTATGGGATGTAGTGCTCTAGATTCACATGCACCCACCCTCCTTCCTGGATGCCTGTGGCCGTTGCAGTGTCTGTTACTTTCTCTTTTTCCTCTAATGCATCGACCTCTATGTACCGCTTCACATTTCATCCTCACTCTGCGTGCAGGAAAACAATCTAACAATGTAATCAATGACCATGCACATTATTGCCAAAAGGAGGAGTCACAGTACCTCATGATTCAAAAGGCTTCTTTGTAGAAAAACAGCTTGCACACATCCTGGCCCTACACTAGATGGCAGGACTATGCACAGCATGTAACATTTTCCATATATGTATGTTTGTGTGCGTATGTATGTGTAGTAGGTAAGAGGAATAAATCGGTGCATTGATCAACAAAGGCCTGTAGTGATAATTTGTGAAATGTAGGGTTAGAGAATGCTTTAGCAATTTAAGGAATATGTCTCTGATTAATTCAATTGTAAATTTCAATAAACCTTTAAAAAATTGTTTCCCTGTATACAAAAGAAAAAGGTTTTTTGTAAAATACTAAAAGGTGTGGCTGTGGGCGGTGTGTGTATATATGCATGTATGTGTGTGTATATATTGTATGTGTGTGGATATATGTGTGTGTGTGTGTATATATATATATATATATGTGTGTGTGTGTGTGTGTGTGTGTGTGTGTGTTAGTGAGGATCAACTTTTACCATAGAAGAAGCGTTTTTTGTTTTAATAACTTTAGCTCCGTTTGATGAATCTTGATGACATTTTCAAAACTAGTATGCAAGTTAGTTCAGCTGCTGTCTTGAAAGTTTCAGTGTAATTCGCAAAGGGAGGGGGTAGGGGTCTCAAAATGTTTTTTCTCCATGCAATGTCTATTGTATTGTACTGTAATTGCATTATTATAGAGCTTACTACCCCTGACGACGCGTCGAAGTGCTTTTTCGGCGAGTAGCCCGCTACTCTGGAACCCATAAAGGATTAGTGGTGAATTAGTATAGAGAAATATGAAAGTAATTTCAGTGGTGGATATGTCATTCAGTTATTTGGATAGAGAAGGATAGCGGAGGGATAGAAGAGGGAAAAAGGTTTGCATTTATATAGTGCTTGCTACCCCTGATGTGTTAAAGCGCTTTTTCGGCGAGTAGCACGCTACTCTGGAACCCATAAAGGATTAGTGGTGAATTAGTATAGTGAAATATGAAATTTGAGAAGTGGACATGTTAGTTATTTTGATTGAAAAGGATTGTGGAGGGATAGAAAAGTGAAGGATTTAGACTTTTTTTTTTTTTTTGTTTGCTTTGGAGGTCATAGCAGTAGGAGGAGGCTTGGGATGAGTAAAAAGGGATGTAGAGCGGTAGAGTCAGAGGGAAGAGTTTAGAAAGGCTTGTTTTGGGGGTTCGGTATAGTAAAAGGTGTCAGATGATGCAAGGAGGGGTAGAGTAGGGGAGAGTCTAGAAAGGGTTATTTTGGGGATCATAGTAGTGGTATGGGGTTTGGGATGAATGAGTGGATGTAGAGGATATATTGATAGAGGTTTAGGGTGAGAAATGGGGTAGTGCATTGGCAAGAGTAGTAGAAAGAGGTTTGAGATGAGTCAGAGTTGAGGTAGAAGATGTATTGAGAGAGAGGTATAGGGTGGGAAATAGGGTAGTGCATTGGATATGCTGAATTAGAAGAAAGTAATAAATATATAGATCCAGAAGTACATGGAAAGTATATAGATGCATAAAGGAAGTAAGTATATGTAGATTAAAGATATTGATAGAGGTATAGGGTGAGAAATAGGGTAGTGCATTGGATATGCTGAATTAGAAGAAAGTAATAAATATATAGATCCAGAAGTACATGGAAGGAATATAGATGCATAATGAAATTAAGTATATGTAGATCTGAAAGAGACACGTTAGTGACAGATTCCTTACGTGACAGATTCCTTACCTTAGAATATCCCCAGGCGTCAGGCTGGATCCGGAAAGTTTTTGCGTAGCAGTAACCTTGCGCGTCGGTAGGCGGCGTCGTGCGGCTCCGCGTCCGTCGTCGGCGTCGTGATCGCCGGGATGACGTCGCGGGCAGTACTTAGGCGCCGCCCCTGCGCGCTGACGTCAGTTCTTCTTTTTCCGCGCCAGCAAGCGCAGATCCGGGAAGCGCAGTGCCCTGGTCATTTTTTGACCAGATTTTTTGGTGAATTTTTCACTGTTTTTCTTCAATCGACTTCAAGGTGTCGTAGGGATGCCCGGGTTTAAACGTTGCGGCGCCTGTGCTCGGATGATGTCCATCACAGACCCGCATTGGGAGTGTCTCTTCTGCCTCGGCCGAGGCCACGACACGGAGTCTTGTTCCGACTGCCGGGCCCTCAACCCGAAAGCTTTGCGAGAGCGGTCTCGAAAGCTCCTCGAGGCCCGGCATTCGGCTCCGCGGAAGCCCCGGTCGCGTGAGAGGTCCAGAGGTCGATCGCGGAGTCCACACCGGTCGTCGGCATCGAAGTCTTCTTCGTCCGGTAAGTCAAAACACAAAAAGTCCAAAAGCATCGTCGCTCTAGGACTTCGCCTCGCCGGTCTCGCGACTCGGCTGAGGCCCCTCCCGGCACCGTCCCCGCCCCGCGGCCCCGGACATGCCTGTGGAGTCGCCCCGCAATACCCGTCCTTCCCGGGTTCGGGGCGGATCCGGCCCAAGTACAGGAATTCCTGTCGGCCATGGCCCGCCTCTTCGGGCCTCAAGGTCCCTCCGGTGCGCCTTCGGGCCCGCGGCCCCTGATGGGGTTGCTCCGGCGTCGCCCGTGCCTCCAGCCTCGATCCCGGCTCCGGCCCCGGCCTCGATCCCGGCTCCACAACCCCCATCGACGCCGGTCGACCTAACGACACCTCCGCTGGCGCCGATGTCCCCGGTGCCGTTCTCGACGCCGCCTGGGGCTCCGGGCGGCGTCGTCCCCAGTTCCTTCCGGCTCCGGACATGGACCCGGACCGACGTCGCTCGACGCCGGTTCCGGCGCCGATGAGACCTTGGGTCCCAAATGTCCCTCCTCCCCTTATTTTGAACCAGAGGAGGACCAGGAGGACTGGGAGGGGTCTGATGACCCTCTGGCACAACAGTGTCAGTACGATGAGGACTGGACAGAGGGTCTAGGGGATGCCAGTGGTCTAGATACTTCCCCTGACACTGGCATGCTGTCTCCTCACGTGGCTACGGAGGAGGGAGCCAATTTTGCAACGGTGTTGCGTAGGGCGGCTGGAGCCTTACATCTCCAACTCCCTACTGTGGCGGTCAAGCCTAATCTCTTGACAGAGGTGCTTCAGCCGGCAGCCTCCTCTACGGAGACTGTGCTGCCGTTTAATGACGCCCTCACTGACGTTCTTTTGGGCGCCTGGTCCAAGCCCAACACAGGGGCTCCTGTGGATAGGAACGTGTCCCGACGCCATCGCCCAGCTCCGGGCGACCCCCTGTTTCTCTCTGTCCACTCCACCCCTGAGAGCTTGGTTGTCCAAGCCTCCGCTTCCCAAACCGCCTTCCCTACCGCCCCTCCGGATCGGGAATCCAAACGCCTGGATCAATTTGGGAAGAAGGGTTTTCTTCCTCCAGTGCTGGCTTGCGGTCCATCAACACCGCTTGCCTTTTGGGCCGATATACCCACTCCTTGTGGGATTCGGTGGCGAATGTTTTGCCCCAGTGTTCTGAGGAGGTCCAGACACTGCTTTCCCGCGCCATTGCGGAAGGAAGGGATGCGGCCAAATACACAATACGATGTGGCCTTGATACCGCCGACTCGCTGGGCAGGTCTATTGCAACGACGGTGGCGCTACGACGCCACGCCTGGCTGAGAACCACTGGTTTTTCAGGGGATGTCCAGAATACTCTCATGGACATGCCCTTTGATGGAGTCGGTCTTTTTGGGTCCAAAGCAGACCATGCGTTGGAGCGCTTTAAGGACTCACGGGCTACTGCAAAGTCCCTGGGCCTTTCTGCTACACGCCCTCCGCTGACTTCTGCTTTTCGCCCCTATCGTGGCCACGGTAGGGGCGCCCCTTCACGTCAGCAGCCCAGCCACCGGCCCGCGCAGCAGGCGTCTTCGCGTGGCCGAGGACGTGGATTCCGCCGTGGCGGATCGGGCAACCAGCTTGCGGGTCAGGCCACCACCTCCAACCCGTCCGCGGCCTCCAAACCCTCCTAGTCCCTCCTTTCAGGTGCACAGCACGCCAGTAGGGGGCAGGGTCCGCCATCACCTTCCCCACTGGCGTACCATCACCTCGGACAGGTGGGTCTTGGACATTGTCCGAAGGGGCTACTCCCTCCCTTCGAGTCCACCCCCAGCCATGCCACCTCAATTCCACCGCATGTCAGGGGATCACTTGGTACTTCTGCAGAAGGAAGTCACGGCCCTCTTGGCCAAGAGGGCCATCGAGCATGTTCCGACCCCAGAAGTAGGGCGTGGTTGCTACTCCCACTACTTCCTGGTGCCCAAAAAGGACAAGGAGGACATGCGTCCTATCTTGGACCTCCGGAACGTCAATCGCTTCCTCCGGAAGGAGAAGTTCAAGATGCTCACCCTAGCTCAGGTCTTGACTGCCCTCGACCCTGGAGACTGGTTGGTAGCGTTGGACTTGCAGGACGCATATTTCCACATCCCCGTCCTGCCGGCCCACCGGCGTTACCTTCGGTTCACGGTAGGCCCGACCATTTTCAGTTCACCGTGCTCCCCTTTGGCCTTACCAGTGCCCCTCGGGTGTTCACGAAAGTGTTGGCGGTGGTCGCAGCTCATCTGCGCCGGGCAGGGGTTTCAGTCTTCCCTACCTCGACGACTGGCTGCTGAAGGCGGGCTCGTCCCAGGCAGTCGTCTCCCACCTCCAGACTACGGCCGAACTCCTGCACTCGCTGGGGTTCTCCATCAATGTGCCGAAGTCGCATCTGATTCCTTCTCCACAGCTCCTTTTCATCGGAGCAGTTCTGGACACGACGCAGTTTCGGGCCTATCCTCCCGAACGGCGAGTCCGGGATATTCAGGCTATGATTCCGATCTTTCAGCCTTTATCCTGGGTTTCGGTACGGATGACCCTGAGGCTGCTGGGCCTCATGGCCTCCTGCATCCTGCTGGTCAATCATGCCAGATTGCATATGCGGGCTCTGCAGTGGGACCTGAAGTTCCAGTGGGCGCAGCACCAGGGCAACCTATCCGATCACGTCCAGGTCTCGGAGGGGACTGCAAAACAGTTGCAGTGGTGGCTCTCGAACCGGCAATGGGTCATGGGCAGATCCCTCTCCCTTCCCCAGCCAGAGCATACAGTTGTGACGGACGCGTCCCTTCTGGGATGGGGCGGTCACATGGGAGAGGCGGAGATCAGAGGCCTCTGGTCTCCGGCGGAGTCCCGGCTCCATATCAACCTTCTGGAGCTCCGGGCGATCCGACTTGCACTCAAGGCATTCCTTCCCTCTGTCAAAGGGAAGGTGGTGCAGGTGTTCACAGACAACACCACCGCCATGTGGTACTGCAACAAACAGGGCGGGGTGGGGTCTTGGACCCTCTGTCAGGAGGCTCTGCGCCTCTGGACATGGCTGGAACATCAGGGCATGTTCCTGATGGTTCAACACCTGGCAGGTTCCCTGAACGCCAGGGCGGACGAACTCAGCCGCAGGTGCATGATGGATCACGAATGGCGTCTTCACTCGAAGGTGGCGCAAGGACTCTTTCTACAGTGGGGAGAGCCTTGGTTAGATCTATTCGCCACCGAAGAGAACGCGCAATGTCATCAGTTCTGCGCGTTGGAATTTCCAAGGCGGCACTCGCTCGGCGACGCTTTTCGTCGCGAGTGGAGTTGCGGTCTGTTGTACGCCTTTCCGCCTATACCACTTCTACCCAGAGTGTTGAAGAAGATTCGGCACGACCGGGCCCAAGTCATTCTTGTGGCTCCGGACTGGGCTCGAAGAGTTTGGTATCCCGAGCTACTCAATATGAGCGTAGATCCCCCGATCCGTCTGCCTCTTCGGGAGGATCTTCTGTCGCAGCAGCAGGGGACGGTCCTCCACCCGAACCTGTCCAGTCTACACCTGCTTGCGTGGAGATTGAGCGGCGGCAGTTGATTACTTTCGACTTGCCTCCCGAAGTTTGTGATGTGATTCTGGCAGCCAGGCGTCCCTCCACTAAGGTGGTATACGCCTGCAGGTGGAACAAATTTGTGGCATGGTGCACAGCAAAGGCTGTGAATCCCTTTCTGCCCCTCTTTCTGAGGTCCTTCTGTTCCTTCTCTCTCTGGCCCAACAGGGTTCTGCCCTGGGTACCATCAAGGGTTATCTTTGTGCTATCTCGGCCTTCCTCAGGCTCCCTGATCAGCCCTCCCTTTTCAAGTCCCCTGTTGTTAACAGGTTCTTAAAAGGCGTTACTCACCTCTTCCCTCCTGTTCCGTTTGTGATGCCTCAGTGGGACTTGAACTTGGTTCTTACCTTTTTAATGTGCGCTCCCTTTGAGCCTCTACATAACTGTCCTCTTCGTCTTCTGACTCTGAAGACAGCCTTTCTGGTGGCCATCACCTCCGCTCGGCGGGTGAGTGAGCTCCAGGCTCTATCTTGCAAACCTCCCTTTCTGTCTGTTCATCCAGACAAGGTTGTTCTTCGGACGCGTCCGTCCTTCTTGCCAAAGGTGGTTACTGCTTTCCACATTGGGCAGACCATCACTTTGCCCACCTTCTTTCCGCCTCCGCATCCTTCCAGAGAGGAAGAGAGGCTCCACCGTCTGGACCCAAAACGTGCGCTCTCCTTCTATATTGACCGCACAAAACACTTCCGGGTGGATGACCAGCTCTTTGTTGGCTACGTGGGCGCCAAAAAGGTCGGGCGGTGCACAAGAGGACCATCTCCCGCTGGGTTACCTTGTGCATCAAGACCTGCTATTCTTTGGCTAAGAAGGAGCCTCCTGTTGGGCTACGTGCCCATTCCACCAGGGCAACGGCTGCTACCACGGCCTTGGGCCGCGGTGTTCCGCTGCCGGTTATCTGTCAGGCAGCTACGTGGGCCTCGCTGCACACCTTTACAAAGCATTACTGCCTTGACAGTCAGGTCCGGAGGGACGGCTTCTTTGGCCGTTCTGTCCTCCAGGACTTCCTTGTCTGATCTTTGTTCGCAGACCCACCACCGGGGTTGGTATTGCTGGGGTATCTATTCTAAGGTAAGGAATCTGTCACTAACGTGTCTCTTTCAGATGCACAAGTTACTAACTTGTGTAACGATATATCTGTAAGAGACAGTAGTTAGTGACAGATTCCTTACCGCCCCACCCATCCTCCCCGTTCTGCGAACTGATTTCTAGGGTTAAGGACATCCCTTTCAGGGCCCTAGTATTTTTCAGACACCTATGTCAGCTTCTTACATGGCTCTGCGTTCCTGGCGCGGAAAGTCGTGTACAGAACTGACGTCAGCGCGCAGGGGCGGCGCCTAAGTACTGCCCGCGACGTCATCCCGGCGATCACGACGCCGACGACTGACGCGGAGCCGCACGACGCCGCCTACCGACGCGCAATGGTACTGCTACGCAAAAACTTTCCGGATCCAGCCTGACGCCTGGGGATATTCTAAGGTAAGGAATCTGTCACTAACTACTGTCTCTTACAGATATATTGTTACACAAGTTAGTAACTTGTGCATTAAAGATGTTATGATGATTTTGAAAATTTTGGATGCAGCTATAGCCCAAACCGCTGAACGGATTTGCACCAAATTTGGCAGAAAGCTAGATCTTGGTCTCGAAAGAGCCCTTTTCGTAATTTGGTGTGAATCTTTTCAGTAGTTTGAGTTATTAAAGAAATTAAAATGTGCCTATCTAGGGGGACAGATCCGCAGGACAGATCCACGGATTCGAAGCCCTACGGAAAACACAACCCTCACCGACTCAACCACCATACCCCCACTGCGCAGCGTGGGGTTTGGTGCATGCGGGGGGGTTGACCGCTGGCCCTGCGCAGCGGTAGTTGTATTAACGTATGCTAATTATATATTACTTTAGGTTTAAAAAAAAAAAAGAAATTTACTGAAAAAAATAAAGGTTACAGGGACCTTATGGTTAGGTTCATGTTTTACCCACACAAAACCATAGAAATTCTGCAGTTTTAGTTGTACTTATAGTTCTACTTATCAGAAGAAACTAGAACTCGTGCCGTTAAGTAACTTTTTTTATAGAAATGTTTTATGTCACCACATCATTTAGTAAATTTTTCATAGTTAACCATTAACGTTTGCAAACGAAACAGCCATCTTTCAATACTGGACATAGAGAAGCAGAAATTCCTTACAGGTTGACATTTGTTACAGAATAATGCATTTGAAAAAATACCGTCAATTTTCCACCCTCCCTGGAGACGTGTACAGCTCCCTATGACTTGTCGTCTTCCCTCGCCATCTCTGCTCTGAGATTCCTTCCTCTGTTACCCCCTCAATCTCCTCAAATCCTGTAAGAAGTAACCCCCAAGTTTTTAGGTCGAGCCTCGAGTAGCGCGCAAGCGCTGCTAGGCGAAGACTTTATGTAAGGGGGTTTCAAAAGCTGACCACACGCTCGTGCGTCGTGGCCTTTTTCGGGCGGTTACGCGCGCAGGGCCGACATCTGTTTCCCATTATCGTGCCCAGACGCGTGCGCGATAGTTGGAAACATATGCCGGCCGTGCGGGAAAAGGCCATGACGCACGACGTCTGGTCAGCTGAGCAGGCTGCCGCGCTCGCTCGCCCCCGCTCCTCCGTTTCGATTCCGTGCTTGGTAATACAGTGCCGTGTTTACACACACCCAACGTGGCAGCGGCAAGACCGACGGCTGTAAACATGCGCACTCGAGTAATGTCTGACACGTTAAAGTGATGGTCTAAATGATTACTTTAAATCGAACGCCGTCCGCCTCGTTCCATGGCAGCGGGCGCGTGTCAGGAGGGCTCGTGACGAGACCTTGAATTGAAGAACGGCTCGGTGCTGCGCCTGGAGCAGCGCGGCCTGGGCGACGTTGGCTGTGTAGTGTGGGATGCAGCGCTAGTTCTGTCCAAGTTCTTGCAGACTGAGGATTTCTACGACCCATGCTCCCGGCATGTACTCCGGGGCTGCTCGGTGCTGGAACTGGGCGCAGGCACTGGAGCCGTGGGACTCGTGGCGGCCACACTAGGGTAAATACACAGAACTTTACTGCCCAGCGCTGAAGTTCTGCTTTATACCGAGTTTTTGACCGCTTTTGCACCATCCTTGGTGCTTTAAATGGAAATTTAGAAGTGCAGTAAAGTACTCACTATTTAGAGTACATGTTCATTCCTAGTAAAGTACCGGTACTCTTACCTTAAATGTACTACAGCAGTGCAGGTATTCTCCCTTTCAAAATAAATAAGTTTTGGCACTTAGAACTGAACAGCACCTTCCAATTTAACGCACTGACCTTTCTTAATACTTAATGTCGACTGCTCTGAAATTACGTGTTAGCTGCTGGAAGGGGGGCTCTTCTGGACACCTGTGAACCCTTTAATAAAATAAACACAAAAAATGGCATTGGGTTTCCGCAATCAGATGCATGAGTGAGTTACAGGTGCCTGCTGAAATGGGAAGTGGTGTCTAACATGGGCCAGCCATGGATCCAGACTTAACATCTGTCCACATGTTTTTAATCGGACTGTGCTTCGGTCTTTCAACAAGTGTCTTGCCTTGTAGATTTTTATATTTCTTTAAACTTGTGTAAAAAAAAAAAAAAAGGAGAGAAGCCCAAGTCCAAACTGTTTAATGCAAACTAGCAGGCAGCAAAGCAAAATATTAAAGACTATTGTCATTTCAACTAACTAGGGCTCACACTAAAAAAATGGTCACTTGGAGCAATGCACTAAAACATGCACATTTTGGTCTAATATATACATTTTTGCCTGCTGCAAGTTAACGTAAGAAGGTCCTGTGATAACAATGAACTAGTTTTAGCAGAAACATGCAGGTGTCCGGAACGTTTCCTCTGAGGAAGCACTTAAACAGCCTTGTAAGGAAGATAGCATTCCTATCCGCAAATACTGGCCCTGTTCTCACAAAACACTGCTTCCCTTGCAGGTTTGAAAACCAGGTTACACTTGCTAAAGTGTGCAATTTACTTCATCAGACATAATGGCTCCTGGGCCTACCATGGCCTAACAAAGCTGCCAGTAAACACAATACAATATAAAGCTTTAAATTAAAACAAAACAATTGATTTCCTGCTGCACGCATGCTATACATGCATATTAGTGTAATATGTTTCCACAAGCTTCTTTTTATGAATGACCTACATGTAATAATTTCTCTTCACGCGCATGCGAGGTAAAATATAGCATAATAATAATCATATTTCCACACTTGCTTTTATTTGGTGTAATATTTTTACTGTATTACAGGGCACATGTTACATTAACAGATTTAGAAGACTTGCAGGATCTACTCCATGTTAATATTGAAAAAATAAACACCTTATCTCTGGGTCACTTTTTTATTATAACTTTTCAGCATGCCGCACAGCAGCCACACTTCTCTACAGCACAGCTTGAAGACATTGGCAAAGTCAATAGCTCTGGCTAAACACTTATAAGGCCCCAAAAGCGTGACCTATTGGCTATGCCAATGCTTGTTAAATCTTCTGCAGCTCGTTCATCCCTCCAACACTGACGGAGACGCACTTCTTCTGCCGCCGCCCATTCCTTAACGTCTCTTATCCAACCCTCTGTATTGGGTCCAGTGGGTACCATCCATGAAATGGCAACCCGCCGCTTTGCCAAGAGTAGGGCTAATTTCATGAATTTCCATTCCATTTTCATGTCCTTTTGTTTTTTGACAGCGCCCAATAGACAAGTCGTCTGGTCCAATTCCACTATCGCCCCCTCTACGTACTCCAGTTGTTGTACCACCAAGTCCCAGAAAGCGTACACCGGTGAACAGTGCCATGCTAGGTGAATGAAAGTTGCAGCTATACTTTGACATTGATCAAATCTGTCCATTCTAGTAGGGTCTATTTCGTTAAGTAATTTGAAGCCATGAGTTATAGTTTCTTAACATAGTTATAACTAAGTATAACTGCTGAATTTCTATGGCTTTGTGTGGGTAAACGTGAACCTAACTATAACATTCCTGTAACCTTTGATTTTTCAGTATATATACATATGTATATATGCATGCATATACACGCGCACACACACTGCTTTCTGGGCTGGTACACCATGCTTTATCTTGAATGGCCAGTGAGATCTTGCCAGCCTTACTTGAAGACTTCAGAGACTCACTACCTCAAACAGTGGTCAGGACATAGCAAAGTATGTCATGCATTCTGGCATGGACACTACTGAATAAATAGGTAGAGCTAATGGCACCAGGGGCGTGCTTATAGGGCATGCACAGAAGAGATCAACCTGGTTTTCAGATGATGTCCATGCATCCTTGATTGTCATGCCTTTTGATGGCTTCAGATTGTATGGAGGGAAGGCTGACTTGTTGCTCAAACGATTTAAGGGCAGTCTAGCTACAGCATGATCCTTGCGACTCTTGTCTCCCTCTGAGCAGTTCCAGAAATTTTAGGCACTATTCCAGGGTACTAGCTCAGGAAAACTCCAGCGCTCCCAAACAGTACAGCAGCAGCAGACCAGTGCTTTCTTGGGAGAGGACGTGGCAGAGACCAGACCAGGGCTGATCACATGCCTCTAACTCTTCCTCCCTTACTGTAGGTACCACAAAGCAGCTTTCATTTGCCTTCACAGGCCCACACCTAACCAGAAGGAGTACTCTCCAGCTGGAGATCAATTACGTCAGACAGATGGGTCTTTAAAATCATTCAAATAAGATATGCCCTGCCTTTCATTTCCTCCCTGCTCCCCGTTACCACCCCACATCAGAATGACTCAACAGACCATTCCACAATCTTAATTCAAAAAGTCTACCTTATGCTGGCTTGCTACTTTCTTCCTTCAAAAAAGGATGGAGGCATCAAGCATATACTGGACCTCTGTCCAGTAAAATCCTTTCTAAGGAAAGACAAATCCAAAAAGCTCACCTTTTCTCAGATTGGTGCAGCTCTTAACTCAGATGTCTGAATGGTCTCCCCCCGGGCTTGTAGTCCGCTTAATTTCATATACTAGTCTTCCTGTCCCACAGGTGTTTTTTGCAGTGCACAGTAGGGTCAGAACGCTTCTAATTTGACATGCTCAACTTCAACATTACCTTGCTGTTGGTGGTTGCCTACCTTTTGGAGGTTGGGGATGCATGTGTTTCCATACCTTGATGACTGACTGCTAAAGGCAGGCTGCCCACTGTCAGTCATAGATCACCTCAGTCAGGGGCCTGTCTCCTAATATGAGCCCCACATTGGTGAGCTGAAGGCTCATCTGCTTCTCTCACAGAGGCTTCCCTTCACTGGGGCTATCCTAGACACTGTGGCATGCAAGAACATTCTGTGGCAGCAGCATATCTGTGTGACTCAGGATGTGATCCTGCTGTTTCAGGCTGAATCCTAGGCCTCAGTTAAAATAGCTTGAAGCTTCTTGAATTTCCAAGTGGCATATGCAGACCTAGCAGTGGAATTTCAGGTTCCCGTGGGCTACACATTAGTGGTGTCTTTCAGAATTCATTTATATCGCACAGGAGATAATGCAGGATCTTCAGTGAAGGATGACGAACAGTAATCTGACCTGCAGCACACGGTTCTCCCTGCCCCATGCAGACTCCTAGATTGTGACTGAAGCGTCACTGCTGGGTTTGGGGTTCGCCTGGGGGAGGTGGAGAGCAGAGGCCTATGGTCTCCATCAGAGAGCAAGGTCGACATAAATCATCTGGAGCCTTGAGCAAGTCATCTTGCTCTGAAAGACTTCCATCCATCAAGGGAGGCTGGTGTGGGTCCTCACTTGCAACACGACTGCTGTGAGATATTGTAACACGCCAGGCAGATAGCAGTCCTGGATCTTGTGTCATGGAAACGCAATGTCTCTAGAGATGCCTGGATCACTAGAATAACTTTCTGGTTGCGAACCATTTGGCAGGATCCCTGAATGCCTGAGCAGATGTCTGATGACCACAAGTGGAGTCTGCATCTAGAGGTGTGGCAAGTTGTATTTCTTCATTGGGGTACGCCTTGGCATGATTTGTTCCTGACCGTTGGGACTGCTCAATGTCAAAACTCCGGTGCGCTAGAGTTTCCTCCAAGAAAGTCGTTAGGAGATGTATTCTTTCTAAGGTAGAATTCAAGACCTCCATACGCATTTCTGCCACAACCTCTCCTTCCTCAGGTTCTGAGGAACATCTGGATAGACCATGCCAGTGCCATCTTAAACACCCCGGAGTGAGTCAGAAGTGTACGGTAACCAGAGATCCTGAGCTTGAGCATTTGTCCTTCGACCTGGCTGCCACTTAGGGAGGACCTCCTCTCACAACAGTGGAGGGTCAAGCAAGCACCTGAAAATCTTCATCATACCCCTCCATGCGTGGAGATTGAACAGCAGCAGCTAAATGTGTAAAGTCTGGCATCCCAGCGTCCTTCGACAAACTCCCTCTATGCTGGGAGAAATATGTTGCTTGATGTGGTGCTCGTTCTACTGACCCTCTGCAGGGCAAACTTTCAGGTGTTTGTAATGTCGTTGGCCAATCAAGGTCTTGCTGTGGGCATTGGCACTGTTAAGGGTCATCGGTTTGCCCTTCTAGCCATTTTGTGTTTGCCTGATTAGATCACCTGTTGTGATACTTTTCATCAAAGGTCTGACACGCATGTTTCCCCCACAGCTATTCGTCATGCCACAATGGGACTTGAGCTTAGTGTTGACATTTACTATGTGTACATCTTTTGAGCCGATGCCGAGCTGCTCACTGCAACTACTGCTGCTCAAAACAGTTTTCCTCATTGCCCTCACCTTTTTCAAGTTGGTCAATTTATCACTCTGCCAATGTTTTCTTATGCCCCGCCTCACCCTTCAAAGGAGTAGGAGAGGCTGCATCGATTCGACCCTAAAGGGCTTTGAACTTCTACACTGACTGCACAAAATACCATTGTCTGGATGATCAGCTCTTTATAATTTTCTCTGTAGCAAAGAAAGTGCAAAATGACACTGTCAAGGTGCATTGTCCTTTGCATCAACATTTCCTATGTGCTGGCCGTGAAGCAACCCTTGATGGACAGCTGGCTCATTTCACCAGGGTCAAAGCTGCTATGACAGCATTGCTGAGTGGGGGTGTCAGTGTGCTAGACATCTGCCACAGCTCACAAAGCACTACTCTCTTGACAGTTCTGGCAGGAGGGCCTCTATGTATGCTCAGTCCTGGAAGACTTTCTGATCTGTGTCCACTCTTCCAACGCTCAACTGTACTGGAGGTACTACTGTGGTATCTGTTCTAAAAGTGAGGAATCTGCAGTTGAAAGTATCCATCACAAGTGCAACTTGCTTACCTTCAGTAATGTTCTTTCTAATGGACATTAGCTTACTGCCCTCTCTCCTACCCTTTTTGTGGAGTCGACTCCTGTGCATCATACGGCCCCAAGTTAGGAATCTGCACACTACCTACAATTTGTTCGAAGAGCTGTGTGCCTACAGGCGCAAAAGGAAAATGATCGAGAAACTGACATCACTGTACAGGTGTGACACTTATATGCAGCTCCACTCAGTCACTTCTGGGGCAGTACAGATTCACCCCATAGCAACACTATGCCACCTGCCACACTGACCCTGTCGGCTCAAGGGAGTTTTGCAGCGTGAATCCTTTTCTGGATTCACATGCTGTGCATCATTCTGCCATCTAGTAGTTGGGTCCGGAATTGTCTTTTTTTTCTTTTTTTTTCTTTCTTGTTTTGGTCGCTGTCGACCACCATTTGGTGCCAGGTACGTCCCCTGTGTGACGTCTGACGGTATCCTGGAGGTTGACGTGCGTGGTGGCCAACTTCAGATTCTTTTTTCCGCTGTTGGGTCTGGAGCAAGACGGGAAGCTCCGAAGAAAGTTTTCGTTTTTTCCGAAAAAACTTCAAAAGAAGATTATCATCGCAGGATCATCGAAGTATAATCGATCAACCGACGTCGTAGCCGAAGGCAAGAGCAGAGCGTCCGTTTGAACACCAGAGGACCACTCCGGTCCACAAATGGCGAGGTAGGGGTGATGGAGAATACCCTTCTCAAATTCTGCCCCAAGTGCCACCAGAAATGCGCACAACGAGACCCACACAACGTGTGCAACCTCTGCCTGCCCAAAGATCATCAGGACGAAGACTGAGAGGCCTGCGCAGCGTTCCTGCCGAAGACGCTCAGGACACGCCAACACCAAAGAAAGGCCCACTACGCCACAATGTCGCAGTCAGATCAGAAAAGCTTTATTCGATTGTTTGAACAAAAGTCATAAAAGCACAAAGAAAAACATTAGTTATACAATAAAAAATTCCATGGAATATTAAACTAGGAAAGCTTTCAATGAAAGTTAATCAAATTGTGGACAATTGATTTCTGACAAAAAGGACTTTTTTCAGATAGTTAGAAACACTAAAAATAGTATATACATTATCTAAATACTGTAGAGCTAAGAAGGCAGGTCGACATTGACGTAAACCATAATGTTTAAGAATTGGTTTTAAAAACAAAGTCCATAGTGCAGAATAATATTTACAAAAAGGACAACATGAATAGTAGTCTGTAGTGAAACATTATCACAAGGACAAGGCAAGAGACATTGAGACCAATAATGCGTCGTAGGAAAAGTCACAAGGCGATGAAAGGTTCCCATCCTAAAGCGTGTCAATAAAAACCTTTCATAAGCACTAGATACAACGATTAAGTACGGTTGAATATTAAGAGAACTTAAAACCATCTGGTTATGCAAGACTGTAGGTTTCAGTATCTCTGTGGACAATCTCACAGAATCTAACAAGGACAAACCCTTGTGTCTTAGTTCCTTCCTTGATATAGTACTAAGGGAGCTGGGGTTAATAAAATATTCTGGGTGACCAAGATCATTAAAAAAGTTAAAAACCTATTTAAGCCACGGTATCCTCAATGCTCCTTCTAATTTCACAATATGTAATAAGAATTCACAGTTCAATTTGGCTTCATCTTTAAGCCACAGTTTATGACACAACAATACAGGTTCAAGCTTAATTGAGTCAGAAATATATGACAGACCCAATTCGGCATGACAAACGTACGTAGAGGAACCGGCTGGTACTGATAAAATATATTTTAAAAATGAATTTTCCACCCTTTGAATAGGTGCTAATTCAGCAAAGCCCCAAACTCCACTCCCATAAGTTGCCACAGACACACACTTGGCTTTATAGATTTTTAAAAGCTCAACAGGTGGTCTTTTGCCTAGTTTCCTTGCAAAGGCAGTTAGTGCAGAAGTTGTACGTACAAATGCCAATTTTCTAGCAGAAACTGCATGTGACCACGTGTCATTATTGGCGAAAAGAATACCTAGGTATGGAAATTTAGTTGTAACCCCGATTTTCTGACCCTCTAAAAACATGTCCTTTCGTTTCACGATACCCTTGCCACAATACATTGTAAACGTCTTCGAAATATTGACTCTTAAGCCTAAATTATTCATAAAATGAAAAAGCTATTCAGCACACGCTGAAGGCCAACTTGAGTACGGGACATCAGGACCGCGTCGTCCGCGTATAACAGTGCTGGAATTGGGCGACCGGCTACTGTAGGGAAATCCTGATTATCCTTTAGAAGAGCCTCCCCTAACCCATTTTTATACAGATTAAAAAGGAACGGAGCCAGAGCACACCCCTGTCTGACTCCGCTCCTAATCGGGAAGGCTTCTGAGCGCTCGCCCTTCATACCATATCGCACCGTGGCATTGGCATCACAATGAAAATGTATAATGTTTGGTTCTACACTCATTTTTTCTAAAACTGACCACAATTTAGCGTGGACCACACAGTCGAAAGCGGCTGTGAGGTCCACGAAAGCTAAAAACAAGTTTCCCTACCAGAAGTAAAAGATTCAACCCCTGCTCTGTGGTCCCCAGGCCGGGCCGGAAACAATATTGTAAGTCAGAAAGAATAGAATTCTCCTCGGCCCAGACCTAGAGGCCCTCAAGTAAAACCCTGCCTACCACTTTTGTTATAGCGTCCAACAAAGAAATTGGACGATAGCACCCTGGAACATGCCTATCCCCCTTTTTAAAAATTGGCACAATAATGGAGACTACCCAAGTAGATAAAAAATTAGTGCAACAGCTGGCGTTAAGCACCTGGGCCAAAAGGGGCCCCCACAAAAGAACATTCGATTTAAATATGTCTATCGGGACCCCGTCTGGGCCAGGGGCCTTACCACCTTTACTTGCATGGAGCGCCCGCTCCACCTCCTCAATGGAAAACCTAAGTTCCCTATGCTGCATGGAGCGGTTTTCCCCCCGGGACCCGCAAACACACTTATCCGTCGCGAGGGGATTCCCGCTACCTTTGTAAACCTGAGTCAACGAAGAAACCTTCCCTGAGGTAGCTGGGTTTCTCTAGCGATGAGGAAGAACATGGAGCTCCAGCGGAGTCGACACACGAAGGATCGGACGTCGAAATTCCAGAAGGGGACTCCGATAAGGTCCACTCCGAAAAGAAGGCGAGAGAGTCGAAAAAGAAGACTGAGAAGGTAAGACACCATAAAGATCCGTCGGAACCGAAGGGCAACGAACATAAGGCGCCCAAGGCAGCCGCGACGTCGAGCAAAAAGGAGATCGAGGGTCAGCCGCGATTGAAAGAACCCCACGGAACCCATCCACAGGTTGCCGAAGAGGAAAAATCGCCGAAGGTACCGAAGACAAGGGTCGACATCAAACCCGCAAAAAAGGGCACAACACCGCCGAAGACTAACGTCGACGCCGGGAAGAAAGGAAAGTCCCTGGCCTCCGACGCCGAGAGGGCCCTCGAGGTCGAAAGGAAAAGGAGAAGACTCGAGGAGGAGATGGCTACGCTCATACAAAAGAAAAAGGAATTCGACGCCTCACTAAAAGATTTTCGAATCCCTAAGACACCGGCTGCCGAACCGGAAAACGTCGACGCCGAAGAGGCTGAAGACGCCGAGGGGGAGGAAGAGGGTATCTTCGAATCCCCACTAACATCGGAACCTCGAGGCGAAGATCCCGAGGAATACAGAGACGTACCAGAGGAGGAAAACTCTGAAACCTTCGCAGATACATGGAACGACCTCAACACCGAGAGTCCAGAGGAAGAAATCTGCAGCTATCCTTCGAAAGCATCACACCCAGATGACATTGCTTTCTATAAAGACATTGTAAAAAGGGCAGCAAACCAATTTGGTGTTCCCTTAGAGGAAGAAAAGGGGGACACATGTTTCCTACTGGAAACCCTGGCACCTGCAACAAAGGGGACACTATCTACCTATGTTGCCCAGTATCCTGGATCAAGGCAAAGAAGCCTTTAAAGAACCAGCTTCAAACAAAGGGGTAACTCCCAGAGTGGAGAAAAAATATAAGCCTTCTTCAAAGGACCCAAAATACATACAGGGAAGTACTACACCTGACTCCATCATTGTCACCACAGCCAGGAGGAGAGCAAATGCAGTCTACAACACCGGGCCTCCACCAGAGTAAGAAAGTAAGAGGATGGATATGGTGGGGAGAAGGATGGAAAAAGAAGCTGCAATACAGTGGCGCATTGCCAACTCAAATGCCCTGTTAAACAGATATGGCCACCAACAGTGGGATGAAATAGAAGAGTTGCTGAACAAACTCCCAGAGGAGGACAAAAAGGGCAAGATCTATTGTCCAAGAAGGAAAAAATGTGGCTAACACCTGCCTAAAGTCAGCCCTAGATGCAGCAGATACTGCATGCAGGCAAATGTGCACAGGAACCATCCTCAGAAGGCACGCCTGGTTCAGAATTTCTGGCTTTAAACAAGAAGTTCAGACATCAATCATCAACAGACCATTCAACAGAGAAGCTCTGTTTGACAAGGAAGTGGATGAATCCCCTCAGCAAATTAAAAAAGACAATGAAACAGCAAGGGCAATGGGGGCCCTACAGGAAAGAGGTTCTTTTAAAAGAGGAGGCTTCTCTAACTGAAAAACCACAGGTAGAGGCAGCTTTGGTCAAGGACAACAGATGCCACAACAATCTCAGGGACAGAACCCAAACCAACAGATGGGTCAACAGTCTAGCTACCAAGGTTGGCAACAGCAGAAGCAGCCCTTTCGAGGAAGAGGCCAATCCTCTAGAGGAAGAGTAAACCGGTCTAACTGACTTTATCACGGAAAAGGACACACACAAAACACCAGTGGGGGGGAAGAATATCCTTTTTCCACAGACAATGGGAAAGGATCACAACAGACAATTGGATATTAAATTTGGTACGATACGGATATTGCATAGAGCTCACAAAGACACCACCTGCAAATCCACCCAAAACAAGAAAATTAACTAAATCAGAACAAACACTGCTCAACGCAGAAATCAAGCAAAGCAATTGTTTGTTGCTTACTCACATACCAACACACGATCAGCTGTCACAAAAGCAACCATTTCAAGATGGATAGTACAAGCTATCCAATTATGTTATGCCAATGCCAAAAAGGAACTAACAATGCAACCAAGAGCTCACTCCACTAGAAAGAAAGAAGCAACGCTGGCATTTATGGCCAATGTACCCATTGATTCCATTTGCGCAGCAGCAACATCGGCATCACCACACACCTTTACAAAGCATTATTGTGTGGATATACAGATGAATAAGGAAGCTCAAATTGGACAGAGGGTGCTTCAACACCTGTTTGCAAGGTCTTCCTTTCACCACAGCCTCCCAGACACGGGAGAAACCGCTACATAATCTGATGCACAGCATGTGAATCTAGAAAAGGATTCACGCTGCAAAACAAAATGGTTACTTACCAGTAGGAGTAGTTTTGCAGCTTGAAGAATTTTCTGGATTCACATGCGACCCACCCGGCCTCCCCTATAAGGAAAACAAACAGGTGGGGAAGCAAAGGACTACATCACTATTTTCCAAAACCATCTCGGGGATTACAAAACATAAGAAAAACAGAAAAAAAGAATCCGAAGATGGCCACCACGCACGTCGACCTCCAGGATACTGTCTGACGTCAAACAGGGGGACGTACCTGGCACCAAATAATGGTCAACAGCGACCAAAACAAGAAGAAAAAAAAACCAGACCATTCCGGACCTAACCACTAGATGGCGGAATGATGCACTACATGTGAATCCAGAAAATTCTTCAAGCTGCAAAACTACTCCTACTGGTAAGTAACCATTTCGTTCTGCTGAAGACTACTCCTAATCTAGTCTGCCACCTGAGAATAATATAACGGTGAAGAATCTGCAGTTAGAGAGGAGTATCTACCAGGAAGAACATTACTGAATGCAAGTTACTTGTTCAACAGTCTAATGGCATTGGGTGGGGTGTTCAGGACTTTTCTCCCATAAAATGGCCTTGGGGTAACCTGTAACACCCAGGGCATGTCTGTCTGTCATAAATTAGTGTTTTGTAGTGTGAAATCTCTTCTAGAGTCACATGCTGTGCATAATTCCTCTATCTAGTGGTTGGGTCCCGAAGTGTTGGTATACAAAACTTGTCACTACTCTAGGTAGTCTAGATAGGTGGAGCCTGTGCATAGCAGCATATGCCCCTGTATGTGCCGACCATTTTAGATTTTTCATTTGGTTTCCTCTGCTTCCCTCCTTCAATGGGAAGGTGGGACGGCCGCATGTAAATCTAGAAGATCTTCAAGCTGTAAAACCATTATTACAGGTCAGTAAGTGGTTTCTTTTGCAGTGTTGAAATCTCTTCTAGATTTAAACAGTGTGCATAATATTATAGTTGCCTTCTTTAGGGAGGAGTGTTTGAAGGAGTGGATGTCAACAAATGTGTTAGTACTGATAGTCCCATTGCTACCTCCTTGAATGAATCTATCTTCACATCTTGTAAAAATGTGCTTTGAGGACTATGTGGGAGGACTATGTGGTTACCTTACAGATGTTCTGTATTGATGCAGTGACAATGAATGCTAGTGTGGCCCTCCTGGAAAGTGATCTAGTTTAGCTTCTAGGCAGCTGGTAAATAAGTGCTCTTGGGTTGCACTATCCATCTACCAAGAATGTATGACGTTACTAGCCGTACTAATACCATGCTTGCCATTACAACGCAGGTATATTAGTTATGGATTCCTTACCTTAGAATTACCCCCAGGCATCAGACTGGATCCGGAGAATTGTTCTTGAGCAGTACCCCTGCGCGTCGGTAGGTGGCATCGGTCGACTCTGCGTTCGTCGTTCACGTCGTGGTCGCCGGAATGACGTCGCGGTATCTACTTAGACGCCGCCCATGCACGCTGACGTCAGTTCTTTCTTTTTCCGCGCCAGGCAGCGCAGATCTGGAGAGAGCGGTACCCTTCGTCTTTTTTGACTAGAGTTTTTTCGAGTTTTTGTCGACTTCATTTTTCGAGTCGTTCGACTCCTGGTGCAATGGATGTCACATCAACGGACCGGCTTCAAACCTTGTGACTCCTGTCACAAGTTGATGTCGGTCACGGACCCACATCTCGTGTGCCTCTGGTGCCTGGAGCGCGACCACGACCCGAAGTCGTGCTCAGACTGCCGGGCCATGAACCCGAAGTCTTTGCGGGAGCTCCCGAAAGCTTCTCGAGGCCTGGCAGTCAGCTCCGCGCCGGTCGAAAAGGAGGTCGCGGACCGGTTGCGGAGTCACCACCATCACTCCTCTTCGAAGTCTTCGTCTTCTGGTAAATCGAAGGCACAAGAAGAAGGTGAAGAAGCACCGTCGCTCTTCGCCTTTTCGTCGGCTGACGCGGGATACTGAAGTTTGTCGTCCTTCGGCTCCGTCCGCGGAGCCTGTTGTGTCGGCTTCGAGCTTCCCTCCTTTCACGGGAGCCGGGGCGACCCCTGCCCAACTTCATAGCTTTTACAAAGCCCTCCACTCCATCTTTGGGCTGCCCGACTCCGCCGGTGTGCCTTTGGGCCCCGCGGACTCAGCTGGGGGTTTTAGGCCTTCGATGCCGGTGGCTTCGGCGCAGCAGGACCCCCAGGGATCCAGGCCTGGATCCGGATCGGCACTTGTCGACCTTACGACACCTCCGGAGCCGAATCCATTGACACCTCCGCCCCCTCCGACACCGGTTGTGTCTCCAGCCGGCGTCAACCCCGGCCTCCCCCTCGACATGGACACGGAACCGGACCAACGCCGGTACCGGCGCCGACCGGTACTTTTGTACCTCTGTTCTATCATGGCGTTCCTTATCGCCCTGGGTGGCAGCCTGAGGAGGACTGGGAGGGGTCTATTGACCCTCTAGCAGACCAGCTGGAGAGCTGGACTGGAGAGAGGAACTGGGTGAGGCCAGTGGTCTGGAGTTAATAAAGAAATAAAACTTTGTGTTTGCGGCATGTGTGCTGTAGATACACTTGCTTTGCATAAGTCTGCCATCTAGTGTTGGGCTCGGATGATTACAAGTTGTTTTTGTTCCAAGAAGTTTTCTTCGAGTCTCTAGGCTGTGTGACTCCTCCTTTTGGGAATACTGTGCATGGTCATCAACGCCATCTTCAGGTTGTTTTGTCAGCTGACTGGTTCGAATGTAGTATCTCGCGCTCTGGTTCGAGTCTCCTGTGGTCCCCCTTCGGTCCGTTAGATATCGCGACGGTATTGTATAGATCGGTATTTTATACCTATCATATTTACACTTTCGTAGCTGGTTTTTGGTGGGTTACTTGGCCTACGGGCCACGCCCGGCCGGGCAACACTTCTCCATTTCCAACGAGATAGAGAATGAACTGCTAATGGAATGCACTCCGTTGCGTTTCTGTCCGAAGTGCCATGCCAAATACCCTCACGCATACCAACATCCCGCTTGCAACTTATGTCTCTCGCCCGAACATCGAGAAGACACCTGTGAGGCCTGTAAGTCTTTCCGGTTTAAAAAGACTCTTTCGAGATCGAAGGGCTAGACGACAAGAAATGCAGCACAAGCAAATGGACGATGTCCCCGACATCTTCGGTCGACAAGATGAGAAAGAAGAGGCGTCAGCGGCACAGGTGGAATCACTTTCCATACATGACTGAGTCTGTCAGAAGAAGACTCAGCTACTCTTCAGCCAGCACAGAAACAACGTACCTTGAGTACTTCTACCCATGCTCTAAAAACCAAATCCCCAGGTTCCACCGAGAAAACTGCTCACGGGCCGCCACTACACACAAATCATGGCGAGCACCGAAAACATGACTCGGAAACTTCGCCCTCTGGGTCGGCTCCGAAAGTACGACCTACAGCAGGGGCCTCGATATCCCTTCCATCCCAGACCAGAACACCGCACTCTTCGGTCTCTGCACCGAAAAAAAGACTTGCTCTTTTGGAATCGAACCTTCCTCCATCAAAGTCAAAGCTTCCGCCACCGAAAGCTTTGTTTTCGGTCCGAAATTTCCTCCAGAGCCAATCCTCTGGCAATTTCATCAAAAGCTCGATCCGAAACAGAAAACAATTCAGCCTGGAACAAAGAAAATTATTGGACAGCCACCAAAACAACATACTACTAAGAAGCAGTTTAGTTTTTAGGGGGCTTTGGACATTCCTGTTCAACCCCTAAAGAAGAAGAGAAAGTATGCTGCAACTATTCCATTGGACATTCCAATTCCTAATTCACCTGTACCACAATCAACACCTACTCTGCCACTTCACTCACCACAATTATCTGAGTCGGGTAACATGACTCCTCAGTCAACAATGGAGGATGATCAGGACATCCCATATGATGGACAACCAGGGGATCCTTGGGAGGATTATAGTATTGACCCTCATGATGACACTGATCCTGATTTATATCTTAGCCGTCCATCACCACCTGATGATGCATCAGCTAATCAGGATCTCATAGCTAGAGCAGCCACTTCATCAGTTGCCTTTTTATATAAGGACTCAAGAGAGGAAGATTTCCTCTTTGTGACGTCTATTACACAAAGAGGAGCACAATATTTACCACTTCTAAAGGTTATGACACTTCATGCAGATGACATTTTTAAACCTGCCAAAACAAGAATAATTACTCCTCGCATTGATAAATACAAATCACCACCATCTGACCCCATTTTTATTACCGGTCAATTAACCCCTGACTCTTTAGTGGTATCCAATGCTATGAGAAGAGCTAACTCACAAACAGGAGAAGCACCACCACCAGCAAAGGAGCCCAAACTTATGGATGCCTCTGGTAAAAGATTTGCAGCACAAGCAGCTAATCGTTGACGTATAGCCAATAGTCAAGTGTTACTAGCAAGATATGACGGGGCCCACTGGGACGAAATGGAGGGGCTTCTCCAACACCTCCCAGAGGAGCACAGAAAAAGAGGTAAAGAGATTTGTCAATGAAGGCAAACTTATCACCAACAATTCCATTAAGTGTGCATTATTTGCAGCCAATACTGCTGCTAGAAGTATAAATACCAGTGTCCTAATAAGAAGACCTGCATGGCTAAAGGTATCTGGTTTCAAACCGGAGGTACAACAAACCATATTAAATATCCCATTTGATAAGGAACATCTCTTCGGCCCTCAAGAAAATGAAAAAGGACTCTGAGGTAGCAAAATCAATGGGAGCCCTACAAACTAACATCTATAGAGGTTCCTTTCGTAGGCCCAATTACAAACAAGGGGCAAGGACAGCTTCCACAGATACCTCTGGTTCACAATATAAAACTCTGGGACAAACAACAACAAGCATTGGCATAGCCAATAGGTCTCGCTTTTGGGACCTTATAAGTGTTTAGTTATGCTGCACAATATCCTTGGTGCAACAACATCAACTGTTGCATGGCTAAACACTTATAAGGTCCCAAAGGCGAGACCTATTGGCTATGCCAATGCTTGTTCGTTTTGTGCCCGGGCTTAATTATGATCCCTTTCTGATCCTGAATCCAGCTGTCAGACACGTCACGGCCTGGACTTAGGGACGCAGTCCCATGTTGAAAGGTGGTCCACTTTAGGATGGACCACCATCCGGGACAGAGGCTATCCCTCGGCCGTGGACAGGCATATTTATATTATAGCTAAGCATCTCAGAGCAAGAATTGGCGAAGCAGCGAAACATATTGAGTCTTACATAAATTATGAAAAGAGGAGCTGGGCACAGAGAGGTGCTGTGCCAGGGCTGATCAACAATGAAATGATGTTTTGCAAGGAATGTGTTAACATTACTTTTCTTCAAGTAGGTGTTGAGAAAGATTTTTTTATTTTTGTATTTCTTGGTCCTGTTAGCTTCTAATTCTTAATTCCGATGGCATGGTGGGGAGGGGGTAATCTTTGGTTTGTCCCAGTTTGGCCTACCAGGTTAGTGTTGCGCGAATTCTGAAACAGAGGGCGTGCTGTATCACTACTAGAGAAAATTCCCTCTCCATCAGGAAAAAAAACAATGAGCTATTCAATTTTAAATCGGCTCCGTTCTAGAAAAAACGGGGGACACATAGATTTCCAGGTCAGGCATGCAGGACTTAGGTCTCCAGAGAATGAGAGCAGAAGTTCGCGCTTTATAAAACTTTTCAAATAAATAAATTTCCGATCATCCAAGTGCCTGTGCACAAAGGCTGCTGCTTTTACAAGGACTGCACCCAGGAGATCTCTCTAGGTGTGTGTTGGAAGGGATCAAAGCACCAATGAGCCATGGGAGGCCGGGACCCTCTGATGTACTGGGGATAACGGGGTGCTTATATCTGTGGGGGTGGGGGCGGGTGGGCTGCAATCACTTTGGCCAGTGGAGCAGATACTCTATTCAGGCTTCTAAGCTTCTTGTTTGCTGCCAGAGTATGAAATATGGCCTGTCGACTGCGTGGCTACAGAAACTTCTGAAAAAGCCAGGGTATAGGATGTTCTGAGTCCAATATGTGGGCTGAGACCACACCATCTCGCTGCCCTCTCGCTACTGTGTATTTGTGAACCACTCTCTTCCTGACAGTATCCCTTAGAGCACACTCCTGTAAGAGCATCATGTTTTGACTTCACTGTCCGGACGTTGTCAGATTTTAGGTCTTATGACCTCCACACCCTAATGCTGATAGAGCAAGGTGTGTGGGACCGAACTAAGGTAGTCTGCCTTATAGGGAAAGACAGTGATTTGACGACTGGCCACGGACACCTGACTGAGTCTTTACCTCGTCTGCCAGAAAGTAGCCTTATCTGTCTTTGGAGTAATCCTCTTCGGAACATGCAGGTGGGTTGCCTTAACATTCCCCACAGATGACACAGCACATTTCCTAAAGGCAGGCCTAGGCTAGCTGAGCTAGGCGAGGCCCCGGATGAAAGATGGCGCCGCTCCCGGGGAGGCGGGGCTCTGTCGGCGAGAGGCCATGACAGCCAACAGCAGAGTTGAAGAATCCAGCTAGTGTTATGCTGGGCCAGTAGATTACTGGTGTGGCTGGCGTTTTCATGCCAAGACAAACCAGGACAGCCATTGAAATCCGGTAAATTTCCTTTCAAATACAAATGAAAGCAACAAACATAAGATGGAATAATGTCAAAAGAATGTTAATACTGTCTAGAAGTGACTTGATTTCTAAATGGGGTTTGAAGCAAAAAGAGGTAGACGTGTGTGTTAAAAGCAAATTCAGGCGGTTTCATACAAACTGTTATTCCAGTTTCTCAAAGAAAAATGTCAACCCTAACGGAAACCGAGGGGTCGGGTCGCCACTTGAACAATATTTCACCTACCTGGCCAGTATTTTCAGGCAAAGACAGTTAAAACACCGGAAACATAACCAAAATTGGTATTTTTGAACGATTACATGTAAACTTAAAGCATAAAATTAAAAGATAAAGGTACACCAAATGTGCACTTGTCTTAACGACTCCTAAATTACGTTAAAGATAGCAGAGACTTCAGAGGTCACGCCTGACCTTTCCGTAACCCCTAGCTCGTACAAACAAATGGCCGTTATTTTTCTGTGAGAAAGGTGACAACACTACCCAGGGGTGGCTGCTGGGTCCCCGGCCCAGCAGGGGCGGCTTATCTCGCGGACAACAGATGGCACCAGGGGACGCTCCGCTGCTCGCACCGCGTGAAATGAAAACATGTTTATGTGACAATCAGCAAATGTATGTTTTTGCATGAAACGGACTGTTTGCCAGACGCTGCCTTTTGGAGTGCGATAAGCGCGACTCAAAGGACCACGCTTGATAGGAAGGAAGCAACAGAAAGAGAGAGTAAAAGAGAGTCTGGACACATGTATGCATATTTGAGCACTGATGGAACATCGCAGTATTTACAAGTCGAAGGAACCTGTGAAAGCGAAAGAGCGTAAAAAGGATACAGGCACGACGCACAGATAGAAGACACGACATGGATGAGAAGACAAGGTTGAGAATCCAAAATAAATTTTTTTAAAAAAGGTAAAGGCAGAGACCTGGATGAGTGGTGATGGCGAAAAAGAGACGGTGACTATGATAGCGAAAACTAAAGTGTGTGAAAAATGTTAGATTAAAAGCGACAAACGGCGAGAAAGCAAACTGAAATAAATACACAAGAGATTGAGGAGTATAAAAAGTGACAAAACGCAAAAGAAAGAAAAGGAGAACAAAGAAGACAAGAAATTCAAAGCAAAAGAAAGAAAAGGACAAGCATTGGCCGCGCGGCCGTGAAACTGACACGGCCGCGCTGCCGTGAAACTGCACGGCCGCGCGGCCGTGAAAGTAATCGCGGGTTTTGGAAGTGCAAACAGTGGCTTTTGCTGGCGACCAGCTTGCGTTCACGCGAGCGTCCAGATGGCGAGGGAAGCCATATGGCGCCTGCTCGCGCGTGCACGCTCGCGTGAACGCAGGCTAGTCGCCAGCAAAAGCCACTGTTTGCACTTCCAAAACCTGCTTACTAAAAGTCTCGCCAGAGCAGCGCATGCGCGCTGGCTCAGGCGAGACCTAAAAACCTTCTACAGAGGTAACAATTTTAAAGGAAGAGGCAGAGGAAACAACCGTTCCTAAAAAACCAATACTAAACAATGACTCCTTTACCTGTCCCCCACAACACTAGACACCGGTTGGGGTAGTCTTCAACAATTTATCCAAAATTGGAATTCAATTACAACAGACCAATGGGTCTTGCATATTATCCAACATGGTTATTGTCTGGAGCTTATAACAACTCCTCCAAATATTCCACCTTGCAAACACTAACTATCAATCACAACATCAAATCCTTCTGCAACAAGAAATAACTCTGTTGCAAAAAGGAACAATAGAACCAGTTCCACTACAATTTCAAGGGACAGGGGTATATTCACTATACTTGCTTATTCCCCAGAACGAAGGATCACTCGGGCCCATTCTAGGTCTCAGACCACTAAATCATTACATAATATCAGAACATTTCCACGTGGTCACTCTTCAAGAGATCATCCCTTTACTACAAAAAGGAGACTTCATGGCAACCTTAGATCTAAAGGACGCCTATTTCAATATACCAATTCATCCTGCATACAGAAAATACCTCAGATTTCCATTTTATGCAAAACATTATCAGTTGAAAGTTTTGCAGCGTGAATCTTTCTGGATTCACTATGCTGCGCATTATTCCGCGGTCTAGTGGTTGGGTCCGGAATCCTAGTCTCTTTTCTCTTTTTTTTTTTTTTGGTGTAGCCCAGGTGGGCGTCGACGCCCCACCATTTGGTGTCCTCCTGTGACGTCGGCACGCTTCCTCCGGAAGCTCCCACCCTTGGGCGCCATCTTCAGATTCTTTTTTCCGCCGTTGGGTCTGGATCGTCGTGAGGAGCTCCAGAGTTGGAAAAGGAGAGAAGTAAGAAAAAGCAGAAAGAACCGAGGAAAATTGGAGATCTTCATCAGAAGATAAAGAACATACTACCGGGGCGACGAAGTGGGTGAGAAATAGAAGAAACTTCGATGTCCAACGGAGAATGCGCACACAGGGGGCTCCCTGAGCGCTGGAATGGACAAGACACCATTCAAATTCTGTCGTAACTGCCACCACAAGTTCGCACAGAAGGACCAGCATCCAGTTTGCAACCTCTGCTTACCAATCGACCATCAAAGCGCCGACTGCAACGCCTGCTCGGCATTCGCCCCCAAGACCCTCGGGGTGAGGGACAGACAGAGGAGAGCAAACTACAGCATGCAGGGCCAAGGGCCACCCCCCTCGCTGCGGGACCTGGGCCTCTCCAGTGGGGAAGAGGACAACGTCGCCGAGGGACCAGAGGACTGCACGGTCGTAGAGACCGATAACACATCGAGGAAGGAGGTAAGAGAGGCGTCGACCCCAAAAACCCCGACAGACTCTCGAAAGTCTGAGCCAAAGTCCACAAAAGGAGCACCGGCGTCGAAGCACTCGACGACCGCAGCTGCGTCCACGGACAAACAGCCCAGCGGATCCTTCGAAAAGGACTCCCGGTCGGCGAAAGCTCTAGATGCACCCAGGTCGTCGAAGCACGGTTCCCAGAAGCCGCACCCGACGCCGAAAGCGAAAGAGCAAAAGGCAACTTCGACGTCAACGACCTCGAAGAGAACAGCCGAAACTCTCGACGCCGAACAATCGGCAGACATGGAGAGGAAGAAGAAAAGGCTCGAGGTCGAAATGGCCAGTATCCTCCAAAGGAAGAAGGACTTCGACGAACGGATGAGTAGATACTCCATCCCTTCGAAGCCCTCGACGGTCGTCGAAGCGGAGGCACAAGAGGAGTTCGACACCACCGAGCCGCCGAAAACTCCCGAACCATCGGAACAGGACGAAGAGGGCCTGTTCTATTATACGGAGGGTGATGCCGACCAGCAATCGCACTTCGGCTCGACACCCTCTGAGGCTCAAGACCTGGAATGGCAGGATCTCGACGCCGAAAACCCAGAGGAGGCCGTGGAAACGTATCCGTCGAGGCCTTCGCCGCCGGACGACATAGGAATTTACAACATGGTCGTCAGGAACGCGGCAGCCACCTATAGAGTGGAAATGGAGGAGGAAAAGCCAAAAGCCTGTTTTCTCCTGGAAACACTGCTGCCAACACAAACTAGGAGCCAATTCCTTCCTATGCTCCCTAGTGTGCTAGACCAAGGCAGGGAAGCTTTCAAGGAGCCTTCTACCTGCAGATCTGTCACCCCCAGGGCTGAGAAAAAATATAAACACTCTTCCAAAGACCCACCATACATCCAGGGATCTGTACCGGCTGATTCCATCATAACAGCAACAGCCAGGAAGAGGGCCAACGTTCCCACAAACTCCGGACCGCCTCCAGACAAGGAGAGCAGGAGGATAGACCTCACAGGGAGGAAAATCGAAAGGAATGCGGCAATACATTGGCGCATTGCCAACTCCAATGCCCTTATAAATAGGCACGCCTACCAGCACTGGGAAGAAGTTGGGCAGTTGCTCAAACTGATCCCCACCGAACAACAGCAAAGAGCGGCACACCTCGTAGAGGAGGGGAAAAATATGGCCAACACCTGCCTGAAGTCGGCCTTGGACGCAGCCGATACATCAAGCAGGCTGATGATGATCGGGGTAACAGAGAGAAGACATGCCTGGCTCAGGATCTCTGGGTTCAAGCCAGAGGTGCAAAACAACATCCTGAAGTTGTCCTTCGACGGGAAAAAGCTGTTCGGCACGCCCGTGGACGAGACGCTGACGCAGCTCAAAAAAGATAACGAAACTGCAAGGTCCATGGGAGCACTGCAGTTCAGGGGTATGAGAAGGGGCATCCCCTCACGAAGACCAAATGGCAGAGGTGGGAACCAGCCAGGAACATCGCACCAGGCCTTCCAGCAAACATTTCAGGGAAGCAGCCAGGCACAACCGGGTCAGCAGCAACAAGGCTGGCAGAACCAACAAAGGGGCCAGTCCTTTTGAAGCCGACCAAACGGACGAGGCCAAACAAGAAGAGGCGGCCAGCAACCCGCCCCCAAGTGACTTAACAATACAAAACGTGCCCGCGCTCCCAACATCTCTAGTGGCGAGGCACAACAAAAGACACGGACAACATTTACAAATTTACCATCATACAACGCCCGTAGGAGGCAGACTAAAACACTTCTCCCAGGAGTGGGAGAAGATAACAACCGACAAGTGGATACTCCACATCATACAGTTCGGCTACTGCATAGAACTGGTAAGGAAGCCACCAAACAGGAGGCCAGCAAACAAAAGACGCTCAACAGAAGAGCTGTCACTATTGTGGCAGGAAGCACAAGAACTCCTCCACAAACAGGCTATAGAAAGGGTGCCATACAGAGAAAAGGGCACAGGAGTGTACTCCAACTACTTCCTCGTACCAAAGGTAGACTAAACATTAAGGCCCATACTGGACCTACGGTTCCTAAACAAATGCATAAAGACTCAAAAGTTCAAGATGACGTCCTTGCAGGAGGTCATACCTCAAATAAGGCACGGGGATTTTATGGCCACAATAGACCTCAAGGATGCCTACCTACACATCCCCATGAACCAAAAACACAAGCATCTGCTCAGATTTACCATCAGCAAGATGCACTACCAGTTCACGGCCCTAGCCTTCGGCCTAAAATCAGCGCCAAGAGTATTCACCAAATGCCTAGCTGCCGTAGCAGCGCATCTGCGAAGACAGGGAATACACGTATACCCCTACCTAGACGACTGGTTGGTAAAGGCAAACTCATACAACCAGTGCAAACTACATGCTCAGCAGGTCACACAAACGCTGACAAAACTGGGCTTCTCCATACACAAGGAGAAGTCATCGCTGGAACCAGAACAAGTGAAGATCTTCCTGGGTGCGAGAATCAACACCATTCAAGGAAGAGTGTTCCCCAGCGAGAAGAGGACCCTCGCACTACTGAAGGAGACTCGCCACTACCTGAAGGGGCAACGTCTGACAGTGAGGACAGTGAGCAAGCTCATGGGCATGATGGCATCATGCATACACTTAGTCCCCAATATTCGGCTACACATGAGACCATTCCAGGAATGGCTGCAACAGCAGTGGTCACAGGCAACGGGGAGTTGGGAAGATCTAGTGGTTGTAACGCACGCAGTGCAGGAAGAGATAGCATGGTGGAACAGGGACAACATAACAAGGGGAAACCCGTTCACACCACCAACTCCAACAGTGACCATCACAACAGACGCATCCCAAATGGGGTGGGGAGCGCACATGAAGCTGCTCAAAGTGAGGTGTTTATGGACGCAAACAGATGCCGTCAAACACATCAACTACCTAGAACTCAAGACCGTATTCCTTGCCCTGAAAGCATTCCAGAAACAGCTGTACGGCCAAAGGGTGTTAGTACAAACAGACAACACAACAACGATGTTCTACATCAACAAGCAGGGAGGAACACAGTCGCTGGCGCTGTCAGATCTAGCGCAACAAATATGGAAATGGGCTATCCCATTACAAATAGACCTACTGGCAATACATCTGCCGGGGAAGGACAATGTGGAAGCAGACAGACTGAGCAGACAAACTTCAACCTCACACGAGTGGGAGCTCAACGCTCAGGAGACGCAAAAACTATTCAAAAAGTGGGGGACCCCACAACTAGACCTGTTTGCAACACACCAGAATGCAAAATGCCAATACTTCGCATCCAGGCAACCAGGACATCAATCCCAGGGAAATGCCCTATGGATGAGCTGGTCAAAGACATTTGCCTACGCTTTTCCACCGATACCGCTGATACACAAAGTGCTCAGCAAGTGCAGAACAAGCAACATGACACTAATTCTAGTGGCACCACAGTGGGCCAGGCAGTCCTGGTTCTCACAGATCGTGGAAATGGCACAGGAACCGCCACACAAGTTCCCAAAAAGAAGGGACCTGCTCTCGATGCAAAACGGAAGAGTACTCCATCCAGAACCAGAGAGCCTCAGCCTAGCAGCATGGCTCCTGAAGACCTAGAGTTCGCCCACCTCAAGCTTCCGCAAAGCACGCTAGCGGTACTGCGAGAAGCGAGGAGGCCCACCACAAGGAAATGCTATGCAGCAAAATGGAAGAGATTCACTGAGTGGTGCATCAAGGAGAGGCTCCACAATAGAATCACCAGAGAGTCAACTGTGCTAAGATACGTAACACACTTACTAAAGAGTAACCTGAGCTGCACATCACTAAGGGTGCACCTGGCAGCAATAGTAGCCTATACAAGAGGAGAAACGGGGAAAAGCTTCTTTACATCTCAAGTGGGAAAAAGATTCCTAGAGGGAGCCAAAAGAATAGCCCCGACAAAGAGGATGCCGCCGCCGGCATGGAACCTCAACGTGGTTTTAACTCAACTTATGAAAGCACAGTTCGAACCTATTCACAAGGCCTCGCTTCATATGCTCACCATAAAAACAGCATTCCTGGTAGCGATTACCGCGCTCCGAAGGGTGAGCGAGTTGCAGGCCCTTACACTACAAGAACCCTACATTCAAATTCACAATGACAGGGTGGTAATGAGGACTGACCCACAATTCACGCCTAAGGTGGTGTCCAAGTTCCATATAAGCCAAACAATACAAATTCCCAGTTTCTTCCAAAAACCACCCACCAGCGCAGAAAAGGCGCTGCACACGCTAGACGCCAGAAGAGCAGTAATGCACTACATTGAAAGGACTAAAGGTTGTAGGAAGACAAAGCAATTCTTTGTGTCCTTCGCAAGCAGTTTCCTGAGCAGGCCAGTAACAAAAAATACCATTGCACGATGGATCGCACAAACAATTCAATACTGCCACAAACAAGCAGGCCAGGAGCTACAAGGGGCAGCTCAAGCTCACTCAACCAGGAAAAAGGGAGCAACAATCGCCTTCCTGGCAAACACACCTATCCAAGACATTTGCCTGGCGGCAACATGGGCTTCAGTGCACACATTCACTAAGCACTACTGCGTGGATATACAGATGAACAAAGAAGCACAAGTAGGTCAAAAGGTGCTTCAACATATATTCAACAACCAACGCTCATCTTCCACCCAGCCGCCACAAACATAGCAAACCGCTACAAAGTCTATGCACAGCATAGTGAATCCAGAATGATTCACGCTGCAAAACGAATAGTTTCTTACCTGTCGGTGTAGTTTTGCAGCTTGAAGACTTTCTGGATTCACTAGCGAACCCACCCGCCTCCACCAGAAAGATGACAGGAGGAAGATGGGGATAACAAAACTTCAAAAAACCTTCAAAGGTAATAAGATAAACGAGAAAAACACAAGACAAGAAAAAAAGAATCCGAAGATGGCGCCCAAGGGTGGGAGCTTCCGGAGGAAGCACGCCGACGTCACGGGAGGACACCAAATGGTGGGGCGTCGACGCCCACCTGGGCTACACCGGGGAAAAAAAAAAAAAAAGAGACTAGGATTCCGGACCCAACCACTAGACCGCGGAATAATGCACAGCATAGTGAATCCAGAAAGTCTTCAAGCTGCAAAACTACACCGACAGGTAAGAAACTATTCGTTCTTCCCTTGGGGATCGCTACAGCACCAAGAGTATTCACAAAATGTTTAGCACTTGTGGCAGCACATCTGCGCAGAGAAAACATTCATGTCTTCCCTTATCTAGACGACTGGCTAATCAAAGCAAACACATTCACACTTTGCAAACAAAACACTCAAAAGACCCTAGATTTACTACATCAACTAGGGTTCACCGTCAAAAATCTCATCTACAGCCAGCTATTACTAAAGAGTTTCTAGGGGCCATGCCCCACACAAATCCAGTGTTAGCATCCCCAAACACATACCGAACATACTAACATTAATTCAACAATTTGAAACAGAAACTCACATTCCAGCCAAAACATTTCTCAGACATTTGGGCATGATGGCATCTTATATTTACATAGTCCCACATGCCAGACTAAATATGAGACCTCTACAACAATGTCTCTTTCAACAATGGACACTGGGTCAACTTCACGATCTAGTGTTGGTAAACAGCGCACATATCACTCTCTTCAATGGATGAATTCACAAAATCTATCCAAGGGGCGGCCGTTTCAGGACCCAGTTCCCCAAATAATTCTAACAGATGCTTCCCTAACAGGATAGGAAGCACATCTCCACAACCTTACTATTCAGGGACTATGTGATTCCAAACACAAGAATCTCCATATCAATCAGTTAGAGCTGCAAGCTGTTCATCTAGCGATCAAAGCCTTCCCTACTCACCTACAGCACAAAACTGGCCTTATTCGAACAGACAATATGACAACTATGTAGTTAGAAAAACGGGGGCGGGGGGGGGACATTCTCCCCAATTATCTCACTTAGCTCAGAAAATATGGAAGTTAGCAATACACCACAACATTCATCTGTTAGCACACGGGTACTCATAGTACGGCCCGCGGGCCGCCAGCGGCCCGGCAAGCCTTCCTTGGCGGCCCGCGGACCTTGCAGACATCGTACCTGTTTTTTTTTTATTTTTTTTTTTTATATAAAGTGTCAGCAAACGCCGCAGCGCGGACTCTGAGAGACTCTGCTCTATGGGGGCCGGGCGATTCTTTAAAAGACCATTCACTTGTTAATGAGGCTTTGTTGTATTTTACCTCTAATTAGCGCCCCTGCATCTCCACTCTGAGATGCAGGGGCGCTAAGAAGAGGTAAAATACAACAAAGCCTCATTAACAAGTGAATGGTCTTTTAAAGACCTGTGAAGTACTCGGGTGCGGCTGTGTGTGTTCCCGGGAAGCTGTCTCAGCCCCGGCTGACACACACGCGGGGTGAGGTGAGAGAGGGTGAGAGAGACAGAGGGTGAGAGAGACAGAGGGTGAGAGAGACAGAGGGTGAGAGAGACAGAGGGTGACGGAGACAGAGGGTGACGGAGACAGAGGGTGACGGAGACAGAGGGTGACGGAGACAGAGGGTGACGGAGACAGAGGGTGACGGAGACAGAGGGTGACGGAGACAGAGGGTGACGGAGACAGAGGGTGACGGAGACAGAGGGTGACGGAGACAGAGGGTGACGGAGACAGAGGGTGACGGAGACAGAGGGTGACGGAGACAGAGGGTGACGGAGACAGAGGGTGACGGAGACAGAGGGTGACGGAGACAGAGGGTGACGGAGACAGAGGGTGACGGAGACAGAGGGTGACGGAGACGGAGGGTGACGGAGACGGAGGGTGACGGAGACGGAGGGTGACGGAGACGGAGGGTGACGGAGACGGAGGGTGACGGAGACGGAGGGTGACGGAGACGGAGGGTGACGGAGACGGAGGTGACGGAGACGGAGGGTGACGGAGACGGAGGGTGACGGAGACGGAGGGTGACGGAGACGGAGGGTGACGGAGACGGAGGGTGACGGAGACGGAGGGTGACGGAGACGGAGGGTGACGGAGACGGAGGGTGACGGAGACGGAGGGTGACGGAGACGGAGGGTGACGGAGACGGAGGGTGACGGAGACGGAGGGACAGGGAGACGGAGGGACAGGGAGACGGAGGGACAGGGAGGGAGACGGAGGGACAGGGAGGGAGACGGAGGGACAGGGAGGGAGACGGAGGGACAGGGAGGGAGACGGAGGGACAGGGAGGGAGACGGAGGGACAGGGAGGGAGACGGAGGGACAGGGAGGGAGACAGGGAGGGAGACAGGGAGGGAGACAGGGAGGGAGACAGGGAGGGAGACAGGGAGGGAGACAGGGAGGGAGACAGGGAGGGAGACAGGGAGGGAGACAGGGAGGGAGACAGGGAGGGAGACAGGGAGGGAGACAGGGAGGGAGACAGACAGGGAGGGAGACAGGGAGGGAGACAGACAGGGAGGGAGACGGAGGGAGGGAGGGAGAGAGGGAGGGAGAGACAGACAGAGGGAATGAGACAGAGGGAGGGAGAGACAGAGACAAACAGAGTGAATGAGACAGAGGGAGGGAGAGACAGAGGGAGGGAGAGACAGAGGGAGGGAGAGATAGAGGGAGGGAGAGATAGAGACAAACAGAGTGAGTGAGACAGAGGGAGGGAGGGAGAGAGCGAAAGAGAGATCGAGAGAGAGAGAGAGAGAGATGTGTGTATGCCGGGTCTGGTGGCTCAGTGGACGAAGGCGTCCGCTGCAGGGGCCTATGTTCAACCTCATGGTCATAGTTTTTTTTTGTTGCTCTAGCCCCGCCCCCCTCCCCCACTGACCCCGCCCCCACCGGTGCGGCCCTCGGCCACAAACCACACTGTAAATTTGGCCCCCGAGAGAAAGTTTGTGAGTACCCATGTGTTAGCAGAACATGTCCCAGGGGCAAGCAATCAGATTGCGGACTTTCTGAGCAGATCACAACAACAACTCCACGAATGGGAGATTCACCCCAATGTTATTCAACCATGCTTTCACAAGTGGGGATTCCCAGAGATGGACCTGTTTGCAACAAAAGAAAACTCGAAATGGCCACACTTCGCAAGCAGATATCATAACCATCAATCCCAAGGCAATGTTCTATGGATGAACTGGTCAGGGATATTTGCATATGCTTTTCCACCTCTCCCACTACTTCCGTTAGTGGTCAGGAAAATCAGACAAACATCTCTCAGCATGATACTAATAGCTCCCACATGGGCTCGACAACCATGGTTCTCAACTCTCATAGAACTATCTCTAGTCCCACACGAGAAGCTTCACCTGAACTCGGACCTTCTCACGCAAAACCATGGAACATTAAGACATCCCAATCCCAAAAAAGTTAATCTTGCAATTTGACGCCTGAAGTCTTAGAGTTTGGGTACTTAAATTTGTCTCAAGTCTGTATGAACATTCTTAGAGGCTCGTTAACCAACAACAAGGCAATGTTATGCAGCAAAATGGATATGCTTTATGTTCTGTCATAAACAAAACGTTAACCCTCTTCAAGCAAAAGTACATACACTTATCTTATATCTATTGCATTTACAAACTGCAGGATTAGCATATACTTCTATAAGATTACATCTTGCAGTATTGCAGCATTTCTCCAAAATAGACAACACATCTGTGTTTAAAATTCCTGTTATGAAAGCGTTTATGGAGGGACTTAAAATTATAATTCCTCCTAGACTTCCACCTGCCCCGGCATCGAACTTAAACATTGTCCTAACAAGATTAATGGGTCCTCCTTTTGAACCATTACATTCTTGTCAATTGCAAGATCTTTCATGGAAACTTGCCTTTTTAATTGCTATTGCTTCTCTTAGAAGAGTCAGTGAAATTCAAGCGTTAACCTTTAGAAGAGCCTTTCTTTCAACTACACAGGGACAGAGTAGTGCTTGGAACTAACCCTAAATTCCTACCACAAGTAGTTTCCATATTAATCAATTCATTTATTTACTTGTGTTTTTCCCGCAACCAGATACAGTTGCAGAAAGGGCATTACACGCTTTAGATGTAAAAGGGCATTAATGTATTACATTGACAGGACTAAATCATTTAGAAAAACTAAACAATTATTTTTGCCTTTGCACCTCCTCATTTAGGAAAAGCAATTACTAAACCAGGCTTTTCAAGATGGATAGTTAAATGCATCCAGACATGCTATGCAAAGGCTAAAAGACTTTTACCTGTTCCACTAAAAGCACACTCCACTAGAAAAAATGGAGCTTCTATGGCTTTTTAGGGAACATACCTATTGCTGGTATTTGTAAAGCACCAACATGGTCTACTCCACACACCTTCGCAAAACATTACTGTGTGGATGTATTTGCACGCCAACAAGCCAATGTTGGTCAGGCAGTACTTAAAACTCTTTCAGACAACTGCAACCCCCACAAGTTAACCACTGCATAGGGTGAGGGACTGCTTTACAGTCTTTGCAAAGCATGTGTATCTTTAGCACACATGCCTCGAACGGATTGTTACTTACCCTGTAAGCATCTGTTCTTGGCATGTAGTGCTGTAGAGTCACATGCACCATCCCTCCTCCCCAAAACATTCTTGTGTAGGTTGCAGTTCATACACTTTATTTCATACTAACGCATGGACATCTCAATGCTTACATACACAGCATTCTTACATTCTCACCTACCCATGGCAAAACAAAATGAAGATGGCTTTGATGACCATGCGCAGTATTCCCAAAAGGAGGAGCCACACAGCCTTGTGAATCAAAGAAAACTTCTTGAGACAAAAACAACTTGTAATCATCCACGCCCTACACTAGATGGCGGACTTATGCAAAGCACATGTATCTACAGCACTACATGCCAAGAACAGATGCTTACAGGGTAAGTAACATAATCCATATCTAGGGATGCTGAACCTTCGCTGATCTGCGGGTATACGCGGATCCAATTATATGTTACTTTACGTTAAAAATATACATAAATTCAATAAAATAAAATCAAAGGTTACAGCAGCATTATAGTTGGGTTCACGTTTTACCCACACAAAACCATAGAAATTCAGCAGTTATAGTGATGCTTATAGTTCTACTTATCTGAAGAACCTATAACTCATGCGGTTAAGTAACTTTAGGCCACGAGTTTTAGTTTCTTAACATAAGTATAACTATAACTGTTGAATTTCTATGGTTTTGTATGGGTAAAACGTGAACCTAACTATAACGTCCTTGTAACCTTTGTTTTTTATGTGTATATATATATATATATCTATATATGTATATGTTGTGCTCCCCTTATGATTTGTTTACTGTGCTGTAGAGATAGTGTATGTCTGGATTTCCGAATTCTTTTTATGATTTGTTATATAAATGGTAAACAAAACATTATGAAGAATGATTAACTCTGTTGAGGATAAGTAGTCCATAGCAACTGAAGTTAAAATACTCCTTTGTAAGCTTCTTAGCCTCCTTCCTTTTTTGTTTTTTAGCTGTGCAGTCAACACAACAAACCATGCCTCCCAGTGCAACAACGGCTGCAAATCCTGGTGGACTCTCTCCTGACATTCTAAAAATTCTTCAAGGAAAAGATGTACCTACAGTGACTTCAATCCTGAGCAGACTAGCACAATATTATCCTCCACTTCAAAGTAAGAATATAAATCACTTTAAAGCATATCCCCTTTTATAAAATAAGTTTTTTTAAAGTTTGTATGTTTGGGGAAATAAGTTGATTTCTGTATACACTATAAACTGGTGTTTTGCTTTTTGCAGTTTTGATTATTTAAATAAACCCTTAGTCATAACATCATTTTCAGTTCTGCAATTGTTGCACAACTCAAATGTAAAAATTCCTAGCTTACATGAAGGAGCTTTACAATTCTATTAAGGACACATTAATGTTGAAATATTATATTCTAAGTTAAGACCCTGATTACAAGTTTAGGTGCTCATTTTTGCACCTGATAAATAACAAAGCCACAGATGCGTTATTTATCAAATGTGATAAATAACATCTATTACGAGTAGCTTGGGAATAACATGAGGATTTCGGGGTTTAATGCACCAAAATCCACATGATACAGTAAATACCATGTGTTTTTCCCCGGTTTCATTTCTGTAGATTTGACCTGCTGAAATTTAATGAAGGTTGAGATATTTATCGCATCCTATAACTAGGGAATGCGTTAAATGCCTTCCAACTCGTAATTCCAACCCGTGCGTAAACAGGGGTTTACGCACAGATCTGAATATAACAACCAACTAGTAAAACAGGGACTAAGGCTTAGATTATGCAAATTCAGAGTTTGCTACCCACCCAAAATGCCACCCCAAGAATAGGCTTAAAATAAAACATTACTGTAATGTGGACTCACCGTACCAATCCACTGACCTCATGATGTCTTTTAGCCCTCTTTCCGCCTTGGATGCTAGAACTTGTCTCACAGAGAGAGCAGCAAAAAAGAATGTAGCAATGCCCACATCCTACATAAACATCTGGCACACAAGGACAAAATGTAAAGTGAAACAAGTGCCCTGGAACACAAAGATCTTGTAACATCTTCATATTTTCTCATAAGTCTCAAAGCACAAGGCTCTCCTGACAATTGTGAACTTAACGCTGAGAAGGTAAATAGGGTGCTATTAATCCATAGCCTGTACTCAAATCCTTTTGAAGGTGTAGGAAAGGGCCCCTTTTTTGCATGGTTACCCCCCACTTTTTGCCGGATATCTGATGTACTTTGACTGAATGTGCACTGGGTCCCTGCCAATCAGGTTCCCAATCCCTGTGTTTTTTTTTTTAACCAGAACTGTACCTTTGTTTCCACAATTGGCACACCTGTGGCTCACCTGTAAGTCCCTTGTAAAAGGTACCATTGGTACCAAGGGCCTTGTGACCAGAGAGGGTCTCAAAAGGCCTGCAGCATGTATTGTGCCACCCTCAGAGACCCCCCACCAATCACATACACACTGCCATTGCAGACTGTGTGTTTTGGTGCAGACAAAACTTCAGAGTCGACATGGCATATATCCCTGTGTTAAACTAGAGAAGAGGGTATGCAGTTCCTTAGGTGGGTCAAAAGAAGTAAAGAGAGATCAACAATGTGTATTGTCACAAAGAGAAATGACAGTCCTTAAATAATCAGCGGGAGGGGAATTCCTCCTTACGGAACTAGGGCCCTCACACACCCAGCCAGCTAGGTGTCATGCTTCATCATTTGGGCCTGCTCCTCATCGGGTCGGCGCTGCAATACCCGACGGGCACCCAAAGAGGGGCTCTTTAGCGGAGATCTTTTGTTCCTTGCCGTTTGGTGCAGTGGAGGTAAGGGACCTAAGAAGTGTCGATGTGGTGTAATGGAAAGTGATTAAAACAGGTTGGGTAGTCCAAAGAATGACTTTTATTCAGGTTGGTTCCCCACCTGGTTAAAAGGAAGTGGCGACTATCTGAATTAATGGTTCAGGATAACTGCGCTCTACTCTTAAGGTGTCGACATGTTTCTTGCCTAATAGTCTGGAGGATCAGTGGCAATTCATCAGGACCTAGTGAAAAACTATCTACACACCGTGGAAAGGTGGGCAACCTACCTACCACGTGTAAACTCTGCGAGTAAGGTACCCACAACAAAGGACGACCTAAAAGAAAACGAATAATAAAAACCACAGCAATGTCAATGGCAGCAATTTCATTGTGACAACGTATCTCTCTAAATAACAATTAATATTAGTGACCCTTAATGTGTGCATGAGTGGCTAATAATGTCACACAATTAGTGGTAAAATGTGATACCAGCAAGCACGTGGTTAAAAACACTCGCAATGTGGAGGTCTCTATTTTGATAAAATCTGGCGGTAGCTACGAGGGCGGCCGGTGAAGGGCAAATGGACTCACCTAAATGCTCTAAGAGTCTCGCCTCAACAGAATCCGGCGGGTTGTGACACACAAAGTATTGTGTCCTGGGGAAACATAATGGCAAGGGTATCGGGTAAAGGTTGCTGAATACACGGAGTCTCTTGCTATCCCGGAAACAATAGCATATTGCAGGTAAGAGATAGGGAAAGCGGCTTGTCTGCTCAGGCGCACGTATTGTACCACAGAGTAGAAAAAGCCCCCCGAAGGCCCGGGCTACTGAAGAACAAAGGCACCCCCACCTCTCGTCAGGCTGCTACCCATGGTTATGGGAGGCACTGGCCTGAAGAACGGGGCTCGGCCGTGTTCTCGTGCTCAAACAGGCTCTGCGGGTGACCAGCTCCATGCTTAAAAATCGCGTGTCTGACAGTCAATAGCTTCGCTGCCCGAGAACTTACCTCCTGCGTCGCTGAAAGTCGGGTTGAGGCTGCTCATAAATCCAGTCACACTCGCCTTGAATCCTAGGATGCCGAATGGGTGACCTACCCCTCGCCGCCGGAACCAGGTGGTAAACTGCTGTCTCGCAGAGGCACAGATATACTCACCGGGTCATGGTTAGGGGAGTGGCAGGTATCCGATTCGTGTCAGCTCTGGCAGGTAGCTGGCGCGTCAGTGCCGGAAGTGGTTGACTCGATGAAAATAGCGGCCATCTTATAGTGTGTAATAAACCGTTCAGGTAGTGAACTATCTATCTAGTACAGTCATTACAGTGGACAAGGATGGGTCCATAAAGGTCCATTAAACAACGGAGGTATATGAACACCATCGAGCACGTTGGTAACTCTGGTACAATGGAGTCCTGAAATGTAAGATCGCGTTATGGTCAAGGGGGTATTTTAACAGTATTGTAGCGCCCCTACTAACACAGGAATGGCCCAGATAAGGTGTGTTGAATCAAGTAGGATGACCCTATGCGTAGTGCTGAGTTCTAGATCAAAAGGGGGATGTAGACTATGTAATATAGTAGCACATGAGTATTATGTCAACCTGGCTATCCAGAGTGTGTAGATTCATGCAGGGTAAAGGTACTGTAGTCTGATCATATGTTTGTTAGGGACCCCCAGGGAATGTCATCATTCAATCCCTGTCGGTCAGTAGAGAGTCGATGTACCCATCTTTGTTCTATCCTAAACAAAGCTCTCTGTGTTGTTTGAGGGTGGGCTTCAAGTACCAGCCAACGGAGCGTGTCTGGGGAGTGGTTGAACTCCTTGAAATGTGTATGCATCTTTGTGGTTACCCGTTGGCAACGAATATTGCTCTTGTGATGCGTGTTTTGACCATTCTCATGGTCATGCCTATGTACTTCATGTTGCAAGGACAAGTGACCATGTAGATGCAGTGGGTGGTGTTGCAGTTAGTGTGTCTTGTCTGTTTCCATATGAAGGTGTCCGAAAGGGTTATCTCCTTCGTGGGTGTAGTCAGACGAGACACTGCGCATGAGCCACAGGGGTAGTGGCCCTTGACTGGAGGGAGATCCCAAAGTGATCTTTGCTCATTAATGCTCTGAGTCTTTGGCCTTGTATGCACAAGAATGTCTTTTAGATTTTGTGTTCGTTTATAAGCGAACCTGGGGGTTGGCATCTGTAGGGTCCCAGTGGCCAGAATCCCTCAGTGTTTTTTAATGATGCCTTCGGTGCGGTTGGAGTCTGGTGTAAAAGAAGTGACGCATGTGAGGGCATCAGTAGGCTCTTTAGGGGTCACTTCCAACAAACACAGGGATTGTTTCTAGCTCTCTTCATAGATTTCAGGACATGACGTTGTGGGTATTCTTTGTCTTAGATTAGTTGCTAGGGATTGAGCCTCAGTCTTGTAGTCCGCTATAGAGCTACAATTTCTCCTAATGCGCAAGAACTGCCCAAAAGGCAAGTTATCTTTAAGGGCTCTCGGGTGGTGGCTACTGTAAAGTAACAGACTGTTTCTGTCAGTGGGCTTTCCCTGTGTGCCATGCCCACCAACCACTGCCCCTCTAGTAGGCCTCACAGCCCTAAGGCAGGGTGCACTATACCACAGGTGAGGGCATAGCTGCATGAGCAATGTGTTCCTACAGTGTCTGTTTCATTCACAGGCATTGTAAGTGCATTGGAGCCATATTGAGTACATGGGCTGGGAGTTTGTCATTACGAACTCCACAGCTCCATGATGGCTTTACTGAATGCTAAGAAGTTTGGTATCATCAAACTCCTCGGCGTAATAAACCCACACTGATGCCAGTGTTTGATTTATTACAAAAAGCACTCCGAGGGCATCTTAGAGATGCCCCCTGAAAAACTACCAACTCCCTCATGTCCAGCTGACTGGTCTGCACCAGCCTGTCACACACACACACACGTTTCTGACCCCAGAGGTGGGAGCCCTTGTGCTCTCGTGGGTCAGGGACAAAGGCTGCTTTGGGTGGAGGTGCTTCACACCTACCCCCAAGCAGGAACAGCATTCATAGCGGTGAGCCTCAAAGGCTTCCTGCCCTTTCATATGCTAGCCAAGGTCGCTCCAGCTAGTGGAAATGCCCGCCCCCTTGACCAAGCCCCACTTTTGGCAGCAAGGTCTGCAGGAAAATTAATAGTTGGGAGAGGTGTGTCCCCTCTCTGCCAGGACCACCCTTAAGGTGCCCTGGACCGAGGTGACCCGCTCCTTACGAAATCCTCCATCTTGAATGGAAGGATTTGGCCCAATCAGGTTGGGGGATGCCTTCTCCCCAAAGGGAGCAGACATTCTAAGGGTGTAGTCACCCTAAAGGCAAGAAGCCCATTGGCTACCATCTGCCAGTACCTGTAACTACCCTAAATTCAGTATTTAGTGCACCCTGAACCTTGATCCTCCGATTCCTGTGACCCAAGAAGAAAAGAACGAAGAAGACGCCATGCAGCTGAGCCTGGAAGACTACTACTGATTTGGCCTCAACCCTGCCGGCCTGTCACCTGCTCAAAGACCTTGCGAAGACAACAACTCCTGTACCGTGGCCAGTGACTTCAAAGAACCCTAGGTATACTACCACTCTTCAGCCAAGACCAAATGCCCACTCTGCACCCGACACCCACAGCCCGAGTTAGTGGCTCACCTGTCCTGTGAAGTCTCCCCGGCGACCCAGACCTCGTCTCCGTCAGTGGCTGACCTCTTCGAGACCTCACGAAGTCGCTTGCAGCCTCTGCATGAAGGGTCCAACCTAACCGCGACCGGCTCCAACCAAGAAAACCTGACACCAAAAGGTACCCCTGCATCCTCAGCCCTCTGGCCTTGGGGAGCCCAACCAACGGTACCTCGACCTCCCCCAGCCCTCCAACTTACCTGCCCAGCCGGTGTTCACCTTAAGCGTGCTCCTGGTCCGAGCCTGCAGGCTCTTTGTGCGACTGAGATTCCCCATTGAAACGCTTTGGGCGCCGACGCTGATTTTGCACCCGGCCTCCCCTGTGCTGCTGGTGGTGTAGCTTTGTTGCTGCCTTGTGGCCAGCCCTGTTCTGATCTTAACTCCTGGGGCCTGTGCCCTTAAACCGCGTGTACTTACCTGCAAACCGTGCCTCTTCGAGGTGCCCCCAGTCTCCATTGATTTACATTGGGCCCAGTGACCTCTGCACCCGGCCGCCCCAGTGCCACTGGTGGTTCAGTACCTACCTGAAACTGAACCTTGCCCAGTGTTGGTCAAAACCCCCAATGACTGGGATTGTAATTCAAGAACTTACCTGCTAATGCACAACACTGCTTTCCTTCAGTAGGATTGGATAGCATTCTATCTGTTGCATACAACTGTCAATCTTTCACATTGCTAAATGCTACTGTTTCTGATTGACAAATACCAGAGTATTTCTAAAGACTGTAAAGCATTTCTTCTACCTTGCAAAAACAATTCTTACTGCAATTTTAATGTTACTACTTTGAAAGCTATTGCTTACCTGCGACTGAGTATTTCTTGGTTATAGAAATGAAATAACTAAATAATAACTTTTTATGCAAAACAATTGGTCTGGAGTCAGTCTTTGTGTGTGCAATCATTTTTTGCCTGAGTGTGTATAATAAATGCCTAACACAGCCCTCTGATAAGCCTAACTGCTCGACCAAACTACCTCAGTCTTTTTGCTTCTTAGGTCGTCACAGATCTAGGTTCTAGGTCTGGGGGAGCTGGCTAAAGGAAGCGTTTTAGTGGAGTAGCAGGTAGGGCCAATGAGCACCTTACCTGGGGTGACTACACCCTCTATTATGCCACCCTAAGACCACGCCAGGGTTGGTAGGTTTTCAGGGGGCACCTCTGAGGTGCCCACTGAGTACATGGTACAATAAATCCCACAGTGGCATCAGTGTAGATTTATTGTAAGGAGTTGTTTGGTACCAAACACTCCTGTGTTAAGTGAAGCCATCATGGTGCTGTGGAACTTGAGTTGTCAAGTTCCCAGCCCATGTACTCTTATGGCTTCCCTGGTACTTATAATATTACGGAATAGACCCTAATACTGTAGAGGTATATATGCATTAATGCAGATATGCCCACACCTGGGCTATAGTGCGCCCTGCCTTAGGGCTGGTAAGGCCTGCTAGAGGGGTGACTTACCTATATCTTCGGCAGTGTTAGCTGGTATAGCACACTGGCAGCGTGCCATGTCAACTTGGTAATTTTTTCACCTCACGGGGCATCCCAGCTGCAGTGGCAGGGTCCTGGTGAGGGGGTTCCAGGGGACCCTTTTCAGCCTCCAGGTCCTAGGTACCCAGGGTACCACTTACTAGGGACTTACAGGGGTGCAGTAGTACCAATTGTGGACATATATTTAGGGAAAGAATACAGGTACTGGAACCCTGGACAGCAGGGACCCAGTACTCTACAGTCAAAGTTGCATCAAAAGCCAGGCAAAAAGTGTGTGTGGTGTACTGCAGCAGATCCCCATTTTCTCACAAACTGTTTTTGAGTTATGAACCTCGACCACGGTAATGTTATTCTATGAGAGGAAAAACATATACAGCAAACAGATACTTGCATTCAGAGTTCGGGGGTGCCCTTTTGAACTTAAGGTGCTAGGGGACCATGGTCCAAAGAACCACCAGCAGTTTCGGGTTACCTTCCCTTGTGTGTTCGGGTGCAGAGGTGCTGGTCAGGATGTTAGCCTCGAGCGCTACTCCGTAGAAGTCAGTCTGGACCTGAAACCACAGCTGCAAGGAGTTACTTGGGGGCAAGTTCAGGTGAACCCAAAGAGGGGCTCAGGATGTGAGGACCCCTAGGCCAAGGGGACACAATCAGGAGTCATTGCCCTGGGCTGTGCTGCTCTGGTGCAGAGGGTCTTGGCTGGCTGGCCACTGGAGTTTGAGGCTCTCACGGTTGTTGGTTTGTTCGTTCTGCAGAAGGAAAAAAAATAAAACTGCAGGGCCACTCTGGTCGTGAATCTCGTCTGTCCTGAAGATCTTCGACATGCAGGACGACTTCCCTTTTTTTTTTTTTTTTAAATATCTTTATTAAGATTTTACAACAACTGTATTTTAACCCACGCCCCCACCCCCCTCCCTCCCGGACAGACAGGTGTGCCATAATAAGAAAAATTAGTGCAGGTTAGCACCAAAAGAAAGAATATACACACTGTGCAAACTGTACATATCTACCATAAAGGGATACATGGAAAAATAACATGAATAATTCGTAACAATATCACACAAAAAAAGGACATACTACTAATCTAGCAAGTAATGCCCTTATATGCTTATGCTACTACTATTATCGTCGATCTCACTCCGAGCAGCCTAAAGATTGACGCCAAGTAATCAGAGGGGACCAGATTTTTAACCCCTTTTTCCGTCGTTTCCTGCCCTTGCGTTTATAAATAGCAATTTCTATATTAGCCAAAGCGAGAAATCTGGCTAGCCATTGTTGAAACGTGGGGGCATCAGTATCACGCCAAGCGGAGGCAATGCAGAGCCTGAAGACTGCCATTGCAATAAAGGTAAGTTCATGGCCTATATTAGAACTTCCAGGGTCTGCGGCCCCCAATAAAATAACCCCATTAGATAATACAATTGTAGTATTCAAAATTGTGGATAGAAATTTCTCTATCTCTCGTTTAACAGCTTTTAGTCCCTCACAGGTAGAAAAAATATGTATACAATCTGCACTATATAGCTTGCACCTGGGGCAGCATGTACTCAATCCGGTCCCCCATTTTGCAATTCTATCAGGAGTGTAGTACAGAAAAAAGCATGTTTTAAAAAATTGTGCCTGGAGCTTGGTCGACATTACAATTGTTTGTGACAATTCATAAGCATAGTTAAACTCATTATTTGAAATTCCTGCTTTCTCTAACCATTTCTGCGATATTTTTTCCATATCATCAGGAAACATAGCGTTAATTACTAAGTAAATGCCCCCAATCCTATTCCTTATGCCAGATAATGTGTCTATTAAATTTACTTTACCAATTCCTCCCTTCCCACCTGTCTTGCGTGTCAAAAAATCTCTAATTTGGAGATATTTAAAAAGTCGCGCCAGTCCAACCCAAATTTATTTTTCAGTTCTTTGTAAGAATAGATCCCTACAGAGGAGAAGAGACAGCCTACCTGTGTAATTCCTGCCTCATGCCATTTAAGCATATAATTATCATTAAAAATGGCTGGGAGATCAGGATTATTTTTAAGGGAGTATAAAACGAGAATCTTCCTATCCCAAGCATTTTCCTGATATGTTTCCATACTTTAAGCCCATTGAGTAATGTTTTAAATTTAACTTTTTTGAAGTGGCTGTCATGTAAATGTCTCCACCAATATCCACTACTCTCCCTACCTAGCACCAATTGGAAGATGGAAGGCGTAGGGGCTACCCCTTCTCCCTCTGCCCAGTTATTCTTCAGCAGTTCTTTGCTGTATAACGGAACAGTTGCCCAATAGTATGCCTGCAGATTCGGGAGACCTAGCCCACCACGTTCTTTTTGGAGAGTAAGGAACTTCTGGGCTCACCGTGGTTGTGAATATGCCCAGATAAAGCTGGAGAATAGCCCATCAATTGACTTAAACCAGGTTGCCGAAAATTCTAAGCAGATTGTTCTAAATAAGTATAGAATTTTGGGGAAGAAGACCATTTTAATCGCGTTTACTCTGCCTATAATAGAAAGATGTAAATTATCTAGACGTTTAAGGTCTTTCTGGATTGCAGCAGTCGTCGGTTTCAGATTGATATTGACCAGATTATCAAGATCAGATGTTATACAGACCCCAAGATAAGTTGCTTGGATGCAGGACGACTTCCAAGGTTGTGGTGTCCGCCCTGGACGAAGAACAAGCCTTGCCTGGTGCAAGTGCCCCGGTACTCAGAGTATTGGTGTAGCATCTCGAAACTCAGCAGAGAGACTGGGCTGACCTTCTATAGCCACGAAGACCTCCTCCTGATGTGATGCTTCCTCGCTGGGCCTGATGGCCAACAATATGGTGAACCAGGCAGATGCGGTCGGTGTCTGCACATGCAAGGGATGGCTCCTCCACCCCAAGTGAGATGCTAGATGGTTGGTGAAGTGCTGGTCAGTCTTCCAAATGTTGGGGAGGATGCACAGCTGCAGGGTGAGGCCGGTCTTCGCGATTGTTTTTTTTTTTTTATAAACTGTTTTTTTATTATATTTTGAACCTTCAGCCAGGGTCTCCACAAGTAAGTCATATAAACAACACATATTACAGTATTGCAACAAATTGTAGACTTCAAGCATATTGAGAATACATTTAGGGATGTCACTCTCCGATGATCCTTCTCACGCAACTTACTAAAAAAGGCCGCCCAAGCAGTTTCCCCCATAGCAGTGGGCTTGTCCATTTTTAGGTCTCGCCTACGCAGCGCGCATGCGCTGCATAGGAGGGCCTTTAGCCGTCGCTCTGCTCATTTTCACGCACTGCACTCGTGCTTGTGATGGCATCCACCTTGCGGGAGCGAGCAGGGGCGCGCCACAATCACGAGTGCAGTGCTTGAAAATGAGCAGACTGCTCTCCCAAGCGCCCGCGCGCTCTATTTGTTTACTTTTGCTACAATTGCGGCACCCGCGCTTTACTTTAATCATGTTAAAGTAAAGCGCGGGTGCCGCGATTGCTGCAAAAGTAAAGAAATAGATGGTTTTTCTATTTTTTTACTTTTGTAGCAATCGCGGCACCCGCGCTTACCTTTAAAGCGCGGGTGCCGCGATTGCTGCCCCCTGCTTGCACATCACTTGTGATCTCGACGGTAGCGCCTGTCCTCCTGTACTTACTGATTGCACACTCATTCTGCCGTACTCTCTGCATTCACACCCACACCTGTGCCCTTATTCTTGCACTCCCATTGGACTGGCTGTAGCATACGCACTGCACCTTTAAGAGCCCACCAGTGGAGTGGCAGCCTAGTCACGTGACTCATCCACTACGCATCTTTGGCTCTCCTGAGTGGGGGGTACGGGTGTGCTGAGGCTCGAGCAGTGAACTTATTTGGGGGTGCCTCAGCGGGCAAACCCTGCAGGAGCTCTGCCGGCACACTGCACACACTGCACGGCTCCCATCGCGTGCTGCAGTGGTCCAGCGCTGGACTATCCATGCACAAGCATCAGTGAAGTTCTCCGGCCTCTCACGGATGCTGCAGGGAGTTCTGTGAACTCTCACGGATGCTGCAGGGAGTTCTGTGACCTCTCACGGATGCTGCAGGGAGTTATGTGACCTCTCAGGATGCTGCAGGGAGTTCTCTGACCTCTCACGGATGCTGCAGTCCTTGGACCCCTCACTGATTTGATTGCCCCTGGTTTAATACCAGGATCAGAAGCACTTATGGCTCCGCGATTGCTGCAAAAGTAAAGAAATAGATGGTTTTTTCTATTTCTTTACTTTTGTAGCAATCGCGGCACCCGCGCTTTACCTTTAACATGGTTAAAGTAAAGCGCGGGTGCCGCGATTGTAGCAAAAGTAAACAAATAGAAGAAAAAAAAGTGGCCCGCCATTTTTTTTTTGTTTACTCTTGTTTACAATGCCATAGGTTGCAAACTCGCAATCGCGACACCTATGGCATTGTAAATGCTTGTTATTCATTCCTCTGGTTCTACTACCATTTCGGGCTCAGTTTCTCCCTTCCACTGGTTTTTCGCCTTAATTTCAGCATTCCGAAGATTGGGTGGCACATCTTTACTTTTTTGTGGAAAAGAGGGATCTTTATTAATTTGGTGACTGCTGTGCCCAGAGTCGAGGACTTTAATCACAGCGCATGAAAATTATTTTGAAAGAAAACATTGCTCATGAAGTTTTGGGATCCCAGCCCCGCTCAGAGCGTTTGTTGGTGTCCGGTGTTCACAGTTTAGCGAATGTAGGAATTTAATTGATCTCCAGTCCTGATGGGGGTAATAATACTGGATGTGTACTACCGCGCTATCCAACCACAGTGCGTCCTTTGTTCTGCTGTGAGGAGCAGTGAAGAATTTCGAGTTCCAAAACGTAATATCCGGTGTTTGTACACTGAAATGGTAGGTGAAAGTGATATTGCTCCAGAGTAAGTTAACGTTCACCAGAGTTTCGACAGCTCTGGGTTTCCTCACACATACTTTCCCAGAACTCATCTCGCCGCATTGTGCTAAGTGCCAGAGGCGTGGGTGCAGCGTTCGTTTGACTGCTACCTCTGCTTGGAACACCTTCACGTTTTCTCGGGAGCTGGCGTGTAACTCTGCAGGGTTAGATAGGTGAAAGCCCGCCATGTGCACGTGACCCGATGGGGACCTGGAATGCCGCATACTTGCAGAGGTTTAGCAAAGACAACTGAACAGCAGGTGTTGGGGATTACATATTAATTTAGTGAGAGCAGGAGACGGCTCTGAAGAGACGCCTGTACGCTGTTAACCCGTTCCCCCTCATGGAAACCGTTATAAAAGTGTTGTTTTAAGAAGCGCACCAACAAAGAGCAAACATTCGAAACTCTATTGTGCTCATTATGTGCAGTAAGTTTTTCACTCCCGCAAATCTTCCAGTTTGTCGTATAGTTAGGTGACATTTGTCGGCATTCTCCTAAACTGAGTGGCACCTATCCGTATTTTACCCGCATGAACAGTATTTTTCAAGCCTAGATAAGTAACAAATATTGTGGAAATCCATCAAAAGTCAGTATTTTCTAATTTGAAACCTAAATTGAAATAACTTAATTCGGAAATCGCTTCAAATGTATTTTAAATCTATCCAAACTATTCGTACATTTTTTTTTTTGACAGCTAACAAGGTATTGCGTTATCCGCAAAAAATACAGATGCAACATCAAGTGTTGCATGGCTAAACACTTATAAGGTCCCAAAGGCGAGACCTATTGGCTATGCCAATGCTTGTTTTAAAGGTTGGCACAGTTTTTCCCTTGATGGGCGCTAACAAGGTTAGCATGGACCAAGGCAGGTCGTACTTTTTCCTGTTTTATTTGGGAAAGATGTGATTCATAATGTTGGGCTGGTCTAGCCCTGTCCCTCTTGTCGGATGGTCAGATAAGGCAACAGCCTCCACCCTCCCTTAATCATGTGCACTATTTCCTCCTCGTTATAAAAACAAAACGGTCAGAAAAAGTAATTTCGTGTGTTGTTCTAACTGGAGCAGTAGCGCGTTACATATGGGAAATTCTGTGCCGGGCGTGCAGAAGCAGCAGGGTGCTGTGCTGGGAGGGCGGGAGCAAGGGTGCTGTTTTCTCTATAACGGGGAAAGGCGTTAGAAAATCTCGTAAAATTACTAATACAATAATGTATGCTTCAAACACAGCTGCCTGCTGGCCTCGTTTTCAGTCACCATGCAGCTCGCTCTGGAAAGCTCGATCTTTTTTTTTTTAATGCAGATTTATATAGCGCGAACTCGACCCGAAGGTATTGGAGCGCTTTACATGAGCACCGGTTACGTTACACATTCAGACACGGGGAGATTAAGTGATTTGCCCAGAATCACAGGATGTGGACGCGACCCCGAGGCTCAAACCCTGGTTTCCTGCACCAAAGTCGGCAATCTAGCCGTCAGACCACCGTCAGTTGAACGTGCATTTAAAATATAAATCAGGAACGGGATCAGTTGTGTTCAGTGACATAACGAGAAATTGTCTCCAGGGACATCTTAAGGATTTTGGGGGCCCTGGGCCAAACGTATTTTGGGGGGGCCCCATTTAGAACAGATTTAAATGTATGATCCAATTTCAGCTATTTTCACGCCCTCTTTGGCCAGTGCACAGGAGTCCACATTCTAAATTTGTTTACATCCAATATTTACGAATAATAGTGACCAGTGTTTTCAATATTGTACCAAAGCAGCAGCTATTTAATATTACTGCAAATAATCTCTGTGACACCCATTTCGCATATATGAGGTCCTGTTTTGATCTAAAGAAACTTGTATGGATGTTGCATAAAACATAAAGAAAACATTTCTTTGCAAAATGCATGTAAAGACTCTCGCACATCACCCACATTAAGAATAAATTCCAGGGAAACAGTTTTTAAAACTATCTGTTTATGATTCAAGGTCATCCGGGCAAGACTCTGTGACTCAGAACTGAGCTGGCTCTTATCAGGGGGCCCCTGGAAGGCTGGGGCTTTGGGCCAGAGCCCACTTTGCACATGCCTTAAAACATCTCTAATTGTCTCCAAACCCCAACTCTGATCTTGCAGGCAATATGGTGACCCCCATGATAGGCTGCTTACGCCAGCGATTAACAGTGATGGCCTTACGACTAGGGGGCGGACCCCAAACAATGAACCCTCCTTTCCCCCCACCAGCATTGCGGGGACTGGGGCGGCATATGCCGTGTACACCCCTGCGTGCGTGTCAGTCAATGAAGCTACGAGGTTACATAGCCCTGGTGGTGGTACAGTTTGTTATACTGTTTCTATAGAAAAGAAAGTCAGCTTACATTCTAGTTTATACCAACGATGTAGGTAACAATCAAAATCTGGTATTTGTAAAGCGCAAACTACTCACCCCTAAGGGTCTCAAGGCGCTGGGGGCCAGTGGGGAGATTAAGGGAGCTGCTGCCCAGAGTCACATGGTGCTGAGCTGAGCTGCCGCCGGCGATCGAAACGTGAGCCCCGCGCTCCAGAGTCAGCCGCCCTGGCCTCTGCGCCACACCTTTACCCCTAAGGTAAGGTAAGGAACAGAAGAAACTGAGGTGCTGCTAACTTATACAGCTCATCGGTACGCCTATTATTAACCAACTATTGACGAGAGCCTGTATTAGCCAGGAATGAACAGATTTTTTTATTTGTAGTTTTATGTACCTGGAACTTGGACAATGGGCAATAGAGCGCTTTACATGAGCACAAATTATATCAAGATTAAGTATTTGTCCAAGATCACAGGATGTTGAGCTGAGGCCGGCACTTAAACCTAGTTCCCAAATGCCAGAATCTGTAGCTGTGGGCATTAGGCCTTGTAAGTTAAACTTTTACTGAATGATAAAATTGGGTTTGTGAATGAATACAGAGTCACAATTTGGAAGGTGTATTGTAGGCTCCCCTTCCAAACAGCGAATCGTTATAAGATTTATTAAAGTTTTGTGTCCATAATCCAGTCAGTTGCAAAACATTGGAAAGTTACTGACTCCCGGGTTGATGTGGCAGCCTATTCAACAAGCATTGGCATAGCCAATAGGTCTCGCTTTTGGGACCTTATAAGTAATTAGTTATGCAGCACAATATCCTTAGTGCAACAACATCAACTGTTGCATGGCTAAACACTTATAAGGTCCCAAAGGCGAGACCTATTGGCTATGCCAATGCTTGTTTTTTTATAGTGCTGGCTCCAATAGCTCTTCCGCAGTAGTACAGATAATAACGCGACTGAAGCACCAAATGTAACCGCATTCGAGACCCCTTAAGCAAATAGCACAACACGAGCATTCAAATGATTATGCTCAACCAAACCGCATTCATGTCAGCATAGACATAGCCATAGTTTGAGGGCAGTGGTGCATGTGCACAAGAATATATACAAGCATGAGTTGCGATGGTCCCTCTCTTCAGTGTCAGACTTTCTCAGCCTTCCTCCAAGGAAGCAGCGGCTTGGACAAGCAGTAAGAGTACAGCAAAGGTGACCTAAATATTTCAGGTAAGCATGTAGACCATCATACACATTGCATATGCACCATTCCATCAAATACTGCCTCTGGGGCTAAGAGGGGCGGGTGCATACACAGCAGGTTTACGCTAAAAGAAGTCTTAGCCGGTATTCAACAGTCACTGCTACTTCAACACCACAGATCTAAGACTAGGCAACCATACTTAAACAGTAGGCTACTACTTTTTAGCAAACCAAACAGATTTTACAAGCCAATACTATGGCTTTTCAGGCCTTTGCTGCCTCACCTTTGAGATGCAATCACAAATTGTGTTCCACGAACTGTTGGAGAATGGCCTAGACCGTAGCTCAGCTGAGTTGATTGCGACAGAAGACTTTGGGCCAGTTAAATTGAACTCATTCAGCTAGAGAGCCCATCTCTGGCATAAATGGGACTCTCTGGGGCAGGGACGCTATGTATTTGGGCCTTGCTGAGCTCTCAAGCAATAATCACCTCACTCAATAAGCAACTATCTTGCATGCCTGCCATGCACCGTCAGTCACTGGGTCTGTATGGCACCAAAATAAAGCACAGCTAATGAGCCCAGCCAGCGCCTTAGGAAGGCTGCTGGTCAAGCAGTCAGACACCTGGTGTGAGTCCACGCTGCAATGAAGTCTTTATAAATGTTTGAGACGCCCTGCTTTCTTTCACACCAGTCCCTAAATATGGCTTGTGGATAAACTACTTCATGGCCAGAAGGAGTCAAGCGAAGAAATGTTTAGACAAAAGACAAGATGCTGGGTAGCAAAAGACCGAATGAGGAGAGAATCTGGGTGAAAGGAGAAGAGGAAAGACCTAGCTGCAGTGGAAAGGCAGAGAGAACCCATGATGGACCAAGGGGGCCTGGGGAAGTCACGTTCGAAGGTGAAGCAATTTGAAGCTTTCCTTAAAAAGGACAGTGCTGAACTGCAGATTAGTATAGGTGCATAAATGTTGATTCACCAAAAGGCCAGGGATAGCAGACGTGACCCTGAATGGCCTTTACCTCAAGTTCATCACATGAAATTAAATTTTATGCACTTGGACCTTGTATCTCTCCAGGAAATTGTCACATGACCTTTGACCCTGATGACAAATTGACAACTCATAAAACGTGAATTTGTAGAACAGTTAATGACAGAATATAGGTCTATTTTTAGATACCATCTGTAGTTTAACTCTGGTGCTACCACCATATGTCAGGGGACCATTAAGTGTTATGCTTTGTTAAAAAAATGAGTTCACAGACGTGAATGTACTTTAACACAAGAACAATGACTGAAAATATTCTTATCACAAATATCCATGATTGCAGTTGTATGGGCCTCATGGAAATTGTAATGATAAACAGGGAGATGCACAGAAAAACTCAAATGTAGTAATGCCTCCCTGCAATCTATATAGATCACGACGGCAACGAACTAGGATAGTGGCTTACAAACGTTTGTCATCGTTAATATTGTTAGATGACTTCCGAAGGTCAATCAATAGTTTGAGGCACAAGGAAGATTTTGCTCAAACATGTCAGGATTCACAATACCAAAACATCACCAAGTTGTTAAACAATGCGCAAGCTTTTCGCTCTGAAAAAAACAGAAAGACAATATAAATACTTTATGTATATGTTAAAAGCCAGTGTATTGTATTATCTTCCTATTGAATACTGAAAACACGTCATTTATGACTTGTGGTTTGAACTAAACTGCAGCTTTTTATTGAGAATTGGCAGTGGAGCTGGTTACATTGTTTCTGGTTGCACACTTGCAACTTTAAAAAAAAAAAAAAAAAGTATTTAAAAGTCCCTGCTGAATGCATTTCAGCAAACTGAGAGCCTATTGTTCTGTTTCCCATAGGCAGTTGGTCCTCATTAGCTCTGGTTTATAGCCCCTGTTCTTGGCTTGGCTCTTGTGACCCGAGGGCCAGTGTCGCAAGGGATAACTGCCCCCCCCCAGCGACACCTACATGACGTCAATGAATGGCGTCAAATGCCTATTAGCCTACTATACTTTGTAGGTTTATTTTTTAGTTCATTTTGATACTTGGAGCAGTAAAGTCCCACAAGTCACATAATGCAACTACGATTGGTTAAAAAATCGAGTACACTGAAATTAGGATATTATGCGCTATGGAAACGGAACTGGATGAACTTATGTTGGACTGGGCCTTGAAGGGTAGAAGGCTCCAGGAGTGTACTCGCAAGGGGACCTTCCGACAGGCCCCTCCTGAGGCTCGGCAGGGCCTGGGAGCCTCAGGGTGGCAGGCTCTGCTGCGGCTCACTGGAGTTGGAAATACTATGGGAATTAAGATGGAGGGCCCAATCAAACCCCACCAATGGAGGACAAGTCTCAGTAAAGCAAGCGGGTCTGCCACAAGCCATTACTGTGGAGAGAGCATTGCTGCACACAGACCTCGCGGTCTCGATTCCACTGCCGTGCATGATGTGTTTTATTGCGCTTCAGCTACAGCTGGTTTCATTTTAAGTAGTCTCAACATCTGAAAAGAGGGAGAATAGTTTACGTTAGGAATGAGGTTTACATTTAACCATGTGAGCGGGGCCTAGCGCCTCTGCTTCCCTCTTCAGTGAGTCATAAAGCTGACTTCACCAAGCACCGGGAATCGTTTTAAAAGCTGCATACATGGACTGAATACAGGACGGGGAATGGTCCAGGAGGGCCGGTCTCCTATGACGTACTGCAGTACAAGTACAAATAAAATCACCTCGAGCCACCATGCAGCATGGAGTGATGTTTGAGTGAGTTGTATAGAACGATGGAACGGCAAGCTCCTCGGGTAGCGGACATTCCCTCTCGTTTCAGCGAAGGCTGGAATCTCGGACAACATTTTTCCTGAAAGACCGTGAGAAATGGTTGAGGCAGTAACATACCCATTCTTGTGACCTGGAGGTACTTAGAAAATATACATTAACACCATTTGTTGCGAGTTTGTGGCTGACTTGTCAATGCCAGTTATGTCATTCTTGGGTCAAAGGTTAGGTTATTCCCCATCAATATGCGAAATCTCATTTTTGAAACTTTAAATACTCTCACTTCTTTATAACCACAAGTATGCCAAATCGATGCCCCAGTGCACCAAAAGCAAACGTAGCGCAAAACACCTGCAATGTAGGGTTTATTTTTAACGAGTCCTCACTGCAGGCTCCGAGTGTGCCGCCTGGAAGGGCTTGCCAACAGAGCCGAGTGTAAGGGGACAGCAGCACTGGGCAACGTTACTTCCAATTTTTTTTTTCTTTGAATAACAATGACTTGTGCTTATCCTCTCAATTTAGTGTACAGCTTAATGACACGAACACGCGTGACAGTTATTGACGCTGCTTTCCAGGCACGAGGGGTCAGACTGACCAGAGGAGGCTTTTATCCCCGCAGATGCAGGGGCAACCATTTAATCGAACCTGGCGAGAAACACCCGGAAGCAGAAAGATGACTGGAGGCAGACAAGGACAAGTAGAGACACAGCTACAAACAGGCATTGATATATAATTTGAGGGCAGACAGACTGACCGAGACCGCAAATGACAAAACAAGCACAAGCGCGCGCGCGCCTCGCGCGGCAGCAGGGGGAGGAGGGGGCCTGCGCGATTCCCTTGCGGGAGCGAGCAGCAAGGCGCGATAATTGATAACATATGGCGCCAGCTGCTCGCTCCCGCAAGGGAATCGCCAAACGTGCACGCGTTGCCATTGAAAGCAATGCAACGCGTGCACTTTTTTGTCCTCAAAACCGACTCGATGGCTAAAGGTCCTTTTCCTAAGCAGCGCATGCGCGCTGCGTAGGCGAGACCTAAAAAGGGATGGGATCCCCTTGTGGAACCAATCCTCTTTGTCAATTTAAATAAAAAAAGTTATTTGTGGCGAAGACAGTGTTCCAGGGGGCCAGTACCAACCTTCAAACAAACTTTTAAGAAAAAGTAAACTTTTTTTATTAAATACAGACTGTTTACTTTTAGGAAAACAGGCTGCAGTTAAAGACAAAAACTTTGCTTTATTTAAACACAATCACAAACATGGTTGTCTGGTCTTCCTAGAATATCACCATCCCTGTAACTGTGGCCAATGCAGTGAGACACAAATTTCAAGCTGCCCAATGAATATTAATTAGGGAAGTTGTTTTGCGACCACCGGTGGTTCAGTATTTTGTGGACCGACCTATTTATAAATAGGTCAGTTCACAAACAGACTGCAGTCACAAAAAGTCAGTGCACAATTTGCCACCACATTTTGTGAATGTAATCTTTGTCCTTCTGGTCCCTTGTTCCTTTATCCCATCTGTTGTGAGTTCTGGTTTTTATAGCACACACTGCTAACTGAATCACCTCTAGGCACTTGCAATAATTCTGTTCCTGTAAAAGTGCCAACCTGAGAGTGGCTCCTCACTGAGCATGGAGCCGTGCTCAGCTCAAGGAGAGGAGAGTTGAATAAGCATGGGTACACAGTCCTTGGCCTCACACTCGAAACTGTCTGCACAGTTGCCTCATTATGTCACCCTCAAAAAGTCTATAAATGGACAATTTAAAGATATTTGTAAGAGTGAACTTTGGACATTGCCCAACAGATGATTACTCAAGTTTGGAGAAGCTTAAAGAACCAGCATTAAAAATGCAATAGGTCTCGCCTTTCATTAAGTTAAAGCCATTTGCTTTGCTTTACACACACCATTAGCAAAGCAAATGGCTTTAACTTAATCAAAGGCGAGACCTATTGCATTTTCAATGCTTGTTAACTCATGGTTCCTGCGTGTTAATGTGCATGGTATCCAGTCTACCGACCTCTATCTCTAAATTATAATATCTTAGCCACGTCCGCCAAATCTTCTCAAATTTTTTGGGAAGGTCTTTGTGACTGTTGAGGAGCAAGCAATTAGGCAGGGTTTGGCTTCAGGTTCTGTGCAGGTCCTCTGTTCTCACGGTGTCATCTCGTCTTTGTCCGTCTTCTGTTCCTAGGTAGTCGAATCAGTCTCTCTGGTCACGGGGGAATCCCTAAATACTCAATTTAGGGGAATACATGGTATTAGCCAATGGGCTACCTACCACTAGGGCGATGTCAACCCCTATGTTACCACTTCCTAAAGGGGAATGGGCATAGCTGCAGGGAACCAGGTTTTTGTTGCGGTTCCCTGGCACCAAAGACCGCGGTGCTGCAGGGAAATCGCGCCATACCTCTTTCTGAACACTTTCCATTTTGGAGTAGTAGAAAATGACCCGCACCTACTCCGAAGGTGTCCTGAGCGTTTTGAAATGTGATAAAAGTTTCACCGGGATGGAGGTCACCCACCACCTGACATCCCCGTACCCTCCATTGTTCCATTGACATGTCAGTATCTGTGTCTCGGAAGGGCGCGAGATCCCACAGCTGCTGTTCCCTATCTACAGAATACTTCTCCCACATCGCCGCTGTGGCCTTGACTAAGTATGGAACTGGATGTTATGGTTTACCCCTACGCATCAGCAATTGTGTTATGGTGTCCGCCACAATCGTGTTCCCGAACAGCCTCTTTTCCCAATTATCTGGCTCGGCCAGCCTCCTTACAGCGTGCTGTAGATGTGCTGCATAATAGTAAAATTGGATATCCGGGACTGCTAACCCTCCTTCCTTCATATCCCTTATAAGCATTGGCAACGCCACCTTGCTGTGCTTGCCGGCCAAATCCAGGAGACCAACAAGCTATCCACTTTATGAAAGAACCTAGGCTCAAGCGGAAAAAGTGAATTTTGAGCAAGGTAGAGGCAGCGCGGTACGAAGACCGTTTTCGCAATGGCCCCCTACCCATCACAGAAAGAGGGAGTCTGTTCCAGAATGTGAACGAGTTCTCAAGCCCCGAACAACCCCCTCTACATTCCTTAGCTTGTGTTCTGTCTCGGTTTGCATACCCCAGACCCCCAGGTTTCGTAACCCCTTCGTTTCCCAATGGAGCCCCACAATCAGCAGTTATTCCAGCTGTTTCCCAATTAGTCCAGTAGGGAATAGTAGTGATTTGCGAACGTCAACTCTAAGGCGGGAACACTGCCAAAAACCCTTAGGAGTTAAATCAATAGCGGGAACGACTCATCATGAGATCGCATGTACACTAACGCATCATCTGTGTATTACGATACAATATGGGTAGTGTAGCTCACTCAAATCCCCTAGGGATCCATCTCCCTACGTAATAGAGCGAGGGGCTCAATTGAAAGCGCAAAAAGAAGAGGCGAAAGAGGGCACCCCTGTCTGGTTTCCCTCCTGACTCTCCATGGTTCGGAAAGCTCACCACCCACCCTGACACATATAGAGGGCTTGGTATACAAGAGATGCACCCAGTCACAGAATTTAGATCTGAACCCCATACCCCACAACACAGCCATTAGATAGCCCCATTCAGAATTATTGAATGCTTTTTCGAGTTTGAGGGAAACCAATACGCGCTATATAAATACAAACCTTCTTTCCTCTTCTATCCTTCCGAATCCAAATAACTGACTAACATATCCACCACTTAAAATTTACTTGCATGTTTCACTATACTAATTCAACACTAATCCTCTACGGGTCCCGGAGTAGCGTGCTACTCGCCGAAAAAGCGCTTTGGCGCCTCGTCAGGGGTAGTAAGTGCTATACAAATGCAATTACTGTACAATACAATACAATACCATCTGCCGCTCCTCGCCCAAGGTGCAATGCAGTACATGGGTCAGTCTGAGCAGATTATGGGTAGCACTGCGTGCCGGCATAAAGCTGCATTGGGCCTCATGAACCAACTCCGGGACCATCCCTTGCAGCCTAGACGCCAGAAGTTTACATAATATCTCAAGATCTGAGTTGAGCATGGTGAGGGGCCTATACAGGTATTTGATGCAACTTTGACTGAAGTGTACTGGGTTCCTGCTAACTGGGTCCCCAGTACCAGTGTTCTTTCCCTAAAAACTGTACAATTTTTCCCTCTATTGGCACAACCTTTAGCACCCTCTGTAAGCCCCTAGTAAATGGTAGCCTGGTACCTAGAGTCTGAGGTACTAAAGAGGGCCCCTAAGGGCTGCAGCACAAATTGTGCCATCCTAAGGGACCCCTAACCAAGCACATGCAAGACTACCATTGCAGGCTGCGTGTCCTGGTGCAGACAAAAGTGAAAACATGACATGTCCCACATCTTTGTGTGCCATGTTCCTAACACTGCATATAATATTCGCAAGTCACTTCCTACAGCAGGCCTGACAGCCCTAAGGCAGGGTGCTGAATATTACTTGTGAGGGCATACCTGCATGAGCAGATTTGTCCCTGTGCTGGTCAGTCCTATTACTGCCAGTACAAGTGACCAGAGAAGCCATTTTAAAACATGTGCTGGACACTGGTGAAAACGAGTTCCCCAGCTACATGATGGCTTCACTATAAATAGGGATGTTTGGTATCAAACCTATTGTATTGGTAAACCCACACAGATGCCAGTATTAGATTTTTCAATACATGCACCCTGAGGGCACCTTAGTGGTGCCCCTTGAAAACCTACCAGCCTCTGGTGTGCTTGCTGACTGGTTTCTGCCAGCCTGCCACCCTAGACACTGTTCTAACCTCCTAGGGTGGGAGCCTTTTCTCTCAGGAGACCCAGAACAAAGGCCTGTCCGGGAAGAGGATGTAACACCCCTTTCCACAGGATGACCTGCTGATTAGGCTTCTTGGGCCGGTGAGCTCTGAATAAGCTGCCGCCTTTGGAATGCGAATCTGGCTCCCCTCATAGCAAAGAAAGCTTCCCCCTTGGCACCTGGACAAGTGGGAAAATTAGTTAGTTTGGTTGGCATGCCACCTCCGGGCTAGTACCACCCCAAAGGTGGCCTACTGTCGGGTGGACACGATTTTTCTGAAGTATCAATCTTTGTAATGGCATACCTAGGAATTCTGGGACAGGGTTATGCCCACTGCCCCCAGGAAGTGGTTATATATGGTGCTTAGTGACCCCAAGGGTCAGCCCATTGGCTACTACCCTACACTCCCCTAACACCCCTAAATTCAGTATTTAGGGGAACCCCTGGCACCAGAGAAGCAGATCCTGACGACCTTAGGGAAAGGACACCAAACCCCATTACTTTCATTGTAGCCATCATGTAGCTGGGTAACTCGTATTGACCAGTGCCCAGCTGTAGGAAGCTGGCTTTTTATGTAGTGTACCGAAATGAGGTACACTATGTAGGAAGCTGGCTTTTTATGTAGTGTACCACAATGAGGTACACTATGTATGAAGCTGGCTTTTTATGCAGTGTACGGAAATGAGGTACACTGTGTAGAAGGCCAAGACGACCCTTATTGGCTTACAAGGCTTAAATTAATAGTGGTAGTGTGGGCGAGCAGTTACGGCTTATCAGAGGGTAGCGTTAAGCATTTGTTGAACACACAGAATCAGTAAATGAGACGCACGCAAGAAGAAACGTGAGACCAATTGAGAAGAATAACATATTTTTGTACAATTTTGGACACCACGATCATCAAAATTGGGTAAGTACTTTAGACTTGAAAGTGCCCCATTTTGTCATGGTCGCCCCCACTTTTTACCACTGGTACTTATGTTTTTCGACTGATGTGCACCGGGTCCCTGCTTACAGGTCCCAGTGCCCTTAACCTAAAATCAAAGTAAAATGGTCTAATTGGAATACAGTTGGCACACACTTTGGCACCCGTGTAAGGCCCTACAGGGCTCGGAAAATCCACTTACCCACTCCCATTGTCGAGCAAGATTTAATCGGAACAATCTATTTTTAGGGACTACTCCCCTTTCTGTCGAGCTGAAAATCCTCTAACTTCAGTCACAGAACAAAAAGTAAATGTAGGAAGACAAACTGACTTTTGACCTCTGTCTCTGAAAGCGGAGTAAATGTGACAAGATTTAAAGGCATCTTTATTGCTCACAAAGTGAAAGAGCAATAAAAATGCCTTTAAATCTTATTACCTTGTCACAGTTGCTGGCTTTCAGAGACAGAGGTCAGAAGTCAGTTTGTCTTCCTACATTTATTTTTCTTTGTGACTGAAGTTGGAGGATTTTGTAAAGTGAACTGTGACAATTGAACTGTGCAGAGCATGTGAAATGAAAGGCTGTAAGATGTCAGGCTTTGTTCTAACACAACACTGAAATAGCTAAGTGAACTGTTCAAACATTTCAAATATATTTCACTTTTATTTCAAATATATTTCACTAGTTATGAAGACACATTTTTGTAATTCTGTGATGAAAAAAATATTTTTATAGGATCAAAACTAATTAGAACTCTTTACTTGGTGATGTGCAAATTTTAAATATTTTTGCTGAAACCCAATTTCCAAACATTGTTTATGCGCTATTATCAGTAAAACTACGTTAGTGGCAAAGTTTTGAGGCCATTTCAATGGAAAATGTTATTTGTAAATGGCAGTGCACTACCACATCATGTTATAGTAATATATATGAAAAGTGAGTTTTTAAACATGAACTGGGAATTATTACTGCTCCTGCCCAGATGACAATGCTATTAGTGAACTAAGAGGCAAGCCAGGGATCATGTGTACCCTATTTCTGATGGATTAATCTGCCTGTGGATTCCTCACCTTTTGAATTACCCCATGCTCCGCATTCCACAGAAACTTTTCTCCTCAGCTCTCCCACATCGACGAGAACGTCTCAATGGTACGGCTCCGCATGTGCCTCCGCATGACGTCATCGAAGCGATAAGAAAACCTCGTCGGCGTGCTAACATCAGTTCCATTTTTGTGTATCACTGATCCCTATGATGACTGTTTATGGTGTCTCTCATCGGACCACGACGTCGGGGAGTGTTTATCATGCAGGCGCATGAACCCCAAGGCAGGCGCATGATCCCCAAGGCACTGAAGGAGAGGGAGGCCAAATTATTCATGGCCAAAGCCAAGAAACAAAAGGGTCGAAGAAGGTCGAGGTCCCGATCCAAGTCTCCGACTCCGCATACTTCAAAGTCATCGAGGAAGCACAAGAAGCGGTGCCATGGGTCTCTGCGTCGTTTGCCAAAAGATGCAACGCCGAAGTCGGTGTCCCCGGTTCCCAGTGTCATCGAAAGGATTTAGTTTCTCTGTCTCCTCCTCCTGAGGTGACTCCGGGCCCCAGCTCCGAGAGCGGTGACTCCACCGGCTCCAAGAGAAACAACACCTCCACTGTTGCCGACTACTCCACCTCTGGCTCCAGGGTCTCGGGCGCCACAACCGGAGCCGAATATGCTGCCTACTCGAGTGGCTCCAGAGCCTGCAGTATTGGATCCAAGGTGCTTCCCGACTCCGGGTACGGATCCATCGCATTTTCTGAATGCGATGTTCGGCTTGTTCGCCAGAGCAGCAAACCCTACTGGTGCGCCTGTTGGCCCCATGGGTCCGCTGGCATACTCCCTGGGAGGTTTGCCATCTCATTTCCCTCAGGCACCCCTAATATCTTTTATGCTGATGGCTCCAGGGAGTTGGCCTCTCCCGAAGCCAAGATTTTCGATGCCGGTACAATCTCTGGAGGGGCGAGTGCCACTGGATGGATCTTCCCTGGCGCAGTCTGGTTTTGAACCGGTGCCGACTCGACATCAATCGGCGTTGACTACTGTCCCAGTAGACCTCCCTTCGACGCCGATCCCGAAGTCACCGGTGCCGCGTCTGGCGCCTCTGATGCCGGTTCCAAGGATGAGGTCTAGAAGAGAGACACAGAAGAGACATGGACATGAAGAAGAGACATGGAAGAGGAGGCGTACCAGGAACATCATGAGGAGGCCTAGGAAGGGGAGATTGTGGACACTAATCATGATTTTGAAAGTCTGCAGGAAGCTAGTGGCTTGGATACTTCTCCTGAATGGGAATTCTCGTCTACAGAAGGTCTCCCAACGCAGGAGGTGACTTCTTATCACTCTATGATCAGGAAGGCAGCGGATCTGCTGGAGTTGCCTTTTCCCACAGCAGAATTGAAATCTAATATTTTGACAGAGGTGCTTCATTCCCCTTCTATCTAGGAGCCTTTACTCCCTTTCAATGAGGATTTGACTGAGCCCATCCTTGATGTGTGGCAGAAGCCGATGACTGCTCCTGCTGTGTCCAGGTCTGTGGCGAGGAGGTATAAGGTGGATCCGGGGGATCCTGCTTTCCTGTCCACTCATCCATCACCGGAAAGTTTGGTTGTCCAGGCTTTGTGCTCCTTGAAGCAGTCTGCAGGGTCATTCCCATCTACACCTGCAGATAGGGAGTCCAAATGCATGGAGCAATCTGCAAAAAAGGAATTCTCTTCAGGCAGTATGGCTCTCAAATCAACAAATGCTACATGCCTTTTGGGTCGCTACATCCATGCACTTATGGACTCGGCAAGGGAAGTGCCTTTCAACGGATCTTGCCTATTTGGGGTCAAAGTGGACTCGGCGCTGCAGCGCTTTAAAGACTGTAGGTAGAGCTACGTCAAGATCTTTGGGCCTCCAGTCTCAGTCCAGGGGCTTTGGATATCGCACGTTTCGTGGTTTTGGAAGGACTTTATCCTTTCGTGCCAGGTAGCAGCTGCAACAGCTGACAAATCCCCTGTACAGATCATACAGGGGAAAGGTCAGAGGTAGTCTGTGAGGTGCAGCACGTCTCCTCCTCCTCTTCTGCCACTCCAGCTAGTGCGGCAGGGAAGCAGCTCTAGCTCCGCCATCCTAGAGCATGCTTGTCCCGTGGGAGGACGGGTGTCCCATTGGAGGTCTGTTACTCCAGATCTCTGGGTGTTGAACATCGTATTGAATGGGTACGCCCTACCCTTCCAGGACTTACCCCCTCCTTACCCTCCCTATCAGGGTTTGTGCTCAGAAGAGCACTTCCTGCTTCTCCAGCAAAAAGGTGTGATCGAGGTGGTTCCGGAGCAGGAAAGGGGTCAGGGATGCTACTCCTGGTACTTCCTGATTCCCAAAAAGGACGGTCCCTTCAGGCCGATCCTAGACCTCAGGGTCTTGAATTTTTATCTCAAACATGAGAAATTTAAGATGTTGACCCTGGCTCAGGTTCTTCTTGCGCTGCAGAAGGAAGACTGGATGGTGTCTATCGATTTGCAGGATGCATATTTTCACATTCCTATCCTGAAGTCGCATCGGAAGGATCTTCGTTTTACTGTGGGGTCTCAAAACTACCAGTTTGCGGTCCTTCCGTTCGGTCTTACCTCCGCACCTCGGGCCTTCACAAAGGTGATGGTAATGGTAGCAGCACATCTCAGAAGATCAGGGGTCCCTGTTTTCCCCTATCTGGACAACTGGCTGCTCAAAGCTAAGTCGCCAGAGATGGTGTTGCATCATTTGCAAGTAACAACACAACTTGGGGTTTTCGATAAATGTACCCAAATCTCACCTGGTGCCTTCTCAGCGCAACCTGTTCATAGGGGCAGTACTGGACACTACTGTGAGCCATGCCTTCCCGCCTCTACAGAGGATTCAAGACATCCAGGCTATGATTTCACTTTTTCAGAATGGAGCAGCTGTTCCAGTCCTGAAGGTCTTGTGCCTGCTCGGTCTGTTCGCTTCCTGCATACTGTTGGTCAACCATGCACTCTGGCATATGAGGGCCCTCCAGTGGTGCCTCCGCAGGCAGTGGTTTTCAACACAGCAGAGATCTTGAAGACGTGGTCAGGATCTCCAGAGACACTACAGCGGAGCTGTTATGGTTGAGTGTTCTAGGCGACCTGTCTCAAGGGAAGCCGTTTCAACCTCCTCCTGTGGCCACAGTGATAACTGATTCCTCCACTGTAGGGTGGGGAGCTCATCTGCGGGATCCGGAGGTCAAAGGCCTTTGGTCTCCAGAATAAAGATTTTCACATCAATCTTCTGGAATTGCGGGCGATACGTTTGGCTCTCAAGGCCTTTTCTCCCCTCCGTTCGCGGTAAGTCGATTCAGGTTCTGACGGACAACACTACCGCGATGTGGTACATCAACAAACTGGGAGGAGTAGGGTTGTATCTTCTTTGCAGAGAAGCTCTGTGACTCTGGTCCTGGGCTCAGGACCATCAGATTTGCGTGATCACAAATCATCTAGCCGGAGAACTGAATGTGCATGCGCGCAGTCTGTCTGCAGTGTTCGGCCAATCATGAGTGGCGTCTCCATCCAGAGGATGTGGGGGTTTTCTCAGTTGAGCCTGTTTGCCACTCATGAGAACGTGCACTGCCCATCGTTCTGCTGTCTCCAGTATCGGACGCAGGGAGCGTTTGGGGATGCGTTTCAGTTAGATTGGGGCTCACAGCTTCTTTACACGTTTCCTCCCATACCCTTGATTCCTCGAGTTCTGAGGAAGATTTTCCAAGACCGGGCCCAAGTCATATTGATTGCCCCGGATTGGCCGCGAAAGGTGTGGTACACAGACCTCCTTAACCTCTGATCGCACCCTCCGCTCCGTCTCCCTCTCAGGGCAGACCTCCTCTCACAGTCGCAGGGGCATATTCTACACCCCCACATCCAGAGCCTGCACCTTCATGCCTGGAGATTGAACGGGGCAACCTGAGCTCTTTCTCTCTCCCACCGGATGTGGTGGATGTTATTTTATCGGCCAGGAGACACTCCACCAAATCGGTCTATTCTGGTAGGTGGGCCAAGTTTGTTAAATGGTGTGGAGAGGGATCGATTAATCCTTTGCTAGCCCATTTGTCTGATATTCTGAGTTTCTCTCTTCCCATAGCACAACAAGGTTGTGCAGTAGCTACTGTTAAGGGCTACTTCTCTGCCTTGTCGACTTTTCTCTGTTTACCAGATCAACCCTCGTTGTTTAAATCTCCCATAGTTATGAGATTCATTAAATGTCTCACAAAAAAGTTTCCTCCCACTCCTTTTAACATGCCTCAGTGGGATTTGAATTTGGTTCTCACTTTCTTGATGGGTTCTCCCTTTGAACCTTTACATAGTTGTCCCTTAAGGTTCCTAGCATTTAAGACGATATTTCTGGTTGCAATCACTTGCTAGGGTGGTGACTGAGTTGCAAGCTCTTAGCTCCAAGCCTCCATTTACATCACTCCATGCAGATAAGATGGTTCTTAGGACCAGAGCTGCTTTCCTGCCTAAGGTGGTCACTCCTTTCCACCTAGAGCAATCCATCACTTTACCCACTTTCTACCCTCATCCTTCTACGGAGGAGAAGAGACTTCATCACTTGGACCCTAAGAGGGCGGTCCGCTTCTACCTGGACAGGACCATGGACTTCAGGTTTGACTACCAACTCTTCATCGGATATGTGGGCAAGGTGAAGGGCAAGGCGAAGGGCAAGGCTGTCCACAAGAAAACACTGTCGAGGTGGATCATCCTCTGTATCAAGGTCCGCTACGCCTGAAGGTATTTCAGCTCATTCTACCAGAGCTAAGTCGTCTTCTTCAACTAAAGATAGAGGTGTCCCTGTGGTAGACATTTGCAAGGCGGCAACTTGGGCCTCCCTCCACACTTTTGCGAAGCACTATTGCTTGGATTCGGAGTTAAGAAGTGACGTCCATTTCGCACGTTCTGTGCTGCAGGATTTTTTGGTATAGGTAGGCAGGCACCTTCCGCCAGGAGCGGGACTGCTTGGGGATTCATTTCAAAAGGTGAGGAATCCATAGGCAGATGTATCCATCAGAAGAACAAGTTACTTGCCTTCGGTATCGCTTTTTCTGATGGATACAGTATCTGCCTATGGATTCCTCACTGACCAACCCGCCTCCTTGTTGCCTGCCTACTTAATCCGAAAAATAATTAATGTATATTTGTGATTTATTGTTCGACTGATGTGATGCTTGACTCTAGGAAATGTCTATGATGAGAAATTTCTGCTTTTGGCTATGTTTGTACACTGTGTATACTTGTTTAGTGTCGGTTCACCCGCTCGCCTCGAAGGCTTGGAAAAAAAATGGAACTGACGTCAGCACGCTGACCAGGTCTTCTTCTGGCTCAGATGACGTCACGCGGAGTCGCGTGCGGAGCAGTTCCATTGTGACGTCTTCGTCGACTTGGGAGAGCTGAGGAGAAAGGTTTCTGTGTAATGATGTGCATGGGGTAATTCAAAAGGTAAAGAATCCACAGGCAGATACTGTATCCACCAGAAAAAGCGTTACCGAAGGTAAGTAACTTGTTCATATGGGCTCGATTCTTGTTATACATGGAGCAAACATTTAGTCTAGTAAAAGTTTTTGGTACAGCAGAAATAGTGAACTTGCATATTTGAAGGTGCTCTCTTATGTGATGATAAAGAAAAAGGCGGCTCCATAAGACAAAATATTTGTCTAGGGTCACACAGTTTGGGACTAGTTCACGGGTCAAGTACATTGCAGTTAGGTCGAGTAGATTATTCAAGTTACTGGTGTAGGAAGCTGGGTTTCTGTTGCAGTAAACCCCCCCCCCCCCCCACCACCCCACCACACACACATACTTTTTGCCAGACTACTGATGCACTTTGACTTGATGTGCCCTGGGTCCCTGCCAATCAGGTTCCCAGGGCCGGTGTTCTTTACCAAAACTGTACCTTGTACCCCCAATTGGCACCTCTCTGGCCACATGTCAGTCCCTTGTAAAAGGTACCATGGGTACCAAGGGCGCTGTGACCAGGGAAGGCCTCTAAGGGCTGCAGCACATATTGTGCCACTCTTAGAGGTCCTGTACCTTAACACACACGCACACTGCCAGTGCAGGCTGCGCGTTTTGGTGCAGAGAAAAGTAAAGAGTCGATATGGCACACATCCCTGTGTGCCATGCCTACAACCCACTGCCTATGGCATAGGTCAGCCACTCTTCTAGCTGGGTGCACTATGCCACTGGTGAGGGTACAGGTGCATGAGCCCTGTACCCCTACAGTGTCTAAATCCATCCTTAAACATTGTAAGTGCAGTAAAGCCATAAAGAGTATATGGTCTGGGAGTTTGTCATTACGAACTCCACAGCACCATAATGGCTTTACTGATTTCTGGTAAGTTTGGTATCAAACTTCTCGGCTTAATAAACCCACTCTGATGCCTGTGTGGGATTTATTATACAATGCACTCAGCGGGCATCTTAGGGATGCCCCCTTAAAAACGACCAGCCTTTGGTGGGTTCCCTGACTGGTACACACCAGCCTGCCACCACGAGACATGTTTCTGGACCCCTGGGGTGGGAGCCTTCGCTCCCTGAGCCCAGAAACAAAGCCTTTCCTGGGCAGAGGTGGTCACACCTCCCCCAGGCCAGGAAGAGCCATCTGTGGCAGGGGAGCTTCAAAGGCCTTGCTGCCTTTGTAATGCGACCCCTAGCCTCTCCTGCTATCAGGAGCAGGCCCCCTTCCTGTCTCCCCACCTTTTCGGAGAGAAGACAGGTGGGAAAAATTAGCCAGCTCAAAAGGTGTGCCCACCTCTGCCAACCCCACCCCTCAGGTGGGGGAGGCGAGGTGAAGCCCACTCTTCAGTGCCTGCCATCTTGCAGATGGCAGGAACTCCCCAATCGGGATTAGGGATTGTGCCCGCTCCCCCACGTGGGGTGAGCACACCAAGGGTGTAGTCACCCTAAGGTCAGTATCCCATTGGCTACTGACCTCAAGACCCCTGATACGCCCCCTAAATACAGTATTTAGGGGGCAGCCCTGAACCAAGAAGACAGATTCCCGCAACGTACGAAGAAGAAGGACGAAAGAAGACGCCCAGCGAGGAGACTGCAGAAAAGAACTGACTTGGCCCCAGCCCGGTTGCAGTTTCCAGAGAACCTGTGTCAAAAGTCGCTTTTGTCCTGCAGCCAGCGACCTCAAGAACCCTGGGAGGACTGACTGTCTTCAACAGAGACTGGGTCTCCTGTGAACAGCAGCTCTGTTCAAAAGAAACTCCCAAGACAGACTCTGAGCCTGCTGAGGACAAAGAAAGCAGACGCCTGGAACTACCACTGCACCTGTCGCCTACGGCCCGAGTTCAAGTTTCCCACCGGTCCCAGCGAGGTCTCCCAGGACTCCCCGACCGCCTGCAGCATCTGCACGGAGACCCCCCACCAACCGCGAGTGGTCCGGTAAGGTGAAGTCCAACCTCAAAAGACACCCCTGCATCCAGCCGCCCTGCTCCCTGGAGAAGAGAACCCGATGTGCACCTACGTCCCCGAGCTCTCCAACTTACCTGCCCAGCTTTTGGTTCCTCCCAGAAGCTTCCTGCAGCCAAAATCCCAAACCCGCAACTCCCATTGAAAACAGGGCACCCGACGCCAAAACAGCATTCTGCACCCAGCCGCCCCTGCGCTGTTGCGGGTGTACTTTGGGTGCTAACTCGGATCCCCCTTTGCCCTGAGCCTAACACCAGGAGCTTTGCTCCCACAACCTTGTGGCTTGCTCGTTAGCTGCCACCACCCTAAGGGACTTGCATACAAATTGCATCCATGCTGCCATTGCAGACTGCGTGACATGGTGCTAACCATGTTTGAAAACACGACCTGACAGTCACTGTGTGTCATGATAGTCACTGCATTTAATATATGTAAGTCACCCCTACAGTAGGCCTTGTGGTCCTAAGGCAAGGTGCATTATATTACATGTGAGGGCATATCTGCATGAGCAGCTATGCCCCTGTGCTGTCTAGTTTAATTTCTAGATAGTACAAGTGAATAGGGAAGCCATCTTAAGTATAGGTACTGCGCACTTGTCGTTCGTTCCCAAGTTACATGAAGGCTTTACTGAAACCTATGGTGTTTGGTATCAAACATATCTTAATAAATCTGTACTATTGCCAGTACTAGATTTATTATGATATGCACCCAGATGGCACCTTAGAAGAGCCCCCTGAAAAACTTACCAGTATCTAGTGTGCTGGTTGACTGATATCGTCCGGTCTGCCACCACAGACCAGTTTCTGACCCTCTGCAAATGAGAGCCCACGCTCTGAGGCTAGAAACAATGCCTGCTCCACATGAAGGTGTTCGCACCTCTTCCAGCAGGATGGCTAGTTATTTAGCATATCACGGCCAGGGGCTTCATTTAGCACCAGGACAGGCAGGGAATTAGCTATGCAAGTAGCCGTGTTGCACCTCCAGACTAGTCGCACCCCGAAGGTGGGCTACCAGATTTGCTCCACAAAAAAAGGGTTCCACCATATTGTCTAGGTCTCGCCTAGGCAGCGTGCATGCGGTGCGCTAGGAGATGACCTTTAGAAATTGGTCAGCTCTTTTCAAGCACTCGTGCTTGTGCTGGCATCCACCTTGCGGGAGCGAGCAGCGGCGTGCGTGCTAATTGAAAACAGATGGCCTGCGCGCCGCTGCTGGCTCTCGTGGATGCCAGCACAAGCACGAGTGCTTGACTAGGCTTGTCATCTCTGCACGGCTGTCCTTGCCCTCACTTCATCGGCCTCCCAATGTCCGTAAATCCGCACCAATAGCGCGCACAAGCTAATATGCATGGCCATCCCCTCACCTCAACGCACTAATCTATCTAATCCGGCAGTTAATCCCCCGCTCTCTCGCCAGTCCTCCTTTCCATCGCTCCTTACACAAATATTTACACCCTTTCTCTCCATTTAGTCACCCTTTTTGCTTTCTTAAATTTTATATTTAGTCACTGTAAAACGCTGCCGCTTCACTCTTCTGCAGCAAAGCAAAGTCTGCACCAGCCGTCACCCTCTGATGCGGCGCCAGTCCCCACACCTCTAAACCTTCGGGACACGCGCGTGCCCTCCCTCGTGGCTCCCTCTCCAGCATGGCTCGCTCTGTACCTCCCCTGGTTGGCCCCTGCATTCATTAATGTTACTGGTGCCGCTCCTCTGAGGCTGAACTGAAACTGTCCATCTAAGAGCCAGGCGGGCAGTCCTCAAGGCGCATGGCTTCGGCGTTTACAAGACCTCCTATCAAGAAGCTGCTTGGGGGAGGGGCTCACACAGCCCAACGGCTCAGGCTGCACATGTCTTCCGTCTCGTTTCCTGTATTCTGCGATAGCGAAGTAGTTTTATTTTTTATTTTATTCAGTTCTCCCTCCTCTCTGATAAATCTTTTTTCTCTGTGATCCTACGCCCTATTGCTTCGCTCGCTCGACATTGTCGTGTCTATTTCTCGCCCCCATCTCTTCCTTTCTCACTCATAGGCCCTCTCTTTCTAACCACGTATTATTTATTCCTCTTTCGGTTTCAATAGCACTTGTTTCTCAGCCGCACTCCTCCTCTGCTGCCCGCATCTCTCTTGCCCTTCACCCTCACCCCCGTCGCCCCCCCTGCCCTTTCACAGCATCTCTTCCCTCACTCGCCATCTCTCCTTTTTATAGTCTTTGAAGCCCAATCTCGCTGTATTCGTTCCTTGTAGCCCATGCTCTCGCATCCCAGCTCTCAGCACACCCTCCTTTATTGTGCCTTCTACTTCCGCCCTATCCCTCTGTATGGTGCTTCTGGCTCTTATACTTCAATGCCCTCCCTTCTTCATTTTATTGCCCCCCCGTCTACCTCTCTCTCTCCTTCTGGTCTCTCTTTAAGGCCCCTCTCCCAGCCAGCCCCCACCCCCCCTCCACCTTTATACATATGGGTTTGCCTTTTATCCTCACCGCCAGTGCTCACCTCCCACCACATTTTCTTTCTCCTCCCCCCTGGCAGTCCCCACTCTCTCCCATTCCACCCAAGGCCCCTCGCTGTCCTCACTCGCTCTCTTGGATCAGTTTCTTCCTATGGTCTTCTCTCTGCTCCTTTCTCTGTCCCATTCTCTTCCTGCCCTCTTGCATCTCATCCTCTGGCCTCTGCTCTCCCTTCCCAGCTCCCCACACTTGTCTTCAACTTAGTGCTCCCCTTTACCAGTCCCCCTCCACTGTCCTCCCATGCTCGCTTCTCTTTCTACCGACCCCCTTCCCATGCCTCCTTCTGTGCTGCACATTTGACTGTATTTTCATTTATGGGATTCGTACCTACATTTCCGTGGGTTTTCGTACATTTTCATGTTTTGTGAATACATTTTATAACTTTTTAGCACATATAACGTCATATACTGTCTGTACAACATTGCTGCGTGCTCCAGACACGTTTGGTGTTTTATATTGGGGATTGCTCAAGGAAAACATAACCATGGCAGGTTTATATATTATAACTTTACAACATGCTGCACAACAGCCACACTACTCTACAACATAGCTTAAATACAGTGGCAAAGCCAATAGCTCTGACTAAACACTTATAAGATCCCAAAGGCGAGACCTATTGGCTATGCCAATGCTTGTTTTGGTACAGTTAGGAACTCTACGACAGCGTTATGCCCACTCCCCACGGGAAATGGTCATATAGGTGGGGTAGTGAACTCAAGGGTAAGTAAGTAGCCCATTGGCTACTACCCCTCACTACCCTTAACACCCCTAAAATTATTATTTAGGTGGTCCACTGACACCGGATACCCTGACAAATTAGTGCTGCAAACCAGTGCATCTTTCTACTGAAGGTGACATTGCCCTTCCTCTTGGGATAGAATATCACTTTCCCTGTTTTTTTTTTTCTGCACTATATCCTTCTAGGAAGGATGAAAGACTTCATCGTTTGGACAGAAAAAGAACACTTAGTTTTTACATGAAGCACACTAAGGATCACCCGGTGGAGGACCACCCCTTTACCGGCTTTGCATGTGCTAAGAAGTGAAAGACATTTCGGAAACGAACCTTGTCTAGGTCGGTGTTCCTGTTCATAAAAACATGCTATGCCCTGGCCAAAAGGAAGGCTACTCGGGGCCTTCCTTTTGGCCAGGGCATTTTACTAGAATCAAGGCCGCCACCGTGGTGTTGCCTAGGAGTGTTCCAGTGTTAGACATCGGCCAGGCTACTGCATTGATGTCCATACACACCTTCACCTGGCATTACAGTTTTGACCGGTCCGCACGGAGGGCCATTTCTCCTGGTCGATCATACAGGACTTTCTGTTGTCAGTCCACTCCTCAGACCCTTCACCTTTTGGGAAGTACTGCTTTGTTGTCTGTGCCTGTGCCCTTACCCTTGGAAAGGCGTCGGACGGCCGGGAGCCGTCTGACGCTACAGTGCTCATGTGAGTCGGACCGCTCCCAGCCATCCGCGCACATGGCACAGGAAATCCCTCTGGTTCGGGCATCAGAGGGATTTCCTTTCAATCAAAACAGCCTCGGGAGCTGGGGAAGAGTTCCTGAGGCTGTTCTGATCCTTTCACTGAAATGACGATCAGCACGCGCGTCGCACTGAAGTCATTTCAGTGAAACCAAAACTGAAATGAGCCAATCGGCTCGTTTCTGTTTCACTGCCTTGGTGCTCAGGGGGCTAACTCAGCCCCCTGAGCACCGAGGCAGACCGGAGAGGTATCATTGGAAAGGGGAGAATCTCCCCCGTCCAATCGTACCCCTCCCTAGTGAGTCCCTGCTTGGGGAACGCTGCAGGAGAGCGATCCCCAAGCAGGGATCCACTGACTAATCAACAGGGAGGGGTGAGCGGCCTCTTGGGCAAGGGCCTTTGCTCCCGCAAAATTTTGGGGCCATATTCAGTCTTTCTGTCCCCCCTGGGGGGGGGGGGGGTGTAGAAAGCACACTAGCCACCAGGTTTTTTTTTAATGTAAATGTAGGGGTTGGGGCTGCCCAAAATGGGCATGTCTATGCCCCCACCCTCCCAAAACAAACTGGACATTCTTTCTGAAAGCCCACTAGACACCAGAGATTTTTTATTATTATAAAAGAGGGGTGGTTTTGTGAGGGAGTCCCCTGCGTTTTTGGTCCCGGGCTCAGCGGCCATCTAGGGAAACCTACCAAACCCAGACATTTCTGAAAACTAGACACCTAGGGGAGTCAAGGGAGGTGTGGCTTGCGTGGATCTCCCAACATTTTCCTACTCAGAATCACCTGCAAACATCAAACGTAGCTAAAAAAAAAAAATCACATGGCAGCACTGGTTGTGCCACCCTGGGGAGGACACAAAACGAGAATCCCAGCCCGCCATTTGCAGTCTGGAAGAGCAGTTTAACTGCCTGCCCGACTTTTCCATTTAAAACAATGGCAAAGCCAGACTTCCCCCCTTGGTATATGTGTAAGTCACCCCTATGGCAGGCCTAGCGAGTACGAAGGCAGGGTGCAACATATCTCATGGGCAGAGCATGTATTTTACATGTTTTTGTAGTAAAATCTCTAAACTGTCGTTTTTCCTATGGAAAAGCTTGGTCTCTAAATTGGTGAGTGCAGAGTTACACGCGGACCATTCAGCTTTGCTAACTCTAGGACGATGTGCCCAGATTGGGTCATCCAAGGTATCTCTTTTCCTTAACTTCGACTTGATTCTCAGGGCGAAATTAATGTCGCAAGTTGCAGCGGGCAACTTAAGCATAGTTGCCACTTTCTCGCCTTTGGTCCCCTGTGCTAATACTGGTTGCATGTGGGGTCCTGTAGCTCAGACCTCTTTCTGCCGTCTGGGGGGACTGCTATTGACTCCCAGGAAAGCATACAGTTGGGGCCTGCTCTGGAAGGAGGTGTCGCCTCTTTCCTGCAGGAAGTCACTCAGGTGTTGTCCCAAAAAGCAAGCTTCAAAGGAGAGGCTGTCTTTAAAAGGCAAATGTGTTATACTTAGGAGAGGGGCTGCTCCATTGTACAGGCAGGACAGGAGAGAAAAAACAGTTGTCAAACCAGTTTTCAAGGTACTCGTAGCTGCCTTGGTAGCCACACCTCTGGGTTTGTTCTAGGAAGCTCCATATCTCTGGCGAGGGTTCCTGTCATTTTGTGAGTGGGCAGAATGGTGCATCCTGGAATGCCCAAGTGCCACACTTTGCAGGAAGTGGTCATCAGGTGAGAGGAAACCTGGTAGCCCATTGGCTACCAACCACATCCTGCTCTGAGGGCATTTTCTGAGCATAAGGAGGGCACCCCAAACTCTGATCTCGACTGGGCTGGAAGAGGACCGAAGGAGGACTGCCATGCTGCACCATAGAACCAGCAAAGAGAGGTTGTACCGGCGAGGACTGGAACTTCTGAACTTGGTGGCTAGCAAAGGGGAGGGACTGTGCTTGCTGTGTCCTGCTCGAGGAAAAGTCACCTCCAGAGCCCAGCCAAGAGACTCCAAGGGTCAGCGAGCTGGCCTCCTGTTCAGAGCACAGGGACACAGCAGCTGAGAAGCCTGCTGGGGCAAATTGTTAGCCCAAAGACTTCAACCCGCTGCCAACCTCCGCCTTGCAGCGCTAGGGACCAGGACCCGACACAAAGTTGCACTCCAGTTCGCTGAAATCTGGAGTCCTGTCGGAGTGCAGCTGGGACCTCCAGAGGACGTGTCATCAATCCAGGAAGGATTGACCTGTGATCGCTATACTGGTCGACTCGTAGTCCTATGGTGACTGGACTTCAACCAGCACCGAGTGGACTTTGATGGACGTTGACCCTGTGACCAGGATCACCTCTCCCACTCCATGAACCGAGGAGTAGTCGCGGCAAGACCCTAGTCGACCGCATATCATCCTTTCAGCACCTTCAGCATCCTTCATCAGGACCGGATCCATAGGAAAGCCCTGCCAAGGATAAAAGTGCTTGGAACTGACTGAAGACTGCTTCACCTGCTGTGGTAACTTCTTTCTGAGGACCTTGCTGGTCGCCCTGACTGGCTTATTTCTGAAGTTGATTGCCTAAAGCGGCTCTAAGTGACTTTTCGGTGACAACCTTGCTAAGTGTGAAATTTGTTGTATTTGTCAGTGCTTGTTCGCTGTTGAGTGAAATAACCCGATTTACTATACCTTGTAAATTCAATATCTCCCGAACCGTCTGGTGAATCTTTTTTTGTGCTATCAAAAATACACTTTATATTTATAAATAGATGCCGGATTTCTTTGGTGTCTTGTCAATTTCTCCTTCAATTGTTTTGGTGATATTTAAATATTTTACACGTGTTCCTTTGTGTAAGTCATGCTGCTCTGAGCTGCAACTAGCCAGGGTTGAGCTGAAGGTTTGACAAAGGAAACCTAAGGGTCCTAAATGGGTTAATAAGTGTATTGCACTATGAGGTTGTACAACCACACCATATAATACACCCTCTTTCCTCACACTGCATATCTGCCCGGTTTCTCCAAAGTCTTAGGAAAATTCCAAAGCTGCTACCCCTGTCATCAGTGTAGGCACCTTTAAAAATATATCGTTAGGGAGACTTTTATGTCCTGTGTGGCTGTCACGGTTTTCTTCTTTTAGAGACTAGTGTGGAATCCATTATATCTTCTATTAAGTCTACTCATGAACAAACGTTTGAGTTCCAGAACCTAAATGGATGTATGTGCTTACAAAAGAATAATAGTGATCATATTTTGGGCCCTTATACCAACTACAGCATCGATAAAGACAGTGTTTCCTTTGCTCTGAACCTCAACAACTGGCTTTGTTAGTTAAATCCAAGAGTATATAATTTTAAGATCATACCCTCATGTATTAATTTTAAGCTAATTCTCTGAACTGTGAGTTTGCAAGCGGAAGTAGAAAGTTCTCTGCATGAAATATATTGCCAGAAACATTGACAGAACAGGTAGCCAATAGAAATTTCTTTGATCATGAACAATGTGTTTCTCTTGCTTACGTACCACATTGGCTATTGTTTTCCGTGCTGTCTGCAGTCGTTAAATGGGCTCCTACTTACACAACATTGCAGAAATCCAGTTTACTGACAGTGGTTTCCCTGGTTGTCACCGCCAAGTGAGAATGATCAAAAATGGTATGAGGATTTGCAGTAGTAAGAGGTAGAACTAATGACACATTGACAACAGATTAGCAAGAAATCACACTAATGATTTGACTTTTGAGAGAGTAGTTGAATTGTTCTAAAGATTTAATTTGGGTGAATGTACGTACAAGTTTATTGGCATTCATTCAGTGGTTAGAATGCAATATGTTTTGCATTGTGAAATACTGTGGCTTCTGAGGCCTTTAAAATATCATTGAATGATGTTTTAGGAAAAATATTTCATAGTAATGGGGAGACAGCTGACCACTGGGGAGACGATACTATTCATTTGAAGCAACAGATTAACCAGGTTTCTTTGGATGAAGATAAGACATTGGGTCTGCGGACTTATAAAAGATTGCACTAGCACTTTAGGAGCATTTCATGTCATTGCCGTCTGTCACTTAATGTCATGAATCTTTAAAGCAAGATTTGGTCAGTTTTTGTTTAAGGTGGTCCTTGGTGCAGGTTTCTGACAATGCATACGCACTAGAGATCTATTGGAACCCCTGCCTCCATGCTTCTTGTCCTTATGGACCTCTAACAATAGCATCTGTTTTTGTCTCCCAATATATCGTTATACCTAGTAGTATGAAATGTTGTTTTTCTGTGTGACTGTACTTCTGTTGTTCAACACTTCAAGTGGGCGCACATTTTGTAGGTACATACAGTATTTACAAAAATAAAACTAATGCTGCTGACACGAAAAACTGATTTGATGTTTGAGGAATTGAACTGCTTAGATGTTTGAGGAATTGAACTGCTTATTTCAAGACTGTAGTTTAGTTAAGGCTATGATAAATAAACCCATCCAGTTATAGATGGAAAAACACCCTTAGCCTCGAGAGCCGGCTGCAGATCAGCATACTATTGAAATGTGCATTTAATTCAAACAGTGCTGCAATGTTGAGTGTGATCTCCATTTTTTCATTTTCAGATGTCGACATTTCACTGTTGGTGAGTGTTCTGTTTGAATCTGGAGCACTGAAGTAAAGTGGTGAATAACAGCATTGAAGTTGTTGAAAGAAACGTCTCGTTTTGCCATCTTGATTCAAAAGAATATCTTTCTCTGTTTTATAATAAAAAGTTTCTGTACACCACTGTAGCCCTGAAAAAAGTTTTCCTGTCTTGCAAGTTTGTCTGTAGATTAAATATTCTCGTAGAACTTTTTTAGTTGACCCTTTTCCCATATGCTACAATAAAAATATGGTGGTACCCAATAAGACTGCTGTTTTGATATTTATATTGTGAATCAAACTTTGAATATACTTTGAAATGAATATATTGTACTCTAGTAATTTCATAATTTACAAATGCAATACATTTCAGTTCTCCAGCATTGGATCTTTCATAGATTCGCATGCTTAAATCATTTCCTCATCATCACGCTAGAACTCTGCTATTTTAACATGGCTATAAACAGTATTAAGATGCCCATTGCCTAAAAAATATTTAGTTGCACTTTCACCTCATTGAAACAGCCTAAATGTAAGCCAATGAATTGAGTGTGCTGAGCACTACACTCTACTTAGAGGCCACCAGAGTTATTTTTACTGCATGTCATTTGTGAGGGAGTCTCCACACAGAGCTCTGCTCTATCACCGTTTGGAAGATTATATTACTTGAAAACTTCATGTGTTTTGCACTCCTGGAAATTTTGTACCAGGCTTATTATCAGCTGCACCTTTATTTTTTTTCCCTCCCTCTGGCCTTGCTTTATTATGGCAGAAAACTGTATCAGATGTGGCCAGACTAAGATCTATGCTGAGAATTTTCACAAATGTCTGTACTGCGTTTACCCTGCTCACTATCACAACTACAGGACCTTCCCTTCAAAAACTTTGTGTGAGACAAAGCTAGACAGGTGTTCCGCCTGCAGTGGGGATGCCCCATATTCTTTGGATGGTTACTTGCTTGGTGCATTGCATCGCTAAGCACTTACACAAAGACGCAAAAAGGAAGAATAGCATTGGCAGAGTTAGGAGTTCTCTAAAGAAGTGCTTCTTAAAGTGTCTTCTGAGACGGAAATAGCCTTTTTTTCCTGCTATGGTTAAAAACAATAATAAAAGTAATCTGAACACACTGGTCGAGTTGGTGTAAAAATGTATTTCCTCAGAAGATCAATGCTTTTCTTGCCTTGCAAACCGTTAGCAGCCCCACCATTAAAGAGACAAAGTACTACCGGAGCGTCTTTGGGCTATCCTTGTTAAAGTCTACCTCTTCACTTAAGCACCTTATCAGCACAACCAATGACTGTTCAGACTGGTGCAACTGACGGTACCATAGTCCGTCCCAGATCCGCAGCGAAGCAAGAGCCTCACTACTCAACAACCCATGGTTAGCTAACAGCATCAATGGACCAATGGTTGTGTTGTCAGCAATTCCTTCAAAATCAATTATATAAGCAGTCAGAGTGGTTAGCGCCTCATCTGTAGAGCAACAGCAGATGCTCCCATCAATGCCCCCCTCACCAACATCTTTGACTTCAATGGAAACATTACAATGTTTAGAAATTGCCATTCGAACAACCCTCGATACTGTAGAGAAAGAAGACTCTGCATTACCCAGAAATTGCATGCTACCACTGAAAGCGCTCCTAAAGGAAAAAAAAGCAAGCATCTTCTGACATCTGCCCCTATTGACAAATGTCTAACTCGCTTCTTGCTCACTTGCCCACTGTAAACTATATCAGAGGATACACCTTCAAAGGTCTACTCTAATTCAAGCAACTGGACAATGATACTAAACATACTTTTTTTGTACTCCGTGATATCTCAGAAGAGATAATAAAATGGACGGGAAGTTTCTTGTAACAAGTTGGGACTGAAGGGGAAAAAAAACTAAAAACTGATATCCCTACAACAACACAGAAAATAGCTCTGAGACATCAGCAAAGATGGACCAGCATGCACCAGCAAAGCAGTCAGTTATATCCGTAGAGGCAGTTAAGAGGGTTAATCTGATAGACATCCAGCCGCAGATGCCTTGCCTTTCAATTTCCCCAGGCGTCAGACTGAATTCTTAAGATTGTTCGTGAACAGTGCCCCTGCGTGCCTCTAGGAGGCATCGGTCGGCTCCTCATGGCATTGTCCGTGTCGGAAATGACGTCCGCATCACCTTTATAGGCGCCACCTCTGCTTGCTGACATCATTTCTTTTCTTTCCGCGCCAGCCAGCGCTGATACGAGAGAAGAGCCTCCCCTCTGTCAGTTTTTGACAGGATTCTTACGACTGTTTCTCTTTTTTTGAGGTTTTTTCCTCCTGGCGTGTCGAGGAGTTTAATTTTTTAAAATGTATATTTTATTTTCTAACGATGTGGCAGCAGAAAAGAAATTTCATACATAGCACATTTCATTTGTATCAGAAAGAAAAACTAAAAGCATGAGTACAATAAACTTCCCAAATTCATTTTACCATCTATATATAAATATGAAGTGCTTCTCAGTAATGTTCTCACTCCTAGACTTCCATTTTCCGACATTAAAACAATTAATTAAACAGCCTCCACTTTACAATAAGTCTAGCAACAATTGCTTATAAAGTGCGTAAACAGTAATCAATCTATATTACAGTGCTTCTCAAACTTATTTTAGGGCATAACATTTTTTGAAGTTGATCAAAAAGTTAAATCATCAAATTCATATTCCTATACAGCTTGAATCTAGCTCATTTCATTTTTTGTAATACCATCGCTTCTTTAGTTTCATTCCAATTCTCCCACATTTTATTTAATTTAACTTTATCGTACAAAGCTTCTAGAGTATAAACTCTTTGCATTTTCAAGAGCCATTGATAAGCTGTTGGATTTATCTCTGATTTCCAGTTTGCTAAAATTAATGATCTTGCTACTAATATGGCAAAAATAAATTGCCACTGTCCAATAGTTAGTTATTCCACTATTTGTGTTATACCAAAGAGCAGAACCGATGCTGCTGGATAATTACTGATTGACAACTTTAAACTGATTTCTAAAAAGATGTTTTGCCAGAATTTCATTAGATGAGTACATGTAATAACAATATGAAGCCAGTCTCCATTGACTTGCCTGCATCTGAAGCATTTAGAATCCACCCCGGGATATATTTTATGGAGTTTAGCGGGGTGTAATAAATCATCCATTTACTAAACAACACCATTCTCCTTAAATTAGCTGCTCTTACTGCCTTGCAGCTTCATTTATTATATCCCTGCCATTGTTATACAGCAGCCTGTGGAAGTTTGATTTTTCTCCAAAAGATCAGAAATGTCCAGCTTATTTCCTGCAGGTTTGAATAATCTATACCAGTTGCCTACCCCTGCCTACCCCCTCTGGAGACAAAATATGCCTTCCCCAGATGTATTACGCTAGTTTCCTCTCTCCCTGTTATTCCTGAACAGAACTGTTTAATTTGAGCATAGCTTAAAAAAAGTTGTGTATTAATGTTCAAACGCCGATCTACTTTTTCCTGCCATAATAGAAAATTCCCGTTACTGAAAAAATTCTGTATTCTATGAAACCACAACCGGGACCATTGAATACATGTTTGCTGAGACCACCGTAGCCCCAATAGAATACAACACAATATTTGTAGCTGTAGATGGAGCCAAGGAATTTCATCTATTTCCCAGATTTTTTTAAAGCAGTCCGTTATAACCCGAGGAGTCTTATATCTCAATTTCTTTGGTAACCTAGGAATTCTTAAAAATGGAAAGAGGCCAATCTCTGAATCTTTTAACATAACGTTTAAATAGAAATTGGCTGCCTGCAAACCCCCAGAAGAATTATAAATTAGCCAATTTAGCAGTGACGCCTGATAATATACTTTGAAGTTGGGAAGAGCAAGGCCTCCTTCATCCACATCCAGCTGTAAAGCTTGGATTATCAGTCTCTGCTTTTTCCCTTGCCATATAAAGTGTGTAACTTTCATATTCATAGAATCAAAAAAGACTGGGGAACCTTGATCATAATATTGGAAAATAAAAATTGTTGAAGAATACTCATTTTAATGAGTGCCACTCGCTCCATAATTGATATAGAAGGATTTTTTCCATTGTTTTAAAAGATGACACATTTTATTTAGCGTGGTAGTGACATTTATTGCAAATAAATCTTCAGGTCTAGCAGTAACAAAGATCCCCAAATATTTTACTACAGAATTGGTGAGTAGTGGGCCTGCATAGAAAGTGGTAATATTTCTGAAGAGCAGGTAAAAAGTAGCGCCTCTGATTTTGAGTGGTTTATTTTGTAACACCCTATTGCCGTATATTCACTTACTTTGGAAAAGGCACGAGAGACGTTATCCTTGTCTGCTGCTAAATACAGAGCCATGTCATCTGCAAAAAGTAAGTTTTGCAGACACTAAGACTGGAGCTTGAATAGTGGCATCTTGCCGAGTAGCACACACCAGAGGCTCAATGAATAAAGAAAACAGCACTGGGGATAAGGGGCAGCCATGGCGTGACCCATGACTAATTAAGATTAATTCTGCTGTGGTTCCTTTAATAATTATAGACGCCCTAGCATTATAATACATATTTTGCACTACCCGACTGAATTTCGATGGCAGGGCAAATTTTTGGAGGACTGCAAAAAGGACATTCCACTGTACTCGGTTGAATGCCTTTTCTGCATCTAGCATTATTATTGCTGCTTCAGTTTTATTTATAGAAAAATAATCAATGGCTGAGTCAAGTAGTGTGTGTTTGTTGACTGGGTTCTGCCTTGCAAAAAACCTTTTTTGATCCAGATGGATAATTGAGGGAGCTACTTGTGCAAGGAGGTCCGATAAAATCTTCATAAAGATTTTATAATCCGCATTAAGTGGCTTATGGGCCGGTAGGAGTTGACATCTTCCTCAGATTTCCCTTTTTTAACTAAACTAACTACCGCATCTTGAGTTAAAGGGTCGGGAACTGAGCCCCCTTGAAGAATCCTATTAGACAGTGACACTAAAAATATCTTCAGTAGTGGTAAAAAAAATCTTTATATACCTCTGTAGGTATTCCATCTAACCCACACGCTTTTGCTGTAGGAGATGTATTTGCCATCTGTATAACTTCTGCAAGAGTAATTGGTGATGTCAAAGTCTCAGTCTCTTCTGAAGCCAACGTTGGAATATTTAGCCCTCTCAGCCACCTTTCAGCTTCCTCTAGAGTGGTATTATGTGAATCGGAATATAGCTCTTTATAGTGGTTTAAAAAATCATTGCAATTTCTTGCAGATGAGAAGGAATTCTTGCCGGCACTGGGTCCAATATTTTTTAACACAGTTAGCATTTGCCCTGCGTTTTACCGACTAGGCCAAATATTTTCCTATATGATTACTCCTCGTACTTTTTTGTAAGACTGAGTTATGATTCAAAATCTTTTTGATGTAAAAAAATCCTGAAAGTTATATTTGGCTCGAATTAGTTTAGTTTTACCCTCTCCTGTAGGGGAGGCTAAATAATTTGCTGTTGCCTGACTGCATTCTTTTTGCAACTGCAGCCTTTTTTCCTTTTTCCCGCCTTCTCTTGTTAGTCCTGAATGCAATCACTTTGCCTCTAAAAAAGCCTTTAAGGCACCCCACACTGAAAATTCAGATGCTGTATCAATGTTTCGTTCTAAAAACTCCTCTAACGCCTGCCGCATCTGAATAATCCACTGCTCATCGACTAATAAGGATTTATCAAAAATCCATCTACTCTCCGCCTCTCGTTAAGTAGAGATTCTAATATTGACAGTGATTACTGCATGATCAGAAAATGGGTTCTTTATTATTTCTGAATCGGTTTTTAAAAGTTAATGGGACATAAGGAAGAAGTCGATACAAGAAGAAGAGTGAAAACGCCCAGAATGACCTATATACTTCCTATCCCTTTAGTATTCACATCGCCAACAATCAACCAGGGCAAACTCCAGCATTAAATCTAGAAAAACCTTTTTTGACTTCGGTTTTGTTTGTGTTTTGTTTCCCCGCGAGGAGTCTAAAGTGGAATCCATCAAAATGTTAGTCACCACCTATCCGTAGCAGGCCAGATTGCGGTGTTGCAAAATCATAGAGAGATTGCAAAGTTTCGAGTGAGTCCTCAATAGGACCATATTAATTAACTGCTCTGATATCTTCATCTGTACCCATAACCACCTAGCACTGTGGTCTCTATGAACCATCGTTATTTCACATTGAAGATCTTTAACTATTAACAAAGCTACACCCCTAATAGCTGCATTAGATGAGGCATAAAACATGTTGGATAAATCCTAGAATTTTCCCAAGTGAGGCTCCTTTCTTATGTGTCACCTGTATTAAGATTATATTAGCTTGTAATGATTTAAACCAGGACAAAATATACCGGCGCTTCACTCTATTAAACCCGTTCACATTGCATGAAATAATTTTTTAAACACTTGAGGCATACCTAAAATTAAATGAATACCTTGTGTGTTCTAAACAAACGTCAACTCTGCACTCTACCATAGCTGCCACATCTTCTTTTATTTGCTCCTATCCCCTCCTCCCTAGCCCACCTTCCCTCCCCAACCTCCTCCCCCCCCCCACTCCTCCCACAAGGCAGTGCATCCCAGACGGCCCCTCCCTGTCGAGACTGCCCATCCCGCAGCCCTCCCCTTAAGCAAGTGCCTTGGAATGGCATTCAGAAGGCATCTTCCTGAGTAGCCTTCTTTCTGAAAGAAAGCCCATCATATAAAGGCAGAAAACTAAATCAACCTTTTCAAAACATAATTTCTAGTATTCTATCTATATACCGAAGTCTAGCATCCATGTCCCAATCAATTTCTTAATTGGAGCGTCCTTTCCTAGCAGGAGATCGTTCGCTTGCTCAGTTGAATCCAAAATCTGAAATTGGCCCTCTACCATCACTTTTAGCTTGGATCCCTTTCTTCTTGAGGGGTTCGATCATCTGCTTAAATTCCTGCCGACGACGAGCTGCAGACATGTCCGTTAAGATATTGAAACGTCCCTTATCGATCATCTGAAACTCCTTTGATTTTATAGCCTCAGACAGATCCTTCACTTTTATCCGGAAATTGCCATAGTTGAACACGAACAGACGCAGTAACTTTGCATTAGGGGGTTGAGCAAAGGGGACTAGATGAGCCCACATAATGGAAAGATCTTCGGGTTTTGTGGAATTGTCTGGAATAAAATTTTGATGGATCAAGCCTGAGATGAAATTAATTGGGTCCTGACCAGCCTCTCAGCCCTTTGGAATCCCTATAAAAAGCAAATTTGATCACCTAGATTTATTTTCCAGCTCATCAAGATTTGTCTGTAAATCCTGAATTTCACGCTTTGAGCTATATGGGACTCTGAGCAATTCTGAAATCATCTAAAGAAGATATACGTTGTTATGCTTCCAGTAGTCTCAAATCAACTTGGAGTAGACTTTGATCTATATTGCTTGCTGTACCTGGACCTCCAAGTGAGCTTTGTCGTGAGCACTCCTAATCTCCCTAAGTTCTCCCAGAATCTGCCATAGGGCAACCCCCAACTGGGAACTCTCTATTAATTCATTGAGAGCCGCGTTGGATGAAACCTTTCCAGTGCTTGGTCGGACAGCTGCCGGCTGATGAAACGGTCTGTCGTCATGAGCAGCTTCTGAAAAATAATCACTAGATTTGTCGGTCTGATGACCTGAGATTGTTTGCTTTTTCTCTCTTTCCTCTGGGCTTTTTCTTTTTTTAAAGAATTTGCCTCATCCCCCAAGCATGGTGAGCAGAGCGATTTTGTGCCCAACAGAGGGTATGGGGGGATCTCCACAATATTCTGCTGGTCCTGGGTTCCATGAGGGCTGGGACTTTCCAACAAGTCTTGGGCTACACTTAAGATGGTAGCATTAAGAGAGTCCTGTAACACAGTAGCAGCTGTCCCATCCAAGGGGCCCATCCCTCTTGGTAGTATTACATCGGAGAAACCAGCATTAGTTTTATCTCTGTATCCTTCCTGAGTGCCCAGTGAGCCCACTGAGCCCTGTATTTCACCATAGTCTTGCTGCACTTGAGCCCTGGCTCCAGTCGTTCTCCTTAGTGTCTGACTGCTGAAGCAGTGTTCTTAGAGTGCTTGTCAGGTCGACAGTCTTACAAGTGCCATCCATCAAAAGGGTTTGGAGAGCCTTTGACATTTTGCCGACTTTCTTTGCAGGAGTGCGCCTTCGCCCAGCTGTCTCGCGCACTGTAGCCCGCTTTATTGACCCAAATAAACCAAGAGGAGACGTGATCATTAGTTTACTATGTTCTTTTAGGAATGCACCTCCTGCCAACAAGAAAGTCCCAAAAGCTACACACGTGCTTTAAAGCTTTTATTAAAGCTGCTGCTCCTCTTCCTATAGTTTTGCTGTTTCTTCTTACTTTTAAAAAATGTTTTAATTCTCTTACAGTCCGGCAGCACTGTTCCTTCTCACAGACGTTACTAGCCCCCAAACGAACATCTACTCCTGGCTGATTTTAGCGGGGCACAAATACGGGAGCACACAAGCTTCTCTTTACTTTTTCTCTCTCTTTCACCTTATAATCCGGCCGCACCACTACTTGTTCACAGCGCAAGCCCTCTAACAAGCATATGATCCTGGCTGGTCTCTTCGCGGGGCACGAATATGGGAACGCCTGGGAAGCCACAAGCTGCACTCGCTCTTAAGCGAGCCACTTCCGTGGACCACCTGACGTTCACCGTCCTACAAGGGGGAACCTAACTAAGCCCCTCAAGGTAGCCACTCGCTCACTTCCCCCAGTGTTTGCTCACCTTCTTCCTGCAGACTTCAGCGTTATGCTGATTCTGGCAGTTCATGTCTCAGTCCCCGACAGATGCCATTCTCCAAACTACAAAAGACACACAATTGATGGGCGGAATGCAGAACAAATCAAAACATTCACCCCCAGACAAGAGATCTGGGTTAAATCCATCATTCTTATGCTCACCATGCCACCCCAGTTTAGACTTGGCCATATGCAAATCAATCTTGACCCTGTGCCTCATGGGAACAGTCCAGCCCGAACTGCCAAGCCAGGTCCTCCCTGGACCAGAAACAAGCATCCTAGGACCAGTTTTGGGGTTTCACCCCTCATCAGGCAGGATAGCTTTACTCCAGTGGCATGAAGAGCACGGGACCCACCTCTGGGCATACCCGTCCCACTCAGGTGACAAATGCAAAAACAACAATTGATGGACAGAATGCAGAACAATGTCATACATTCACCCCAGTACAGAGATCTGTACCTGAATTCCATCGGCTGGACTGTTCCCATTGAGCGCAGGGTCAAGACTGATTTGCATATGGCTGGGTTCAAACTGGAATGGCATGGGGAGCAAAAAAACGATGGATTTAGGCCCAAATCTCTGTACTGGAGTGAATGTATGACATTGTTCTGCATTCTGTCCATCAATTGTTGTTTTTGCTTTCTCCAAACTACGGCGCCTCTCTCGGAAGCCAGCCTCCTAGACGGGAAGCATGACTGGAGCACTCGCGGCTCCTTCCGTTCAGCGAGGAGTGTCATTGAGGAAAACGGGTCCTGTGGCACCAGTCACCGTGCCATGTCGGTGACGGACCCATACCTCGTGTGTTTGTGGTGTCTGGAGCGCGACCACGATTCCAAGTTGTGCTCCGACTGCTGGGCCATGGTGCTGACTCCCCGAAAGTCACAGTTCCAATCGAGAGGAAAGTCTCCGGGACTGTTCCAGGAGTCCGAAGTCCTCTTTGTCCCACTGCAAATCGTCGGGGCACTCGGGTAAGAGACGCAAAAACACAAGAAGTCGAAGCCGGCTGACGCAATGAAGGAACATCCGCGTTAAAGGCCTGGTTCCTCAGAACTTGCGCCTGGGCTGACTATGCACCTCCCGAGTTTTCCGGGAGCCGGGACGACCCCCAGCCCCCTCAAATTAAGCAATTTTATGAGGCCATGTGCCTCATTTATGAGCAGGCCAACCCTTCCGGTGTGCTTTCAGGCCCCACGAGGTCACCCCTGATCTGCACAGATGGTCACAGCTCATCTGTGCAGATCAGGGGTGCCAGTCTTCCCTTATCTCGATGCCTGGCTGCTGAAGGCGGGCTCTCCCCAGGCTGTTGTCTCCCACCTCCATACTACGGCGGACCGCCTGCATTCGCTGTGGTTCACTATCAACATGCCGAAGTCACACCTGACTTCCTCTCAGAAGCACACTTTCATTGGAGCTGTTCTGGACACAGTGCAGTTTCGGGCTTACCTTCCAGAGTGGCAAGTCCAGGATATTCAGGCTGAGATACCGATGTTTCAGCCTCTATCCAGGATTTTGGTGAGAATGACTCTGAGGCTGCTGGGCCTCCTGCATCCTGCTAGTGACACATGCCAGATGACATATGCGGGCTCTGCAGTGAGACCTGAAGACCAGAGGGCACAGCATCAGAGGAATCTCTCGGACATGGTCCACATCTTGGAGGGACCTGCAAAGGACTTGCAGTGGTGGCTAACAAATCGCAATTGAGTCAGTGGCAGCCCCCTCTCCCTTCCCCGACCAGATCTCACAGTAGTGACAGATGCGTCACTACTGGGATGGGGCGGCCATCTAGGAGAGGAGATCAGAGGACTCTGGTATCTGGCGGAATATGAACTCCACATCAACATGCTGGAGCTTTGTGCAATCTGACTAGCATTGAAAATCTTTCTACCCTCCATCAAGGGAAGGCTGAAACAGGTGTTCACGGACAACACCACTGCTATGTGGTACTGCAACAAACTGGGTGAGGTCGTGGACCCTTTATCAAGAGGCTCTGTGTCTCTGGACATGGCTGAAGCAGAAGGGCATTTTCCTGGTGGTTCAGCACCTGGCAGGTTCCCTGAACGTCAGGAAGGACAAACTCAGCCATTGATGCCTAGCGGATCACGAATGGCTTCTCCACCCGGAGGTGGCGCAAGGTCTCTTTCAACACTGGGGAGAGGCTTGGTTAGATCAGTTTGCCTCTACCGAGAACAATCAATGTCAGCAGTTTTGCGTGCTGGAGTTTCCAAGGCGGCTCTCGCTCAGACACGCTTTTCGTCTCTAGTGGAGCTCAAACCTCCTATATGCCTTTCTGACCATACCACTCCTGTCCAGAGTTCTGAAGAAGATCAGGAACAACCAGGCCCAAGTCATTCTTGTGGCTCCGGACAGGGCACGGAGAATCTGGCATCCCGAGCTTCTGACATGAGCATCAATCCTCCTATCAGGCTGCACCTTCTGGAGGAACTTCTGTCACAGCAGCAGGGAAGAGTCCTCCACCCAAACCTGTCAACTCTTCGCCTTCTTGTGTAGAGATTGAGCGGCGGCAGTTGATATCTTTCAACCTTCCTCCTGAAGTCTGTAATGATATCCTGGCAGCCAGGTGTCCCTCCACTAAAACAGAATACACCTGCAGATGGAAAAAGTTTATATCATATTGTACAGAAAAGTCTATTGATCCTCTGCCTTCCTTTCTCATATTCTGCTTTTTATTTTCACCTTTGTCCCGCAGGACTGTGCTCTGGGTACTCTGAAAGGATAACTTTCTCTCCTGTCTGCCTTCTTGCGGCTGCCTGACCAGCCCTCCTTATTTACATCTCCCATTGGAAATAGATTTCTAAAAGGTCTTGTATATATGTTCCCACTTTCCCCTTTCATTGTGCCTCAGTGGGACCTAAATGTGGTTCTCACATTTCTGATGTGTGCTCCCTTTGAGCCTTTACACAAGTGTCCTCTCAGCCTGCTCACCATCAAAAAAGCTTTTTTGTGGCAATTTACATCAGCCAGAAGGGTGAGTGATCTGCAGGCTTTATCATCCAAGCTTCCCTTCCTATCAGTTTTTCCTGACAAACTGGTGCTTCACACTAGGGCCTCTTCCCTGCCGAAAGTGGTAACACCATTTCATGTAAGCCAATCTGTCACCTTGCCCACTTTCTACGCACCTCCACATCCCTGTAAAGAAGAGGAGCGACTCAGCCGTCTGGACCAAAAAAGAGGGTTGTCGTTCTACCTTGACTCTATACAAGAGCTTCGGGTGGACAACCAACTCTTCGTGGGGTATGTCAGTGCGAAGAAAGGTCGGGCGGTGCATAAACCGACCATTTCTCGATGGGTCGTTCTCTGCATCAAGATCTGCTATGCACTGGCCAAGTAGCAGCCTCCTGAAGGCTTGCGAACTCGTTCCTCCAGAGCTAACACAGCGACCACTGCTTTAGCCCGTGTAGTTCCAGTCCTGGACATCTGTCAGGCAGCAACCCGTTCAGTCCTACAGGAATTCTTAATCTGAATTTGTCCACAGACCCACCACCAGGGATATATTGCTTGTGTATCTATTCAAAGCTAAGGAATCTGCAGCTAGATGTCTCTATCAGATGAACAAGTTACTTACCTTTGGTAATGCCTTATCCAGTAGAGACCATATCTAGCTACAGATTCCTTACCAGCCCACCCATCCTGGGTCGCTGTTTGGATGTCTAGTAACTATCTCCAACTAAACAGCGACAAGACTTAGATTATGCTCTTTGGGGAAGCGTCTGAGCTCTGGTCGGCCGACTGGTGGCCGCCTGAATTGGGCCCAGCCCCTTCACCAAGCAGTCTGTGAAAAATCTCAGCGTGAAGCTTGATCGGTCTCTCTCCAACAAGGACCAAGTAAACGCCACATGCTGCTTCTGCTTCGCCACTGTGAAGCGTCTTAAAAAGGCCCTCCCTTGGCTTACCGACAGTGCTAGGAAAATACTTGTCCAGGCTCTCATAATCTGTCGTCTGGGCTACAGGAATGATCTGTTAACATCAGTAAATGACACCTTGCTGACCAAGTTGCAGGTGGTCCAGAACACCGCCGCTAGACTAATTTGTAATCTTCCTTCTTGCTCCCCCCTCTTCCCTATTCTTCGGAAGCTTCATTTGCTGCCAATCAGAAAACTGGTCATTTTTAGGTCTCGGCTAGGCAGCGCATGCGCTGTCTCGAAGAGACGCGTAGTATTTGGGATATGTGCTTCAATAAAACGCCCACTTTTTCATTGGTTCCTCTTACTGCCCTTTAGAAATGCTGGCTTGTCATTGGTAAATACACCTAGTAGTTCCTCCTTTTGTTCCGCCCTAGAGACTGACCCTGGTACATGGATCATTTCACTATGGGCCTTATGTTTTCCTTCAGTGTACTACTTTGTCTTTTGCTCTGTCCTAGCTGCTGCTCCCAGTTCATGTAATCAGCCTGCCTTCCCAAAACACCTCCCGCCCCTCCCAGCTGGTTCGTATCCTAAACAGCAGCTCTTCACTGTCACTCATGCTGCAGCTTCCTCCTCCTCTCTACCGTCACTGCCCCCCCCCCCCCCCAACGATGTGATGAGGAAGCTGGAACTTTGTTTTAATAAAATACTCCCTCGTTTGTACTGTGCGTCTTTCTGTGACATTAATAGATCTGTTTTGCTTACTGGTGAATATATCCTTCTAGGGGCACAATTTTGGTTTTGCCAGACTGACTTTGTGTAGCTTTGGGTCCCACAAAGACATAATTGGCATTGCCACTTTAATGGGTCCCTCGAAATCACCCTCATTATTTTTCTGCTCTCGCCCCTTTTCCGATCGTGACTCTCAGCCGCTTTAAGGGAGGGAGCCTCCGTTCTTCGCTACAGTATGTCCCAGCCCTTTCCAAAATGAACAGTTTGGGGCACAGGCAGGCGGCACTGCAGTCACTTCAACACAGATTGCAAGCCTAAAGGCCTTAATAGTCTGCGTTATGGCACAGGAGCATGTGGTTGCAAGCAGAGAAGTGCCAAAGCAGGCAGCCCTAAATACCGATGTCTGCTGCTGCTGGCCTGGCTGTCGGGCCTGCCGTGGCCAGGGTCCAGGAAGTCCAGAGAGTGAACACACACAAATAAATTGCCCTACTACGGATGGCGCCTTTCAAGAGCACTATGCCCACGCCTTTAGATGATTCATTCTGCTGCTCGAAATAAACAAAATAAACTCGCTCCTTCCTTGGAGACAACTTGTACTGCCTCACCTGGAACTTAACATGGGTCCAGTCACAGCCCTCAGGCATTAACATTTGAGTCCCTAGTTGGGGGTCTGTCTGCGTCAGAAGAGTATGCCAAACTTTATTGAACTATGGTGCAGGTGAGTTTGAATTAGAGCACAGCCCTTCTTAACAAGTATTTGCAACGCAATAGGTCTCGTATTTGCGAGAGTTAGAGCTATTGGCATTGTAAATAATGCCTTATTTTGTGTTTTGAAAACCTGCAAGCGGTGCGTAAATATGCAGTTTGTACTTACAGTTCTTGCTTATAAGAAGCAAGGCTGGCAGTAACTGCATCTTTTACTGCCTGTCTTGCTTCTCATAAGCAAGGACTATAAGTACAAAGTGCGTATTTGCGCTCCGCTTGCAGGTTTTCAAAACACAAATAAAAGGCATTGTCGTTTACAATGCCAATAGCTCAAACTCTCAAATGCGAGACCTATTGCATTGCAAATGCTTGTTTAACTCTGCTGCCTGACACAAGGCACTTCACAAATCCCGCCCCGCCTACTTGTCATCCGTTTAAAACCATATCGACCCGCAAGATGCCTTAGGCCTTCGGATAAGGCTCTTCTGACTATCCCTCGCATTCGGACCTCAAATCAGGGAGGTAGATCTTTTTCCTACACTGCCCCCTATCATTGGAACAAACTCCCCGCTATTCTCCGCTTCAGCTCAGACATGATCTCTTTTAAGAAGGGTTTGAAGACCTGGTTGTTTTAGGAAGATTCTCCTCTCATAGCAGTGCAGCGCCGAGATACTCCTTCGGGAGTGATTCATGCACCATATTAAATGTCTATATCATCATATCATCCTCCCTGCTCTGCAGGTTAATTTGTAGGGTATGGAATGATCCCCTTAAGGGCCCTAGTTTGGACCCACTAGTGTCCGTGCACTTCATGGCTCTGTTCTTCTGGCGTGGAAAGTCGTGAAAAGTAACTGACGTCAGTGCACCAAGGTGGTGCCTATATAGGTGAGACAGATGTCATTTCCAGTGTGGCAGATGACTCCACAAAGAGCCGACCGACGCCACCTACTGGCATGCAGGGGGTACTGCTCACAAAAAATCGTCCAGATCCAGTCTGACGCCCAGGGAAACTCAAAGCTAAGGAATCTGCGGCTAGATATTGTGTCTACCAGATAAGGTGTTACCGAAGGTTAGTAACTTGTTAGTCAATGTGGGGGGCGTGGCAAGGCGCCGGTGTAGTCGGACATGAACTGCGGAGCTCCTGCCCGGCGATCCCCCATTTGCTGACATCCTGAGGCTCAACACCCCCACATTGCCTGTGGGAATATAGAGGTACACTTTATATACACCCAGTACCAGCTGGTGGACTGGAGACTGCGGCCGAGGCGGTGTCGGAGGCAAGAAGAGCACCTCGCATTCGAGCACCCAAGATGGCGGCTGCCGGAGGACTTGAGTAAAACGACAAACTTGGCGGCGAAAGAAGATCCAACTCCAGAATTACGGAAAGAATGCAGGAGATAGTCGGGGTGAACTGCGGAGGACTTCGACTGGTAAGTAATCCTGCAGAGGAGTGCTCAGAGGCTTGCTGCCTGGGCGAAGCCATGAGACCGGATCGAGCTGCGGCCGGTGCCACCTACGCTGCTCTGCTGCAAACCATGGCCCCACAGGCACACGCATAGAGCTGAGGAACCTGGCGAGAATGGGTCGCGGCGGCGGAGACTTTGAAGGCCGGACAACGCTGTAAAGCGCTCCACCTGCGCCTTTGACTTGGAACCCGAGGTGGATGTTGGTGAGCACAAAGGCGGAGTGCTTTCCAGACAGTGGAATATACTAGACGGCGTTACGTCTCAACAGCGGAGGTGTTCCATGAAGGCACCAAACGGCTCTGAAACTTGATGAGGCGCATATTCTTGGTTACTGCTGAAAAGACCACCGGTGAGTGATTGCCCGGGGAGAGCACACAGGTTGAAGAGGCAGGCCTACCTGGGGGAGTTGGAGTGACAGTAGCATGGCCCACAAATGATAGAGACACCGAGACCCGGCAGACTAAAGTGGCCACCCCACACAACTCCACTTCTCTGACCTCGAACCCTGAGAGGTGTCTACCTCAATCCCCCGGCTTCCATAGGGAGCACCGAGAAACTCCTACAGGCGCACCCCACCAGGCCCCTATAGTTGTACAGGAAGGTACGCTAGAGTTTTGCAGGAGAGGGTCGGCAAAGACTGCCAAGGGGACAAACGCATTACTGCAGTAGAAGTCATTAAGGACGACGGCCGGCTCTACTGTACACCCTGAAAAGGTGATACTTTCCATGGGGATACAAATCCCCCTGTAACGCCGGGATACTGGTAGGAATCCAACAGTCGCATGGAACTATGCCTTATTACACATGGGGAAGGTAGCCAAGAAACGCAGGCAAGGTGCCCCCGAACCGGGCTCGGTTTCGGTGCAAACCGGTGAGGAAGAGAATGGGCAGCCTCCACGGGAGGTCCCCAATGCCCGGCAAACGCTATTTGCCATCATGCAGGCCATTACTGCTTCTCGTGAGGTGCTGGAAGCAAAGATAGATGCCATAGGAACTGATCTTAATCTACTTAAAGACAATCATCGCCGGTTGGCAGAAAGGGTGACATCAACTGAGCGAACAATGACGGACATACCCTCTGAGATTACAGCGTCACAACAATCGCTGGCCACTGTGGAAAGTAGAGTTCGGACCCTGGAAATGTGGGCAGAGGACAGTGAAAATAGGCCCGCAGGAATAACATCAGAGTCATTGGGGTCCCTGAGCGCACAGAGGGAACCGTTATGGTGGCCTATCTGGAGGCCTGGCTACGAACAGAAGTGGCACCGGAGGGACTCTCCTCATTTTATGCTCTGGTGAGGGCGCACATGGTACCGACACTCCCATCTAAGCCTGGTGCCCCATAGTGGCCAAACTCCTGCATTTAAGAGACTGGGATCACATTGTGGCGCAAGCCCGGCAGAGGTGACGTTAAGATTGATAACAGCAAAATTATGATATTACCAGACTTCACCCGAGAAGTGCAGAGACAACGATCCACCGTTCTTGCTGTCAAAAGACGCCTTCGTCAAATGAACGTGCCCTACGCAATGTTGTTCCCAGCCTGTTTACGAGTGAGCACACCATCTGGTGCCCAGTTCTTCCAGACACCACAGGAGGCTTGGACCTGGATCGAGTCCAGTCCGGACGTTGCATTGGGGGGAGGGGGGTGGGGGGCTCCCCACGCACGCCCCTCGGGGACGTAGAGCAGTTACAGGTGACAAACACCACAAAGTAATTAGGGCAGTGGCGGAAATCAGTAACCCTGGCACGAGCCCCCGATCTTCTCACAGTGACCATGGTGACCGGAATTCAGATGGATATCAGGTTGTTAGCTCTGCGGAGGACTCTGACGCTGACCTACCTAAGGTTACCCCAAAATCGGTGGATGAGATTTTCTGAGAGTGGGTTACTAGTACTATTGATCAGCTGGCATGATAGACTGAATCCTCTTGGACACTATGTACGTATACCGCTTTCTCTGCTCTCCTCATGTTTGGGGGGGTGCCCTACACTATTATCACATAAATATGGATGGGGAGGAACCGTACTGGGATGCTCTGCATGGTTACTGCCCACTCTCTCACCCCCTGCTACAGTTTCGCAGGGACCCCCACGAGTAGATACCCGTTGGTATCGTGTTTGGATGGGGTCTGGACTTTTCCCTGTCCTGGGGAGAGGGAGTTGGGTTTTTCATCGTTTATTTGTTTTCCAGTTGGGTCTTGGGTGTGCCTGGCGAGCAGAATATAATCTAGCTGTACTTCTTGAAACATATGGGGATAGTCCACTGAGTGTCCTCGGGAGGAGGGAACAGATGTTACCGATGGTCACATGGCGCCCACCGTAGAATTTAAATGCCTCGCATGGAACGTGAGAGGGATGAACTCCTTGACTAAATGACATAGTGTGTATGCCTACCTGGCTAGGAGGGGAGTCCACATTGCCTTACTGCAGGAAACACATATAACAGCCAAAGAGCGGGCCGCACTACAGCGTAGGTGGAGGGGTCCGGCTTACTATACAGACTACTCAGCCTTTGCCAGAGGAGTATTGGTGTGGATCAAATCAGGGGTTCCTTTTCATAGTACTGGCCATCTCGTAGACCCTGAGGGACGATACGTATTGGTAACTGGTAAATTACACAGCCGAGATGTGACAATTGGGAGTCTTTATGGCCCAAATGTAGATCAAATTTCATTTCTAGCAACCCTATCCAGAGTATTAGCACCATACCTAGTGGTGTCGGTAATCCTGGGAGGTGATTACAATTGTGTAGCAGACATTGTCTTAGATCACTCTCACCCGCCCTTAAGGGAGTCGTCCCCTCCCAACCCCCCCCCCCATTGTCAGGGTGGCTGAGGCACTGAGAGACTGGCCGCTCCAATGTGGTCTCATTGACTCGTGGAGAATGTTACACCCCGAAGGCAGACTATTTATTTTTCTCACACCTACATGATCTACACGTCTGGTTGGATGCTAGCCTTTGTTCGCCTGATGTACATGACCTCATCACAACTAGTAAATACTTAGCTAGAACAATTTCTGACCATAACCCCCTTCTATTGGAATTTGTTGGACACGTACCAGGCCATGTATCCCTACCTGGCGACGAAAGCCGGAATCCTCAGAAGACCTTGTGTTTCTGTCTGTGATACGTACGGCTATAGAGCAATGCTTTGCAGAGAACGTAGGCACACCATCGAGCCCAATCATAGTATGGGATGCCTTCAAAATAGTCATTCGGGGTAGGTGTATATCCAAGGCAGCGGGAATTCGCGGGACCCTTCTCGAGAGACATTGGCTGCAGAACAAAAAACTGAGCGAAATTGAGAAAAATAAACCCCCGACATCAAGAATTGCAGAAAACATCGCTGGAGGCGAAGGAACAGGTGGCAGAGCATGTTGAAAGACTGCGCTGCTTTGATTATAGGAATTACATGATTCGAGCACACGCAGAGACCGTTCCAGGGTGCTCCGATCGTGGTTGGCCAATCCTGCCAAGAGGGGATTGGTCATCCTGGAATTTAGGGATGAACACACTGCAACGCTCTTTCGACAGCAGGATATTGATAAAGTATTCCATGATTATGCCGATTTAAACCGTAGCAGGGTGTTAGACTCGGAGGCAGACATTGATTCATTCTTGCGGGCCCCTGGACCCAGTCGGGGCTCCCGGGCCCAGAGGCGCAGGGGAAGCCCCTGAGGGACCCTGTCCCGGGCGCCCAGCCACGCGGCAGGCCCAAGAACGGACCCCGGGCTTGGGGGGGCGTCCTGGCCCGTCCGGCTGCCGGCTGAGAACCGCCAGCCCGCATGGGGTTCCGGCATACCCTGTCCCTAGTAATCCGGAGGAAAGCTACCCTTCTTTCTGGTATTCTGTGCGCACTGAGTGACGGAGAGGACCCAGGGCGCGGAGGCGCCTGACCTCCCGGAGCCCTGGCTGGGATCTGGGAGGCAAGCGAGCCCTCATCGGGACTTCCAGGGCAGCCCGGCCATCTGGTCGCCCCATTGGAAAGCATTGCACGCGACCAGATGGCCGAGGGGAAAGGCGCAACCAGATTGCCGGGACCGAAGGATGCCCATCTGCCCGCCCCAAGCCTTAACAGGAGAGCCTCCCCGGGCCCCGAAGGACCTCTGTCCCAGGCGCCTGGACCCTCGGCTGGCTTTCAGGACGGGAGGGGGCTCCCGCACCCCAGGGCCCGCCGGACGGAGCTCAAGCCCTGGGCCCTGTCCCCGCTACCGAACCCAGCCAGGCCGGGGAGAGCCTCCCCGGGCCCCGGTGGAACCCCCTGTCCCCAGTGCCCGGGCCCTCGGCTGGCTTGCGGGATGGGGGGCTCCCGCACCCCACGGCCCGCCGGACGGAGCTCAAGTCCCGGTCCCAGTCCCAGCTTCCGAACCCTAGGCCAGGCTGGAGAGAGCCTCCCGGGCCCCGGTGGAACCCCCTGTCCCCAGTGCCCGGACCCTCGGCTGGCTTGCGGGATGGGGGGCTCCCGCACCCCAGGGACCGCCGGACGGTGCTCAAGCCCCGGTCCTAGTCCCAGCTTCAGAAACCTAGGCCAGGCCGGGCAGAGCCTCCCCGGGCCTCCAGTGGAACCCCCTGTCCCCAACGCCCAGACCCTCCGCCTGCTTGCGGGATGGGGGCTCCTGCACCCCAGGGCCCGCCGGACGGAGCTCAAGCCCCGGTCCCAGTTTCCGAACCCTAGGCCAGGCTGGGGAGAGCCTCCCCAGGCCCCGGTGGAACCCCCTGTCCCCAGCGCCCGGACCCTCGGCTGGTTAGCGGGACGGGGGCTCCCGCACCCCAGGGCCTGCCGGACAGAGCTCAAGCCCCACGCCCGGTCCCAGTCCCAGCTTCCGAACCCTAGGCCAGGCACGGGAGAGCCTCACCGGGCTCCGATGGACCCCCTGTCCCCAGCGCCCGTGCCCTCGGCTGGGTTGGAGGACGGGGCTCCCGCGGACCTGCCCGGAGCCTAGGGCCTGGTTCCTGCTGCTGACCCCAGCCAAGCAGGGGGAACCTGCCTGGGCCAGGTGGGCTCACCCCAGTGCCCGCCGGAGCCCAGGCCCCGGCC